>OY998139.1:1020080-1356399 GCA_963921915.1 Hyposoter dolosus
TCTCAACGTGCGATAGGTAGAGGGCCTGAGAGATTCGCGCATGTCTGTTGCGCACGGCAAGTGGTAGGGAGCGCTACGATGGGTGAGGCGTGACGCGCGATCTAACCGCAAACTATGAGTCGAGTCTAGACGAGTCGAGCTGCCTATGACCAAGCTATGAGCTGCACCCTATGACAGGCACATCACATCACCAGCGAATATCTCATATGGCTTCCTTCTGATTCATGAACAAATCCGCATCAATATCGCACAATGGCGCATTTGATCCCTACTTTATCGAAAATAATTTTATCACCTAAATATAAAAGTCTCATCGACTCTTCGGGCAAACCGGTTGTCCCGAGTTCCGATATTTATCGAGAAATAAGTACTAATTTTAATTCTGCCGCAGATTTCAAGATCAGTCCCAAGTATGTTTATACCATACTTCAAAGTAATCGTTACGAAACGTGGGACAAAGTACTCGAGTTTCACGATTTCCAAATCAGTAAAGATTCTTTTTTCGATGATTCCAAAAAAGAGGACACACTTGAGAATTCGAAAACGATGACCGAGTATCCGTTTACTTTAAAGATTCCTCATCAAACATGGGTTATCATGGAACCAGAAAATGTCGATTACCGAGATCAGAAATTGACTGAGAGAGGGTATACGGTATTAAAACGGAAAGTTTGGACTGATGAACTGTACGAACAACTGTGGCTCCAGTATAAAATACAGTGCCCTTTATGTTTCAAGAAAAATAGTACAACCGAGTCCGGCATTTATTTAAAAATTTCCGGTCAATGCAAAGAATGTGGCTGTAAGTTTTCTGGTTTGGTTGCGAACAAACCATTGCCTCGCAAAGATGTTTTAATGGACTGCTTGCTGGAAAATTATGACGAAACGTTCGAGCACTCTAAAAAGCGACAATTGAAGGGCAAGCGAAGGACAGAAATTTCAACGAAAATGGTCGAAAGTAACATCCTGCCGTCAATCTGGCGACGAGGCGAAGCAGACAAACGAATGGAATTTGGGGATCGTGAACCAGCAAGTCTACCAAAAAATGAGATCCTACGTAAAGCTAAGCAAGAACGGAAGAATATTAACTTCGGAATGAAAGGCACAGATCCCGTGGTTAATATTCAAATAATGAAATACGAACGGCATCTTGGCGAGATTCACGCTATTGGGATGGATCCTTTTTTCGTTCATTACTGGACACCTGAACAAGTAGCCGTTTATATTATGCATCACCAGTATATTTGCATTGATGGCACTGGTTCATTGGGAAAAAAGTTGATGAAACCCAACGGGGAATTGTCTCCACATCTGTACTTGTACCAAATATTGACAGAAACTTCTGAGTCGAAAGTTCCAGTTTTTCAGATGCTGAGCGCCTCGCAAAACACAAACACGATTCAGTTTTGGCTTAATGAGATTATCCGGATCGGTCAATATCATAAAGCGAATTTTCCTTTACCGAAACAGGTTACTTGCGATTTTGATAAAGCTCTGCTTGGTGCATGCGCACGAGCGTTCGCGGAATGTAAAAATCTTAAAGATTATCTGTCGAAATGTTTCGACTGCCTGGTAAAGTCAACTGATTCGCTTCCTTCATGCTTTCTCCGTCTCGATATCTCTCATTACGTGAAAATGATTGCACGGTGGAACGAATTGAAAACGGTAAATCCGCTCGTACGCAAATTCTACGTAATGATTATGGCGTTGATAACCAAATGCGAGGATTTTCATCAACTCACAGACATTTTCAAGGGTATATTGATAATCTCCAATAGTCCGACCTTTGGAAATGATGAAAATGGTCGTCTCAGTATGGCTGGCGAAGAATTCAATCGCCTGCACGGTTTGGTAAGAGGAGACCCATTCGTAAACAAAGTAACCGAATTGGTAGAACAATCGGACGAGAAAAGTCCCGCAGTGGACGAAGCGGATGAAGAAAGTGGGATAAATATATTCGAATGGGGAACATCACTTTATAACTCTTCACTCGAAAAGATTTCAAGCGATTCAACTCGAATTGGCGAAGACGTCAATCCTTACTATGTACCCAATATTGGAAAACGAATAAAAAATCTGATTCCATACTGTCCCCTATACTCGCGCGTTATGAAAAGCGTTTTTGGGTACGGAAGTATGGTAGCAACTTCATCTGCCGTTGAGAGCGAGATCAACGATGTCAAACACCGAACATTGGCACATGAGATGCGCCCTATGCGTAGCGATAAATTCGTGTCAGCACACTTGTCATCTTTTTCTGGGCGCACGAAACTTGTCATGGCGGAAAAAAATACTTTAAAGCAGGTTCGAACACTAGAACTTTCAGACAGCGTGGCTACCGTACAACCTGATACAGAAGCCGAGGTGGAAAATGACAATGCGCTGTCCGTTGAACAAACACCAAAAAAGAGGCCGCAAACTGTGCAAACTTTCGAAACTTCACCCCAGAAAAGTGACACGAACGGATCTGACATTGAAAATGAAAATGTTCTTGATAATAATACTGAACTTGGCACAGAACATAATTGGCGCAATAAAAATGAACCGAAAAAAAAGAAAAGAGTGTACTTGGATGCATGCCCTGAGTTAAAAGTTGCGAAATCAAACAAAAAACGAAAAATTGGCATACAAGTTATTCAAAATGGAAATCTCTGTCCGTCAATCCTGAATAACAAAAAAAGAGTCATAGTGAGAAATACGTGCGGTTTTGATACCATTGTTCATATTCTTGCTGCTGCAACCACCAATGAAACATTCCATCATGTTATTCAAAAATCGACATCGAAAATATTCGAATTCATAAAGCTTTTCTTAGAAAAGGGTTGCAATGCAGAAATATATAAGCAACGAGCGAATTTCTTGGGTCAAGTCTCGTGCTTTTTACACGATGGTAGCGTTCCTGGAGTTTCAGTCATTGACGCTCTGTCAAACATCACCATTCTATGTGACCTTACTTTTCAGGAAGAAGCTAGTCTCGAGGAACGTCGGGAGTGCAAAGTATGCGATACCGTTCTCACGAGGCAACGAGTGACCGTTTCATTGGATATTGAAACCATAATAAGCCATGGGTACGAAAAAATAGGTGATGCTGTAAAAGCTAACGAAATTTCTATTTCGAACAAACCCTGCGCGAATTGTGAAAGCGTTGTTGAAACGAAATTCGAATATCGATCTCACGCTTTTATAGAGTGTGTCGAAGATGTTGACGCTAAGTTTAAATTAGAACGATTTCCCACGTTAATTAACTTAGGGGGATCTTCTTTCAAGCTCGCTGGGATTGCAGATTACCACGCTGGCCGTAGATCCGTTGGGCACTACACTGGTTGCGTAAAATACGGCGATACGTGGGTCCGTATGGACGATATGGCTTCAAAGCCAAAACAAATTTCAAAAAATGATGCCATCAACCCGGTGTTCTGCATTTATGTTCGCGTGTAAATTACGCATTCGAAAAGCGACCACTGTATAAAAGGTTTTCCAGTTCTCCAAGTTTTTAATAATTTTTAAAGTTGATTATATGAAATCAATAGCTCCAAAAGCTTTTTAGTTGTAACCATTACATCCATAGAAATAATAGTTTGGTTAGATTTTCCACGTATTGTATTCTTGAAAGTTTGAAAAATAAACAAACCAGTAAAAAAAATTCAAAACTTGGCAAGTGTATTAAATTTAATAAGCAAGACACTTTCTCAAATTTCCAAGTTTTTTCAATGATTTTCGATGTGGATTACATAAAAATCAATAGCTTTCAAAGCATTTATAGTTATAAGGTTTACTTCCAAAGGAATTGCAGTTTGGTAGGATTTTCAGGGATCGTATTTTGTAAAGTTTGAAAAAAAGCAATACGAGAAAATCGGACGAACTCCAAACAAACATTGATGTTCAAAAATGGAACAAAAAAATGTATTCTATAATTGAAGAACAAAAATAGAAATGGTCGAAAAAAATATTGCAGAAAAAAATCAAAAAAATTATAAAAAAGATATAAAAAAATAAAAAATAAAAAAAAAATTATAAAAATAAAAATTATAAAAAAAAAAATTATGAAAAAAAAATTATAAAAAAAATATAAAAAAAAATAAAAAAAAAAAAAAATTATAAAAAAAAAATAAAAAGAGGGGGGTATTGACAACCTGCTCGTGGTCCTCCTTGCATGCGCGTAACTACATAAGCATATAAGTTCGCGTAACTAATGTCAATCCATGAGAAGTTGTCAATTTGGATTATTTTTTAAATATCAAATCATTTTTCACTTGACTTGAAAGGTAACACCACTTTAGAGCCGGCAGAAAAGCATAAATTGAACGATTTTTTTTTTTTTTCAATATTGGACAAGGGATCGAATTGTTTTTTTTACGATTGTTTACTATACATTGGAGTTTATAAAAATAATTTTTTATGGCATTTTTCATGAAAAGTCGCAGTGACAGGGCCGGTCTTCAAAAACGATTTTCTTTCGTTGCATCCACGTCCGGACAAATAACTTCGGAAGTATGAAGCTTGATGAAAAAAATATATTAGATATTTTCTATAGAAGGTGGTTTCCATAATAAAGTTTATGAATGGTCAAGTGAAAAGTAACAACCATCGGGAGCTTCTGTACGGGGCAGCAGCAGCCGCGGTCGGTGGTAAAAAAATCTGAACAACTTTTTTTTTGAATACTAGCATTCAGGAGTTTGGGACGACGTGAGAAAAAGTTATAATTCACATTTCGTTCGAAGAAAGCTGAAACTACCCATAGAGAGCTGCAAAACCTCTAATTTCGCACTTTTTATTTGGCTAGGTGGTAGCCTAATCCTGGAGTGGTGGTAAAATTTATTATTTGGGACTGCAATTTTTTTTCGCGAAAATTAGGGTTGTGCTAAGTTGTGCTAGCACTAGTACCAGTAGGGTACTAGTGCACTAGTGCCACTGCCAGTAGAAAAAATTATTCCTTCAAATAAAAATATCCATTTGACATTATCGTAGATTCTTTGAAGAAAATGAGCTTTCCTACTTTCCCATTTGCGACTGCAATTTCTTATTCCAAGAATAATGGTTGTACTGAGTTGTGCTAGCATCCCAGTACAATGCACTACCAGCAGAAAAAATTATTCACATGAATTTCAATGTTAAAATTCGATCATCATGAATTCCGTACGGGAGAAATTGTTTACCACCTTCGCCGGCGAGACTGCAATTTTTTATCGCAAAAATAAAGGTTGTGCTAGCATCCTAGTGCAATGCACTGCCCGTAGAAAAAATTGTTCCTTCGAATTAGAATATTTAATCGACATTGTCGTAGAATTTATAAAGGAAAAAAGGTTCATTACCTTTACGTTTGCGACTGCAATTTTTTATTGCAAAAATAATGGTTGTGTCGAGTTGTGCTAACATCCTAGTACAATGCACTACCAATAAAAAAAATTATTCAGATAAATTTCAATGCTGCAATTCGATCATCGTGGATTGCGTACGGAAAAAATTGTTTAACACCTTCGCGAGCGAGACTGCAATTTTTCATCGCAAAAATAAAGGTTGTGCCGAGTTGTGCTAGCATCCTATAGTGCAATGCACTGCCCGTAGAAAAAATTGTTCCTTCGAATCAGAACATTTAATCGTCATTATCGTAAAATTTGTAAAGGAAAAAAGGTTCATTACCTTTACGTTTGCGACTGCAATTTTTTATTGCAAAAATAATGGTTGTGTCGAGTTGTGCTAACATCCTAGTACAATGCACTACCAATAAAAAAAATTATTTAGATAAATTTCAATGCTGCAATTCGATCATCATGGATTCCGTATGGAAAAAATTGTTTAACACCTTCGCAGGCGAGACTGCAATTTTTCATCGCAAAAATAAAGGTTGTGCTGAGTTGTGCTAGCATCCTAGTGCAATGCACTGCCCGTAGAAAAAATTGTTCCTTCGAATCAGAATATTTAATCGACATTGTCGTAAAATTTGTAAAGGAAAAAAGGTTCATTACCTTTACGTTTGCGACTGCAATTTTTTATTGCAAAAATAATGGTTGTGTCGAGTTGTGCTAACATCCTAGTGCAATGCACTACCAATAAAAAAAATTATTCAGATAAATTTCAATGCTGCAATTCGATCATCGTGGATTGCGTACGGAAAAAATTGTTTAACACCTTCGCGAGCGAGACTGCAATTTTTCATCGCAAAAATAGAGGTTGTGCTGAGTTGTGCTAGCATCCTAGTGCAATGCACTGCGCGTAGAAAAAATTGTTGTTTCGAATTCGAATATTTAATCGACATTGTCGTAGAATTTGTAAAGGAAAAAAGGTTCATTACCTTTACATTTGCGACTGCAATTTTTTATTGCAAAAATAATGGTTGTGTCGAGTTGTGCTAACATCCTAGTACAATGCACTACCAATAAAAAAAATTATTCAGATAAATTTCAATGCTGCAATTCGATCATCATGGATTCCGTACGGAAAAAATTGTTTAACACCTTCGCAGGCGAGACTGCAATTTTTCATCGCAAAAATAAAGGTTGTGCTGAGTTGTGCTAGCATCCTAGTGCAATGCACTGCCCGTAGAAAAAATTGTTCCTTCGAATCAGAACATTTAATCGTCATTGTCGTAAAATTTGTAAAGGAAAAAAGGTTCATTACCTTTACGTTTGCGACTGCAATTTTTTATTGCAAAAATAATGGTTGTGTCGAGTTGTGCTAACATCCTAGTACAATGCACTACCAATAAAAAAATTTATTTAGATAAATTTCAATGCTGCAATTCGATCATCATGGATTCCGTACGGAAAAAATTGTTTAACACCTTCGCAGGCGAGACTGCAATTTTTCATCGCAAAAATAAAGGTTGTGCTGAGTTGTGCTAGCATCCTAGTGCAATGCACTGCCCGTAGAAAAAATTGTTCCTTCGAATCAGAATATTTAATCGACATTGTGGTAAAATTTGTAAAGGAAAAAAGGTTCATTACCTTTACGTTTGCGACTGCAATTTTTTATTGCAAAAATAATGGTTGTGTCGAGTTGTGCTAACATCCTAGTGCAATGCACTACCAATAGAAAAAAATATTCAGATACATTTCAATGTTGCAATTCGATCATCATGGATTCCGTACGGGAAAATTTGTTTAAGACCTTCGCAGGCGAGACTGCAATTTTTTGTCGCAAAAATAATGGTTGTGTCGAGTTGTGCTAACATCCTAGTACAATGCACTACCAATAAAAAAAAATTATTCAGATAAATTTCAATGTTGCAATTCGATCATCATGGATTCCGTACGGGAAAAATTGTTTAACACCTTCGCAGGCGAGACTGCAGTTTTTTATTGCAAAAATAAAGGTTGTGCCGAGTTGCGCTAGCATCCTAGTGCAATGCACTGCCCGTAGAAAAAATCGTTCCTTCGAATTAGAATATTTAATCGACGTTGTCGTAGAATTTCTAAAGGAAAAAAGGTTCATTACCTTTACATTCGCGACTGCAATTTTTGATCGGAAAAATAAAGGTTGTGCTGAGTTGTGAATCCTAGTGCAATGCACTGCCCGTAGAAAAAATTGTTCCTCCGAATTAGAATATCTAATCGACGTTGTCGTAGAATTTGTAAAGGAAAAAAGGTTCATTACCTTTACATTCGCGACTGCAATTTTTGATCGGAAAAATAAAGGTTGTGCTGAGTTGTGCTAGCATCCTAGTGCAATGCACTGCCCGTAGAAAAAATTGTTCCTTCGAATTAGAATATTTAATCGACGTTGTCGTAGAATTTGTAAAGGAAAAAAGGTTCATTAACTTTACATTTGTGACTGAAATTTTTTATTGCAAAAATAATGGTTGTGTCGAGTTGTGCTAACATCCTAGTACAATGCACTACCAATAGAAAAAATTATTCAGATAAATTTCAATGTTGGAATTCGATCATTATGGATTCCGTACGGGAAAAATTGTTTAACACCTTCGCAGGCGAGACTGCAGTTTTTTATCGCAAAAATAAAGGTTGTGCTGAGTTGTGCTAGCATCCTAGTGCAATGCACTGCCCGTAGAAAAAATTGTTCCTCCGAATTAGAATATTTAATCGACATTGACGTAGAATTTGTAAAGGAAAAAAGGTTCATTACCTTTACATTCGCGACTGCAATTTTTGATCGGAAAAATAAAGGTTGTGCTGAGTTGTGCTAGCATCCTAGTGCAATGCACTGCCCGTAGAAAAAATTGTTCCTTCGAATTAGAATATTTAATCGACGTTGTCGTAGAATTTCTAAAGTAAAAAAGGTTCATTACCTTTCCATTCGCGACTGCAATTTTTTATTGGAAAAATAATGGTTGTGCTGAGTTGTGCTAGCATCCTAGTGCAATGCACTGCCCGTAGAAAAAATTGTTCCTTCGAATTAGAATATTTGATCGATATTATCGTAGAATTTGTAAAGGAGAAGAGGTTCATTACCTTTACATTTGCGACGGCAATTTTTTATCGGAAAAATAATGGTTGTGTCGAGTTGTGCTAACATTCTAGTACAATGCACTACCAATGGAAAAAATTATTCAGATAAATTTCAATGTTGGAATTCGATCATCATGGATTCCGTACGGGAAAAATTGTTTAACACCTTCGCAGGCGAGACTGCAATTTTTCATCGCAAAAATAAAGGTTGTGCTGAGTTGTGCTAGCATCCTAGTGCAATGTACTGCCCGTAGAAAAAATTGTTCCTTCGAATCAGAATATTTAATCGACATTGTCGTAGAATTTGTAAAGGAAAAAAGGTTCATTACCTTTACATTCGCGACTGCAATTTTTTATTGCAAAAGTAATGGTTGTGTCGAGTTGTGCTAGCATCTTAGTACAATGCACTACCAGCAGAAAAAACAATGTTCTTCAAATTAGAATATTTAATGACATTATCATAAATTTCGCGGAGGAAAAAAGGTTCATTACCTTATCATTGACGACTGCAATTTTTAATCGCAAAAATTAAGATTATGCTGGGTTGTACTAATATCCTAGAATAATGCAACGATAATGAAAAAAAAATTCCGTATTTGTAGATTGAATTTACATTATCATCGATTTCGTGCCAGAAAAGTTATTCGAAAGTGGGATGTAGGTTTAAGTACGCTTTTCTTTTAACTTGGCGTTGAGCCGCTGCCGCGACTCTTGATAATATTTTTTTTTTAATTGCCGAAAACCCATTTTTATTCAAGCGAGATATTTCTGAACAAATTCACACATACCTATAACAACTTAGAACAACCGCTTAAACCGCGATGTCTTGAATATGCGATAACAGCTGGAAAGTAAATTTTCTTGAATTTCTGAACAACAAATTCTTTTCGAACGAGCCATCGTAGAAGAAAGGGAGAAAAAGCCTCGAAAGATCTAGAAATAAGCTAACAACTCAGAACACCCACGTAATAGCGATTTCTCGAAATTGAGTTGGCAGCAAAAAATACAATTTTCTGGAAGTTTTCGAATAATTAATTTTTTCGAACAAGATACGCTGGAGAACAATGTGGAACGCATTTGAACCAATCTAAGACATGCCTAGAACCACTTAGAATAACTCGTTGAATCGCGATTTTTGAAAAGGGGGTTATCAATTGTATAATAAATTTTTTCCAAATTCCGAAAAAATAATTTTCTCCCGAACGCAATATTTTGGAACAATGTCGAACAAACTCAGAATAAACATTACGATCGCGATAGCTCGAAAATGTGGTGCCAGCTCTGAAATTATTTACCGCAAAATTTTTGAAAAAAAAATTTTTTTGAAAGTGACATTTTGGAACAGTATAGAACAAACCTAGCACAACACAGAACAACCGCCAGAATCGCGATACCTTAAAAGTGCGGTGCCAGCTCTAAAATCGTTGTTTTTCCAGTTTTCTCTGAAAGTTTCATTCTCAGCCCTATGCCGTTTTGGAACAAAGTAGAACAAACTTAGAACAACCTAGAACAACCTTTAAAATATTCGTAACTTCAAAGTGCGGTGCCAACTTCGCACACGTCGCGTAATCGTTAAAAAAAATATCTGTGCCATAGAATTAATTCAAGTAGAGATATGACTTGTTTACATATGACACACATCGAATTTTCGAGTAGTTGATAGTCTGCTTGAAATGAAAAATATTTACGTTTCTTGAAAAAAAATGATAAAACAGTAAAATGATAAGAGAGCGATGCCAGAATGAATGCGAGCGTCAAACAATGTTATTCAATGATTCATGGCTAAATACTAGACATAATTCGCAATATTGGGAAAAAAGTCGATAAGAATTCTGTTTTTGGGAAAAAATCGAAAGCACGTATTCTGTATTCTTGCATGCTCTTCACAGTGCTGTTGGTACTAACGCGAATAATTGGTAATAAGGAAACAAGTGGAAAATCAGGAGGAATAGAGTTTAACGGAACTATGTGTAACGACCCACAAAGTATTGCTAATAAGTTTAATGAGTTTTTTTTAGTTAGCATCGAAGATATAGTAAATAGCATAATGATTGACGATGATGAAAGGAATGGCACCTATGAACAAAATGCACAACTAAATATAAAACTCGAAAAATTCAAAATAGTAACATATGAAGAGGTTAATAAATTTATGAACAAAATAGACATTAAAAAAGGTGCCAAAGAAGAAGTTACAGCGGAAAATATGAAACTAGTATGGAGAGGGAATCCAAGTTTCATATTAAAGATCTATCATTCACCCCATACCAAAAGTTTGTGGTAGTAGGAAAGCGGAAGAACATAGGCCGATCAATACTCTCCCGATATTCGAAAAAATTCTAGAAGAAGATCAATACTCTCCCGATATTCGAAAAAATTCTAGAAGAATTTGTAAAAGAACAAACAGTATCGTCCCTAGAAGGGAACAACATATTTATAAGCGAACAATCCGGGTTCCGAAAGGGATTTTCATTCGAAATGGCTATAGAAAATACCTTGATAGAATGGCGAATGAAAACGGATGAAAGTGAAATCATAGGTGTAGTATTTATAGATTTTAAACGAGCGTTTGAAACGGTAAACAGACAAATTATTTAAAAAAAATTGAAGAGACATGGAATAACGGGAAGTGCACACCAATGGTTTCAATCGTATTTGCACAAGAGAAAACAAAGAGTACAGTATGATGACTACTTATCAGAGGAATTAGAAGTAAAACATGGTGTGCCCCAAGGCTCAAAGCTGGGACCAATACTATTTATTTTATATACCGGGTGTCCCATTTTAATCTTACACCTAACTTTTCTCGAAAAATATTGGTTGGACGAAATATTGTGTGGAATAAAACTTTCAGGGGTTGAAGGGGGACGTTCGAAAAAAAAAAATTTGTGGAGCCAAAATTAAAAATAGCGGCTTTACAATGGCCAACATGTTTTTTTTAAACGGTAACATAACTTTTTTTCATTGCCAAAAGTTTCGTCAGCTTGAAATTTCAAACTTTCGTTCGAACATTTTTTCGATCAAGTTAATAATTTTTGAGTGGGAACATTATTTTCATTTATTTTCGAGATATCCAGCATTTACCGCATGTTTGTGCGCACGCGGAGGTGCGTGTGTGTTTTTTTATTTCTATTTTATTTGACATTTTTTTTTTCAATGAGGTGTGTGCGTGCGTGCCTGTGTGAGTGTGTGTGTGTGTGCGTGCGTCTGTGTGTGTGTGTGTGTGTGTGTGTGCGCGTGTGTGTGCATGTGCGTGTGTGCGCGTGTGTGTGCGTGCGTGCGTGCGTGCGTGCGTGCGCGTGCGTGTGTGTGTGCGTGTGCGTGTGCGTGTGCGTGTGCGTGTGCGTGTGCGTGTGCGCGTGCGTGTGTGTGTGTGTGTGTGTGTGTGTGTGTGTGTGTGTGTGTGTGTGTGTGTGTGTGTGTGTGTGTGTGTGTGTGTGTGTGTGTGTGTGTGTGTGTGTGTGTGTGTGTGTGTGTGTGTGTGTGTGTGTGTGTGTGTGTGTGTGTGTGTGTGTGTGTGTGTCTGTCTGTCTGTCTGTGTCCGTTTGTCTGTGTTCGTCTGTCTGTGTCCATCTGTCTGTGTCCGTCCGTCCGTCTGTCTGTCTGTCTGTCTGTTGCCTCTGAAAGGTAAGCGAGATTGAAAGAAACATCACTGGTATTTCTGACATCGTCTGACTGTGTGTAATTCTATGCACTTTGGTATTTTGGAGACACCTGTTCTTAAATCAGTGAAAAATTCTGAGAACGAGCAACAATGGTTGATTTCAGTCCCAACGAAATTGTTGACATGCTCCTCATTTTAGGGAGCTGTCGTGGCAATTACTTACGCGCCGAGAATTTGTATCGACGCGAATATCCTCGTCGTCGTCACCCATCACGGCAGACAATCCAAACCATTGAACGGCGAGCGAGGGCAGGTCGAATGGTCCGCTACCGCCGGCGTTCCCAAAATGGCTACGATTTTGGTGGCCCGCATGAGGCTCGAAACATGGCTATTTTAGCCATGATAGCAATTGATCCTCATTTGAGTGTTCGAGTGATCTCGGAACGACTGGGGTTTGCCAGATCAACAGTGCACCGAGTATTGAGAGGTGCAAGACTTCACCCGTACCGACTACAATTCCACCAAGACGTTCCTAATCCTGATCCGTTGCGAAGGGTGACCTTTTGTCGGTGGGCGTTGAGACAAATCGAGCGATCCACAAACTTTTTTCGTTTCGTTATGTTCAGCGACGAATCCACATTCAACAGCCGCGCTCAAGTAAACCGATGGAACTTCCGATATTGGTCCGATCGGAATCCACATTGGTTGAGACAGATCGATCACCAGCATCGATGGAGTTTAAACGTTTGGTGTGGTATTGTTGACGGACAATTAATAGGTCCCTATTTCTTCGAAGGAAGTGTGAACACTGTGCGTTACCTCGATTTACTGCAAAATGAACTGCCACTTTTGCTAGAAGATCTGAATTTGGACACACGTCAACAGATGTGGTTCCAGCAGGACGGTGCGCCAGCTCACTGGGCTCGTGTTGTCCGGAATCATCTGAATGCAACATTTGGTCAACGGTGGATTGGTCGAGACGGTCCTGTAAATTGGCCTCCAAGGTCACCCGATCTTACGTTTCCCGATTTCTTTTTGTGGGGGTACTTAAAAGATGCCGTCTACCGTGAAGCTCCAACAACACGAGAAAATATGAAAGAGCGCATAAGAGCTGCCTGCCGTGCAATCCCGAGAGATGTTCTTCTGCGCACAGTGGACGGTTTCACGAGAAGGGTTGAAGCGTGTTTGAACATGAATGGAGATATATTTGAACATGTGTAGAAAAGGATCACACACACACGCAGACACACACACACACACACACACACACACGCACGCACGCACGCACAAGCGCGCGCGCACACCCGAACAAACAGCCCTTATCAGGGCTAGGAATGCTGAACAGACAACCTCCACGTGGTGCATTCTGGTTAGTACAAATAGTCTGAATTTTTTAAATTTCAAAATGAGATTTTTCGAAAAATATTGAGATGCGCCAAAAATCTCTTGGCACACTTTCTTTTATGGTCGAAAAGGAGGTCTCTACCAAATTTGAGTCAAATCGGATGTAAAAGTTATTCAGAAATGGTAAAAAATTATTTCAATTTCAAAATTCGATTTCTCGAAAAATATTAAGATGCGCCAAAAATCCCTTCACACACTTCCTTGAAGCAGACTTCCAGCCATCATTATCCAACGGTCGCAGCGCCCCAGTAGTGGACACCCTGGCTATGGGGACATTTGAAGCCACAGGTGAGAGCAAGGAGCAGAAAGCCTTTTCAAAGTTGGCGAGTTTGATCAGTCAGTTGACGAATTCGTGAGAGACAATAGAAATGTCGATAAGGAAATTGAAGGGATGATCTTCTTGATCAAGATCTCGTACGCTATTGGTCGGCTGGTACGCCGCAATAATAATCAAGAAGCTTCTGCAGGGAGTTAAGGGCACACGACGACAGCGCTGAAAACCGGACATTACCAGCAATCAGGTGGTTGCCTGCACTGGAGGAACAGTTACTTACTGACCCGTTTCTCGCGAAGTATTGTCTGATGGCTGTTCCGTAGGGAGATCGAGGGTAAGAAGAAAAGGAGGCGTGGCCTTAGTATTACGCGGGGCTTGTTCCTATGAGCAGAAAGGCACTCCTCCTCTAATTGGAAAAAAAAATTGTGAAATAAAATAGAAATAAAAAAAAAACACACACGCACCTCCGCGTACGCACAAACATGCGGTACATGCTGCATGTCTCTAAAATAAATGAAAATGATGTTCCCACTTGAAAATTATGAACTTGATCGAAAAAATGTTCGAACAAAAGTTTGAAGTTTCAAGCTGACAAAATTTTTGGCAACGAAAAAAAGTTATGTTACCGTTTGAAAAATACATGTTGGCCATTGTAACGCCGCTATTTTTGATTTTGGCTCCACAATTTTTTTTTTATCGAACGTCCCCCTTCAACCCCTGAAAGTTTTGTTCCACACAATATTTCGTCCAAGCAATATTTTTCGAGAAAAGTTAGGTGTAAGATTAAAATGGGACACCCGGTATAAACGATGTTGTAGAAGAACTGAAGGAATGTAGGTGTAAGTGTAAATTGTTTGCGGACGATATGATGTTGTATGTGTCCCATAAGAACTTATAATATATTGAAGAACAACTGAATAATGGTCTGAATATCCTTCAAAAATGGTTGAACCGAAACTCACTGAAAATAAATGTTAAAAAACAGTATTTATGTTAATTTATGACCCGAGAAAACTGGGTGTGAGGAAGAAATGTACGATGAAAATGGGACAAGAAGTAATAAAAGAAGTACAGGAGACAAAGTATTTAGGAATTGTCGTAGATCAGCACTTATCGCTCGGAAGTCATACGTGGTATGTGGCAAAAAAAGTTGGTAGAAAGATAGGATTCTTGACCAGAATTAAAAGTTTTCTAAGTACCGAGATTAGAGTGACGGTGTATAAGGCAATAATAGCGCCGTATTATGAATACTGCAGTTCGATCATGCTAAGCTGCAGTGAGGAAAATATGAAAATACTGCAGAAAACCCAAAACCGAGCGATGCGTTCCGTACTAATGGTGAACGTGGAGATGCCTGTTAGAGGAATGTTGTATGTACTGAATGTTATGAGTGTTAAACAGCGAATTGTATACAACGTGTGCGTCGTAGTGTATGAAATGAAGAACACATTAACGCCAGAATATGTAACGGAACATGTCCGAAAAGTGCAAGGAAATCACACATGTAATACGCGAAATGAAGACAAAATAGCAGTCGAAGGTACAGAAACAATATCAGTGAAGAAATCAGTAATGTATGTGGGATGAAAGTAATTTGAGGAACTGCCAAGAAATGTAAGGGAGATAGAAAATATGGAGCGGTTGAAGTTGCGCGCGAAGGAAGAGGTAGTAGGTGTAAGCTGAATGAAGCACTGCAATGAATGAAACTGTCTCTCTCTCTCTCTCTCTCTCTCTCTCTCTCTGTCTCTCTCTCTCTCTCTCTCTCTCTCTCTCTCTCTCTCTCTCTCTCTCTCTCTCTCTCTCTCTCTCTCTCTCTCTCTCTCTCTCTCTCTCTCTCTCTCTCTCTCTCTCTCTCTCTCTCTCTCTCTCTCTCTCTCTCTCTCTCTCTCTCTCTCTCTCTCTCTCTCTCTCTCTCTCTCTCTCTCTCTCTCTCTCTCTCTCTCTCTCTCTCTCTCTCTCTCTCTCTCTCTCTCTCTCTCTCTCTCTCTCTCTCTCTCTCTCTCTCTCTCTCTCTCTCTCTCTCTCTTTCTCTCTCTCTCAAATAGGGCTAACAATTATTTTTGGGCGGGACTCTGGGGCTAACAATTCTGGTCTGAAGGGTCTGGGGTGTACGGCGATTTAACATTATCAGTCTCTTCGTTACAAAATCACAGAAACGAAACTAAAGAGAATAATGACTGACGTCTAGGGCCTTTGCCTTCGACACTTAAACGTAACTGACTCGAAAATAATACTGAACGAAAACTTGAACGACTAGCGGGGTTTTCGTGGCCTCAGGCCAGCACGACGTGCAGCGGAGTTTTCCGGTTCCAAGTCAACGGTGTTTTCGGGGACTGGGGGTTCTGGGACGACAGCTTCGGTCGTCTCGGCGTTCTCTTCGTTACTGGGTTCTTCGGAGGATCGGTAGGGTTTGAGGTCCTTGATGTGGACCTTGGGGTTCTTACGACTGTCGGGGTCTTCGATCTCGTAAACGACAGGGGAGAGGACTTTCAAAATCTTGTAAGGGCCATTGAACCGAGGGGCAAGCTTCGCAGCGAAGTTCTGGACTCCGGATGAGAGGACTCGATGTTTCCTCATCACCAGATCGCCTACGCTGTAACGGGTATCTTTGCGGTTTTTGTTATAATAACGGGCTTGCCGCTTCGCGGCTTGTTCCAAATTTCCATTGACCCAATCGTGAATCAGTGGAAGCCGCTTCATGCGGTCGGTCCACAGATTAGGGTCACCGGGGTCTAAGGGCGGAGGGTTGGGATCTTCGTCTCGAAGGGCTTTTGCGGGGCGAGGGTTTCTTCCTAAGTTCAGAAAGGCAGGGGTCATCATCGTGGAGGATTGGACTGCTGTGTTAATCGCAAAGCACAGCTCGGGAAGATGTTTGTCCCAATCTCGCTGGTCCTGCGGGATGAAGGTGCAAATCATCGTCTTGATGGTTCGGTTGACTCGTTCAACGGGGTTGGCTTGGGCATGGTACGGAGGGACTGTGGTCTGATGGATTCCTAATTGCTTGAGTTGGTTCGTGACGAAGTTATTAACGAACTCCGTTCCGTTGTCCGTCAACAGATACTTCGGGCATCCCCAACGATTCAAGACCAGATTTTCGAATGCCGACATTATGGTTGGTCCTGTGGCAACTCGAACAGCTCTGGCCTCTACAAATTTCGTGAACAAATCTTGAAACACGATCACATAACGATTCTGGGACTTACTGGGAGGGAAGGGGCCCATGACGTCGGCGGCGACAACCGTCCAAGGACCAGAAGTCGTGCGCTCTCGCATAAGGCCGCTCGGTTGCCCTTGAGAGACCTTATGGAGCTGACACGCTGGACAACGTCCGATGTATCTCGCGACGTCCTGAAAAATACCAGGCCAGAAGAAATCTTGAGTGAGCCGATGGTACGTTTTGTCGACTCCAAGATGGCCTGCTTGGGGACAGTCGTGGGCTTGACTGAGGGCTCGAGGTCGGGATTCTAAGGGGAGTACTAATTTCCAAGCGTCTAAATCGGAGAGGGCTGATTCAATTACGGGGTGAGGGCGGTGGTAGTAGATTCTGTCTTCTACTATTTTCCAATTGGGGTATTTCCAAGGGAACTCTCGAATATTTTTCTTTTTGTCCGCGTACCATGAGTCGACCGCGTTATCCAAGGCACACAGGGCTGCGTCGGTCGTCTCGTACATGCGGGAGAGGGCATCAGGGACTACGTTAAGGGCTCCTTTACGGTGAACGATGGTCATGTCTAGGGCTTGCATGGCGAGCGCCCATCGGGCGAGTCGTCCTGCGGGGTCTCGAATACTCCGGAGCCACGTAAGGCTACTGTGGTCCGTAATCACCGTAAAGTGCGTGCCCTCGATGTAAGGTCGCAATTTCTTAACGGCCCAGAGAACCGCGAGACACTCACGCTCGGTGACCGTGTACTTGCGTTCCTGAGACGTCAAGAGTCGACTCGCGAAAACGATCGGGTGCTCGACGTCGTCAACCTCTTGGGTTAGGACGGCGCCGATGGCCCCGTCGCTCGCGTCGGTCTGAACAGTGAAGGGCTTATCGAAATTGGGGCGAATCAAAATGGGGGTTCGGGTCAGGGAATCACGGAGGGCCTCAAAAGCTTGTTGTTCGGTGTGTCCCCATGTCCAGGGGACATCTTTCATCGTTAATCGGGTCAAAGGGGCTTTATCACGGGAAATGTCGGGTAAAAATCGGGCATACCATCCGACCATTCCGAGGAATCATCGGACTTGCTTAACGTTGGTGGGAGGAGGGTAATTCACGATAGGGGCTACTTTGTCGGGGTCAACTTTAAGTCCTTCGGGGCCAATGACGTATCCAAGATAGGCCACTTCCGCGCAGAAGAACTCACTCTTCTCGCGGTTGATTTCCATTTTGGCGTCTCTAAAGGCTGTCAGTACGCGTCGGAGAAAGTCAAAGTGTTCGTCCTCCGTTTCCGTCGCGATAATGACATCGTCCAAGTAGGCGAAAACGTGGGGTTCCCACGCGGGGTCGATTAGTCTGTCCATCAGTCTCTGAAAAGTCGCGGGGGCGTTCGTCAGTCCAAAGGGCATCCGTTTGAATTGAAACAGTCCGCGTCCAGGGACTGAAAAGGCGGTTATGGGTCGACTTGCGGGTTCAACGGGAATTTGAAAATAGGCCTGGCTCAAATCAAGTTTCGAAATGTAACGGGCTCGTCGCAGTCCGTCAAGGATACGGTCCATGTTGGGGAGGGGATACGCGTCTTTCCGCGTCACACGATTAACGTCTCGAAAGTCGATGCAAAATCGATATTTCCCGTTCGCTTTTGTGACGATCACGGGGTTACTAAGCCAAGGGCTGTCAGCTTTCTCAATAACTCCTTCCTCGTACATCTGGTCGACCTCTTTCTGGGCGATCTTCAGCATGTACGGAGAAATTGTTCGGGGCTTTTGTCGAATTGGGGGGGTGTCCTTGAACATTGATGTGGTGCTCAGCTAAGTGGGTCACACTGAGAAGGGGCGAAGTCTTAGGGGGAATTAATTCGTCTAAAAGGGCAGTTACTCTTTGGGCAGCCGTGTCCGTTGCAATCGCCAGACCGGCGCAGGGGGGATAGGCTCTGATTGGGTGGGCTTCGATGTCTTCGGGGCCAAACGAATGGACGGGACCGTTTCCAACTCGCCACGTGTCGCTACCATAGTCGACACGAAGGTCGAGTGTGCGAAGGAAGTCGATCCCTAGGATACAATCGTATCCTAACGAAGCTAACTGGGTACGAAGGCGGGCTGTTCGTCCTCCTATCTCGTACGTGAGATACAGCTCGCCTAATACGGGGAGTACGTTATTCCCGGGGACTAATACACCATCGTCGGTTGGGGACAAATAGGGCATGAGGATCGCTGCCAGGCCTTGGTCTAGGTACGTCCGACATGAACCACCGTCCACCAAGGCACGACACAGTCGGTCCTCGACTTTTAACCACAGAAAATGTCGGTTATCGACGTTACGTCGTTGGATAGCAGCGAGCATATCCGCCAGCGTAGCGGGATCCGACGGGGAAGTTTCTTGGAGCTGAAGGGGATCTCGAGGGCATGTTTCTGAGGAGACTGGGGTAAAGGTAGCTGATTCACACAGAGAAAGGGGATTAGGGAACTTAGGTGGCGAGTGGCTCGAATATTTAGAACATCCGGGCTGCTGCTCGTCGTTGGGTCGGGGTTTTTCGGGTTCTTTACTGAGGAAGAGGTCGAGGGTGTCGGAATTGGGGCCACTTAATTGCAAAACGTTTCCAAAATTATCTTTGCAGGGAATTGTACGAACTCTGGGTACTGGACTGGGGTTTTTCGGGAGTTTTGGGGGAACCGGGGATTTCTCTCCTTGCGGGGGAGCCTCAAAGGGGGTTTTTGGGGATTTTTCTAACGAACCGGGGGTTTCGGGGGACTCGGGAAGCGAAATGGGATTTTTCGAAGGTCGTTTACTGAGGAACGCATTAAGGGTTTCGAGATCGGGGAAGCTCAACTGCAGATCCCTGCCGGAGTCGTCCTTGTACGGGAGACTTATGGCTCGCCGTACGGGGCCAGGTTGATCCGGGAACTGCGGGGAAAATCGGAATTCCTCTTGCGAGGCGGGGTTCTTACTGGATTCGGGTCGGGAAACGAAGATCTCTCGGGGTTCGGGTTTACTTTTCTCGGGTAGGGGGGATTCTACGGGATTTTCCGGTAGGTTGGGAATTGTTGAGGATTCTGGGGATTTCTTTCCGGGGTTTTTGTTCTCGAAAGGGTCCTGGGCTGGTTGCTCGAACTTGGAATGGGTTTTGGGCAACTCGGGGTTTGGCCTCTGGGGGGGCGAGAACTTTACTGTCCCCCCGTCTGGCCGTTTCCCGCCTGTCCTCTTGCACAGCGCGGGCACGTCTGGACTACCACGTCCGGGTAGCCGCAGATTCTACAGAACCTTCCGATCGGTTTGACGCATTCCCGCCAGAAATGGCCAGGGAGGCGACAATTGTAGCAAGGGGGCCGAGTCTGTTGGGGACAGGTTTTCGGAGCTACTTCACACAAAGGGGGAATTTTCGAGAGGGGTTCCGAGCGAGGAGATTTCCCCGCTCCTGCTACTGCAGCGTAGCTGGGTTTTTGGTTTGCGCGGGGTTGGGGTTGGGGAGTTTTCTGGGTCGGGGCTTGTTGGGGAGGATACTGATTTCTTGGGGGTCTGCAAAGCCGCGACTCTACCTTGCGTGGCTTTGTCGGCTGGCTTGTACGCACTGGAGGGGAAGGACGACTGTCGTGCGCTCGGAGGAGGGCGATACGCCTTGGCTCGGTCCACGAGCTCCTCTCTGCGACGGCACATCCTTTTGAGATCGAGATAATTTTGTATCTCATCTCGCCTAAGGTGGGCTGACAAATCTGGGTGCAAATTACGATAACAAATGTCCAACTGGGTTTCGAGGGAAAGAGGAGGGTTGAACTGGTCGAATAGGGCTCTTATTTTTACCAAAAATTCGGCGACGGGTTCGCCAGGTCCCTGAGTACGAAGCTCCACCTCGTGCCTCAGGCGATCCTGTAAGTCGCCGTGTCCAAATTGTTCCCGGAAATGAAATACGAAACCCTCGTAATCATTCCAGCTGGACTTTTCAACGCGATGCCAGAGACGCGCAGCACCTGTGAACGCCTCGGGCAACGCGCGCAATAACTCGTCCTCCGACAAGTCTTGGCCAACGGCGTATTCGTGGAGTTCTTGGAGGAATTCCTCCGCGTCCTCCTCACGTTTACCCGCGAATTTAGGGCCGTACCATTGCCAGTGATTGGCAAACCGATTGTCTCTTCCCATTCGCGAGGAAGAAAACTCATTTTGGGTTGGGCTGGGGGTCGTCGTGAGGAGAGTAGCGGGTAAGCTGCGCCTGGGAGCTGGGGGAGGAAGAGGGGGCAAGCGGGTGCTGTTGTGTTGGGGCCGGGAGATAGGAACTGTGTACGTTCTCGTGAAGTCCCTCGGGTCGTCAAAATGGGGTTCAGGGACGTCGGGAATCAGTAATCGGGGCCGATGGGATAAGGGGAGAGAGGGGAGAGAGCGTCTATTCATTTCGGGGGAAGGGGGAAGGGCGAATGTCACGGTAGGACCAGGGGTTCGTCCGGGAAGGGGGACCAGGGGTTCGTGTAAATTTTCGGGAGGTTCTTCCAGACTAAAGTTTGAGTCGAGGGAAATAGGGTCCTTGTAAGGGCCTTTAGACTGGCCAGTGGCCAGTATCGGTCGATTTCGGGGCGACGGAACCGGAGGAGGGGGAGACGAAGACCGTATAGGCGGGGCTGGTGTTGGCATTGGCGGAGGCCACAAAACTTCAGCGACATCTGGAACTTCCAACGCATGTGCCAGAGTGTACGGAAGACCGACTCGATTGTCACAATCCTCGCGCCAATGGATGGGGATGTAGGGGTAACGAGTCCGGATCTCGTGTCTCAGAAGCCGATCCTTAACTTGATCGATCGATCCCTCCAGGCTTATTCCTGCTCGATCGCCACGAAAAAGTATGTCCGCAAAATTTCTAAGGCCCTCTATGTCGAGAGTCAGGGCCGTTATGGAAGGGCCAGTGGCTGACGGTCGATACTGGGTATGACCTACACCACTACTCGTCGCTGTTGTGGTCGTTATCGGGGCGGTACAGGCCGGGGTCGTGACCGTTACGGTCGAAACCGGAACGTCGACCGGGGGGTACATCGCGAAAAAGGGGAAAACAAGAAAAAAAAGAGAAAAAGGCATAAATTTAATAAACTAAATAAAACTTGTTTGGTAATTTTACCCAAAAGGGATTGTTACTCCCGGGAATTGACTAAATTGATCTGTTTTTTTTTTTTAGAAAAAAGGGGAATTTAAAACAGTAAAAATGCGAAAAGGGAACAAAATTGAAAATTCAAAAATGAAGGGAAGAATTGATCGTCAAGAAATCAACGAAAATAAATGGTAAATACGAGGGGAGGACTCGAATAATTAATCAGAGGGAATTTTCAATCGTCAGGAAATTGACGAAAATTATTATTAATCGAATTAGGAGGGCAATAATATTTTTCGGGGAATTCTTAGGGCGAATGTCGGGCAAGGGGAGTTATCGCTGATGAGGGGGGGGGGGGGGGGAAGGGTAATATTTGCGTCGAGTAGCGTAATCACGCAATACTCGACGGACACACGAAAATCTCACTAAATCTGACGAAATAATATTTTGTATTCGAAATAATATTTACCAAGTCAGCAAAGTATCGAAAAACAGAAGGAAAATGGGATAGGAGAGCTCAAGGTCGTCAAAACAATGGAGCTAGCGCTCGGCAGTCTCGCGCCGGAGCGTTGTGCGATCGTCGAACGCGATAGGGGGAGGGGGTCACTGGTGAGCACTATTTTGCACGCTGAAACAATGGGACTACGAAAAAGAATTTTCTCGCACCGAATCACTCGGGCGAGACTCGAAATACGAAAAGTCAGGTCAAAAAAAAGTCGAAAAATTGTTCAAAATGGCTGAATTTAATTAATTGGAACTTTTTTCGTTTGTTATTGAAAGGTATTATGAGAAAATGGGGAAAAGTTAATAAATAATATGTTTTTCAGGCCCCACGTTGGGCGCCAAAAATTTGTGACGGGTTCGACACAATCGCTAGAGAAATTGAGGGAGGAAATAAATAAATTACGCGAAAAATGAATCAAAGTAAAAGTAACAAGCTTCGGATTTATTTAAACGAATTTTATACAACAAAAAGAGGGGCGCCAGCTGGTTAAATCGGTCCAGCAACCGTTACAAAAGAATGGTCAAAAATGATCAAAAGAAAAACAATGATAACTGATTTAATTAACGAAATAATTGAAAGGTAATTAATAGGGCCGGTTCAGAGAGAAGCTAGGAGATCTTAAACTCAGGGACAGAAGGTCCCTGAAACTCAGGCGTCTTATTATACCAGTGACGACAAAAGGGGAATGGGCGAGCGAGCCACGCGATGGAGCGAACCACGCGAACACTCGAATCGAGTTCGGCCGACGAAACCCGATTGATCGAACGAAGCAAAGCCTCGTTCGATCCGCGCACAAAAATCCGATTACGGGACTCACTAATCGAAAAGGGGAACACGGGGTGGGCGATCGACGAGGGGATTGACAAAAAATGTAATGACGGGGCTCGAAAACGCGGAGAAAAATCCAAAGACGGAATGGGCGCGAAACAACGGGGAATGACGAGAAAAAAGGGGCAAAGTGACTTCGCGGGGGTGGACGGGGAAACGACTCGAGGCACAACGCTCGTCGCGTCGACTGACCGACGAAATAAACTCTTTCTCGAACGAAAAGTTCGAGAAAGCAACGAAAACTTGATCGGGGATTTGGGAAGGCACGAGGGGATAATGGCGTCGCACGCCCGGCAAGAATCGAAAGACTTACTTGTCTCCTCGGTGTGTCGAATAAACCCGAGAGCACGGTGCCAAAATTAGTCCAAACTGTCCTGAGAGTGGTCCTTCGGGAAGCCGGGTCGTCGTTAAAGATTTTGATCGTAATAATCGGTGCACAAAACTCGAAAAAAAGAAGAAGAGAGTGTGAGTGGCTCTGTGCCTCGTCGTCTCCAAAGCGGAAGTGTGGCGCTCCGGGCTCTCCTCGAGCTCCCGGCCGCGTGATAGCGGCTGGTTCGAGGCTATTCGAGGCCCGGGAGCGCCAGCAGCCAATCAGGCTGCGGCGTTGTAGTCGGCCGTCGTTCGATCGAATATCGAGCGCCGGCCTCGCGAGATCGCGCACCGATGGCGCCACGCTGTCTGCCTCGCGAGACCGAGGCTCGATAAAAGATGGCAGCGCCCACGGCTGTCAAAACGGCCGTGGCGCGATCGTATCGACGGCCTCGCCTCGACGCCGCGGAACCCGCTGTTTCCCTCCGACCTGACGGACAAGCCTATTGTCGGAGGGACGATGACGGACACGAGCTCCGCGACTCGACGATGTCGACAGGGCTAAGGGGGGGGGGGGGCTGAGGGGGAAACATAAAATATTACACGCGGGGGAGGGAGGGAAAAACCAATTAAAGAGGGCAACGCAATTTTCGGGATCGCTCGATCGGTGGATCGCTCGCCCGCGCTCGCGTGAGTAATCGCAGTCGAGATGCTGGTCCAGCGACGGTCGTCAGCCACGTTCGGTCCTCCTCGGTCTGCGGGAGCTGGAAAATAAGAGAGAAGAGAGCCGGTCCCTTTCGGGGATCCGGCGACTCCCGCTGCGGCTCGACGCTGGCAGAAAAAAAGTAGAAGGAAAAAGTGACAACGTCACAGTGTCCATTACGAGACTATTTTTTTTTCTCTCATGAACGTTCCTTTTCAAAAATTCGACATTCTACAACCATCTTGGTAGTTGCGCATGCGCTGTGGTTTAACCCGCGAGAAATAATTTTTGTCCTCATAATCATTGTGTGTAACGGCCTCACCTAGTGTCTAACTGCTGCTCACTAGACGATAAGGACAGAGCATATCAGTCTGTCTTTCTGTTTATGGTCGTCTCGCTTCGGTGGCCTTGAGTTCGACACGGGCCTTCAATTTCGTCGGCACTAACGCACAGTGTATTATTCTCACTCGGAACTTATTATTCGTATTCTGAATTTCCCCAAATATACTACACGAGCATCTAGATGTGCGGTTTACTCTCACATTTAGATTGCTATTGCCTACTCCGAGGATGATAGCTCTCTGTTGACCACCATCCCTACTACCTTGCTGTCTTCACACTTAAAGTCGTTGACTCTAGGTGGGGGCTGTAGGTGATTATTTCACCGTCCTCGTACTCTCAGCTGTGCCTTTCGCATTTTGGTGTTTGTGTTTTTCAACGACTGTTATCGATCATACCGAACAAATGCCACAAATGCCATTTATGCAAGAAGTCTGTCAGTCGTGCTGACACCCTCAGATGCACTGGTACCTGCAATTGCCTTTTTCATCGACAATGTGCATCGGTCGAATTCAATAGAGACTTTGACGAGTCGAAGAAAGAGTTTTGCTGCAATCTCTGCGAGCATCGCGACATGGCCACCGACACCGATACTGATGAGAGTGATTCTTGCTCATTAGCGGACATCATGCGACAAATTAAACTGTCAACGGATTCCACCAACACTCAATTAGCAACAATGCAGGGAGCGATTAACAAGGTGTCTGATAATGTCGTGTCATTGCAATCCGAGTTTCGTCTTCTTACTGCTGCTCACGAAGCCCTGGGATGTAAAGTATCGACACTTGAGGCCGAGTTTTTAGCTGTAAAGTCTGTGAATGCTTCCTAAGGTCAACAGATTCTCAATCTCCAGAAAAGTGGGTCTGAATCGAAATTTGCTAGAGAACTAACGATTACCGGTACTCCTCTGTCGATTTCTGACTCATCATCAGTTGTGGTTCGTAAAGTGTTCGAGGCTCTTGTGATTCCCGATCTGATGAGTGACGTGTTGGATATTCGTAAACTATTAATCAATTCGAATCATTCTCGAGGTCCTTCGGACAACTCGCAGAATGCTGATCGCGCAATGCAACGCGTTACATACATTGTCCTGCTAAAATCAACTGGAGTCAGAGATTTTGCGATCCTGAAAAAACGTGAGAAACGTGTGCTCCAAATCAAAGACGTCTTGGGGTTGGATATGCCTGGCCAAATTTTTGTCAATGAACACTTGCCGCCCGATGTTTATCGCTTGAAGAAATTGGCCAAAGATCGTGCCAAATTATGCAAGTACAATTACGTCTGGTCTACAGCTGGTACAATCTGGGTGCGAAAATCCAATGGGTCGACTCCTATTCTTATCAGCTCTGAGCCTGATTTAAAAAAAATCGAATGACTAGATTTGGTAACAACAACGCCGACTGTCGAGCCTGCGCATTCTTCCTCCGTCATCGCCGAAAATTCTCTGGATATTCTGCTCTTCAATGCCAATTCTCTGCTAGGACACATCGATTTGTTACGCGAGCGCGTAGCAGCCAAATTTTTCCATGTCATTGCCGTTTCTGAAACGTGGTTGCACCTGCTAGCTTCTGACGATCTTGTTAAGCTCGAAAATTATTCGATTATCAGGCATGACAGAAAAATCACGCGTGGTGGGGGAGTAGCTTGTTATGTACACAATTCACTAAAGATCAAAGTTCTCTATAACTCTTGTGGGCTTGTTCTCAATGCGCCTGAATTTATGATTCTCGAGCTCCGATCATCCTGTAATGAGTCCTTGCTGTTTACAGTCATGTACCGTCGCCCAAAAGGGCTAATGTTTAACGAGTTTGTCGAAGCATTTAATCGGTTTTTTTTGCGTATCAGAATATTATTATTTGTGGAGATTTTAATTGTAATTTACTTAGCACGAATTTTGAGGCGTTATTTTTAAAAGAATTAGCTTCATCTTTATCTTTGCATATTATTGAAACCGATACAACGCATCATCTACAAACATCGCAGTCATTGCTTGACGTTTTTATTGTTGATTCAATTGACAAAGTTATTCTCGTTGAAAAATCGGACGAGCCATTTATTGCTGGTCACGACTATATTGTGTTATCTTATGCGTTCTCTTCTTCACCGATTCTTGAGCGTATTATCACACGCAGATCTATCAATCAATTCAATGAATTTTCCTATCGTCAATTGCTGAACTCTAATGTTGTCGTGCACAATCTGGAGCAGTTTGCTAATCTCCTGGCTCCTGCCGACTTTGATAAATGTACATTACAGCGTCGTGATGCAATATCGTCTACCTTCGATTCTCTAGCGCCATATCGTTCTTTCAAGGTGCGCAGACCGGCAACCCCTTGGCTTTCCGATTCTTTAAAAGCAAGGATTAGAAACAGAAATAGACTCTTTAAACGTGCCAAGAGATCGGGATTGACCAACGACTATGCTATATACAGGAATTTTAGAAACAAGCTAACCGTAGACTTAAGAACGGCGAAAAATGATTATATGTTACTATTTTCTCGTCGTGTTCAGACATGTCTTCACTATGGAAGGAACTTTCGAGACATGGTCTCACGAAATCTTCAAATCTGTCATTCTTCACCTATTTTACAGGCAACCAGCTTAATATTTATTTTGCTGGCATATCTAACACATTACCCCCGTGCATTACTTATTTTTTTTCACGGAAATTGAACGAATAACACCAATGCAAGACGAATTTCATTTTTCTCCTATTGCCCCGGATATGATCGAAACAATCATTAGACAAACGAAAACAGGCCTAGGTGAAGGTCCAGACGGACTATCGTCTTACGCAATTCAAATGTATCTTCCAGTGCTTACCCCCATCCTTACACAGCTTTTTCGTCATAGCATATTAATCTCACATTTCCCAGCAACCTGGAAACGAGCATTTATAAGACCCTTGCTAAAACTCAATCCGCCGCGCTCTGACAAGGAAACGTTTTCAAGTGTCCCCCTCCGATTTCGATAAAACGCTGGTATGTTATAGAGGGTTAAAATCGATGACATACGTTGTCACGTCTTAGTGCAGATAACGTGTGGAAAGATCCGCACGAATTATTTTCTATGATTTAGCCCGGAACTGCCGAACAGGGATTAGAAAAAGTGAAAATATCGCGCACAAACTGAAATTTAATTTATTTTAGCTTCGCGGTTATATGTGCCGTTGTCCACGTGGAGGTCTCGATAGATCTCGAACCTCGGGTCGTTAGGATCGATCCCGGCGAGTGGGGGCAGATTCTGTTGGAACTCCAATCGATGGAGCTCGTACTTAGGTTGGACAATTATTATTTTAGTTGCAAGAGGGACGTTGCTAATGACTCGAGGTTGCTGGGTCTCGTTGTCTGACGATACTCCGAAATGATATATAGGACCGGAAGGGTCTGAATATTGTTTTATTAATTTTTTCAATTGGTATTTTCTGCCGGCTCGACGGGTTCGTGGCATGGATGAAGTTTTAGGATTCGGGAGAGTAGCGATTGAGCAACTTGGGATTGCTCCGATCTCTCTAGGAATAAGGGAACGAGCGAGCAACTTGATATTGCTCCGATCTCGTACGTGGAATAAGCGTAAGCGTGCGACCTTATGCAGCACCGATCTCGGATCAGGGGTTTGTTTAGGAGTTTGTCGAGGGTGATAGAAGAAATGTTAGAGTCGAATTTTATGGTTACTATAATAACAAAAATATGTAGATTTATTCAATTTAAAGGATAGCGAGAGAAGTGTGCCTGAGAAAGTACAAATTGGCTAAGATGGTTAAGATGTGTGAATATTATTAAATTGTATCGTCAGAATGCAGAGCTCCAGTCAAGGCGTGTAAAAGGATTGAGATTTAACGCAGTGCTGAGATCGGATCTCGTGACTGCCGTGAATTCTTTTCTTATTTTTACCTTGGGATTCGCAAATCTTCTGACGGAGAGATTGAATTAACGTGGTCGGACAGAGTAACGTCTTGAGAAGACGAAAAATGAATGACTGGAGACTGGTGCTCTGCATCCCGTATTTATATACTAAAAAGTGCTGGATAAGCATTTTTATAAATGTTAGCTTAATGTTAAGAATATTGTAGGGGTTCGTCCCAACAGTCCGCGTGGTGGGGTTCCCTTATGGTCTAGGTTATGTGTGTTAGAAAGAGAAGGTGTGTTTGTATGTGTAACGTGGGTATCGCTCGGTCCAGTTGAATTTAATTGGGGCACGTACAGAATGATGAATTGTGGTCGATAGGCTATATTGGATTATTAGTTTCCTTCAGAAGGGGATTTTAAGATGATCGGGAGGTTCAGGAGGTATTAGGAGAACATGTGAGCGAAGAGGTAACTCCTGGTTTTTCTAATTTTAATAGGTGCGAGTGAGATGGGTGATTGGTATCGGGTGCCGAGTGCGGTGGACCCCGAGCGGATGATAAGGGTAGTGTCTTGTTGCGCGTCTGTTCGCTCGCTAGAGAATAATCCCACGGTTGGATGTTTTGACCGATTTCTGAGTTCAAGGCTTTACTTGTGTTTATGTGGCAAATTCTTAGAGTGTTGGTGATTGAATGTCTTAAGTCTAAGGTGTGTAGTGGGTTTTCGATGTAGAATCGACTGCGGACGTGACAACGTATTTTTTTTTATCGGCCCAAACTCATTTTAAAGGGGTGAAACACCCCTCCAAAGTTGACCACCTCCCAAGATGATTTTTCTGTTTTGCATACAAGGAGGGGATTTTGATAACTAATAATGATAGTAATAAATACCTTGTCAAAAGTGATAAAAAACAGACTTCGAATATTCTCAAGAACTCTTTATTTTAGGGGTTAACTTGTATATACAAAGTTCATTTTTTACATTAGAAACAAGATGTTCATCGGGGCTCAATGAATCCAACAGCACTGTGAAGAGCATGCAAGAATACAGAATACGTGCTTTCGATTTTTTCCCAAAAACTGAATTCTTATCGACTTTTTTCCCAATATTGCGGATTATGTCTAGTATTTAGCCATGAATCATTGAATAACATTGTTTGAGGCTCGCATTCATTCTGGCATCGCTCTCTTATCATTTTACTGTTTTATAATTTCTTTTCAAGAAACGTGAATATTTTCCATTTCAAGCAGCCTATCAACTACTCGAAAATTCGATGTGTGTCATATGTAAACAAGTCATATCTCTACTTGAATTAATTCTATGGCACAGATATTTTTTTTAACGATTACGCGTATCTTCCGGATACTTTCAATATGAAAAGTCGTGAGACCGTTCAGTGCTTGTTAATACGTAAATAACAGAACTTCGAGCAGTTATTGAATTTCTTCTCACGTTTACAATGAAAGTGAGTCCAATAAACGTTATTAAACTTCTGTGGGCAGCATTTGAAGTAATGAATATACCCGAGTCCCCGTTAACAAATGATGAACGTGAAATAGCATCGAACTTCGAAAACATTTTATTACAAAGCATGACAGAATATAATAGTGTGGAAATGATTGAGGAAAATTCTCTTGACTTTGAAGAGCCCTACAAAAATCTTGAAACGTTCGTAGTGGAAGATGCAGATTTTCAGGTGCCTTCCGAAGGACCTGAAGATAGCTGTTCCGAAGATGACGAACCTTTAAGTTTCGATTATAAAAGAAGAGCTGTGGAATATTGGAGAAGTGCAAAGACGAAAAAAAATCGCTCAATTGATACGGTTCGTCATAGATATAAAAAAGTCAAATCAGTACGACAATTGCGTCGTTGGGCACACCAAATCAACCAGGGAGGGACATACATGGAAAAATTGGCTCGCATATCAGAGTATACATTGCAGAATATGAAAAATGCCATTGACGCAGGCTTGATTGTTCATGATACGGATCTGCGAAGATGGGCTTTAAAGGCCCAAGGACTTATCAGTCAAAAGGATTTTAGATTTAAAGCATCGCCAACGTGGTTACTTCACTAAACGTGGTTACTAACTAAAAAAAACTCATTAAACTTATTAGCAATACTTTGTGGGTCGTTACACATAGTTCCGTTAAACTCTATTCCTCCTGATTTTCCACTTGTTTCCTTATTACCAATTATTCGCGTTAGTACCAACAGCACTGTGAAGAGCATGCAAGAATACAGAATACGTGCTTTCGATTTTTTCCCAAAAACAGAATTCTTATCGACTTTTTTCCCAATATTGCGAATTATGTCTAGTATTTAGCCATGAATCATTGAATAACATTGTTTGAGGCTCGCATTCATTTTGGCATCGCTCTCTTATCATTTTATTGTTTTATCATTTTTTTTCAAGAAACGTGAATATTTTTCATTTCAAGCAGACTATCAACTACTCGAAAATTCGATGTGTGTCATATGTAAACAAGTCATATCTCTATTTGAATTCATTCTATGGCACAGATATTTGAGGGGTAAGGGCTGGAAAAAAGATAAACAAAAAACAAGTAGTGATTATTAGCCATTTTGCATTGAAAAAAATGAATAAAGAAATTTTTTTTTGTTACTTTGATTCATACACTAAATGCACCTGTAAATAGTTTTGTAAATAAATTACGTTTTTATATAATACAAAATTGTTGAATATGCACATGATTCTACTTCCTCTACCGTGGCCACACCCTTTAAACAAAAACAAGTTCCAAGTTTATCTATAAATCGCTTTATGGATGATAGTCGGTACAATAATGATATTCATCAAAAAAATGCTGTAGGCAAAGTGATTTTTTACACCAAAAACATCTGATTACTGCGACATTCGTGCAACCTTCGATTTCACAGTTCGGATGAGATGACTGTCCAAATGCAAAATCGACGGGGTTATCAAATTCATCAGGCTTCTTTGCAATGAACCCGCTTTTATGCCACGCATAACGAAACAAATTATGATATCGCGAAGATGACAGTTGGTTGTGAACTAAAGACTGTAATTTTATTATATTATTCCTTAAATGTAAATTTAAATCATAATCAAGAAGAACTACGGTGTCTGAAAAATGACGAATATAATTTTTCCATATACGGAAGCCGAAAACATCGAGAGGTTGAATTTTTCCAGTGGTTCCTTTCGGTATCAATAAAGTCGTCAACTTTTTGTCTGGGGGTGTTGTCTCTTGCACAACTCTAGAACAATGCCCACTCCAAGAATCAATTAGAAGTAGACTCTTCGGTCCCACTTTTGGGATAAACACTTCTTCTAACCACATCTTGAAGTGCTCTGTAATGAATCATTGTGATTAATACCGTTTGAATATGTGCAGCGCGAAACAAGAATTATTATACCTGAAGTAAGTTTTCCTGATTTGGAAGCTGTGATGAAAACATTTGGCGGTCTGAATAAATGTTGTTCAACTATAGGTCCGAACGTTCCGGATGGTTCTTTTAAAACAATAAATAAAGGAGATAATAATTTTCCGTCCGCTGAAATTGTAGGTTGTATAGTATAACTGTGCGTTGTTGAAGTTACTGATTGTACTATGCACGACACTTGTTTAGTTCCTTCTTCCGTTAACGTTCGTCCAGAATGAATCTCTATTTGGAAACCACTCTGATCAGAATTATATATATTTTGTAATCCATATTCGGAAATATAAGGTTCAACTCTTTTCAAAAATTCTTCAGCACTCTTGTGTAAATATTCACTATTTTCCACTGATTTTCGCGTGACGAATTTATTGATTTTTCTGCTAGTAATGCGATGGATCTTCTTAAAGTGAAGTAACCACGTTGGCGATGCTTTAAATCTAAAATCCATTTGACTGATAAGTCCTTGGGCCTTTAAAGCCCATCTTCGCAGATCCGTATCATGAACAATCAAGCCTGCGTCAATGGCATTTTTCATATTCTGCAATGTATACTCTGATATGCGAGCCAATTTTTCCATGTATGTCCCTCCCTGGTTGATTTGGTGTGCCCAACGACGCAGTTGTCGCACTGATTTGACTTTTTTATATCTATGACGAACCGTATCAATTGAGCGATTTTTTTTCGTCTTTGCACTTCTCCAATATTCAACAGCTCTTCTTTTATAATCGAAAATTAAAGGTTCGTCATCTTCGGAACATCTATCTTCAGGTCCTTCGGAAGGCACCTGAAAATCTGCATCTTCCACTGCGAACGTTTCAAGATTTTTGTAGGGCTCTTCAAAGTCAAGAGAATTTTCCTCAATCATTTCCACACTATTATATTCTGTCATGCTTTGTAATAAAATGTTTTCGAAGTTCGATGCTATTTCACGTTCATCATTTGTTAACGGGGACTCGGGTATATTCATTACTTCAAATGCTGCCCACAGAAGTTTAATAACGTTTATTGGATTCACTTTCATTGTAAACGTGAGAAGAAATTCAATAACTGCTCGAAGTTCTGTTATTTACGTATTAACAAGCACTGAACGGTCTCACGACTTTTCATATTGAAAGTATCCGGAAGATACGCGTAATCGTTAAAAAAAATATCTGTGCCATAGAATTAATTCAAGTAGAGATATGACTTGTTTACATATGACACACATCGAATTTTCGAGTAGTTGATAGGCTGCTTGAAATGGAAAATATTCACGTTTCTTGAAAAGAAATTATAAAACAGTAAAATGATAAGAGAGCGATGCCAGAATGAATGCGAGCCTCAAACAATGTTATTCAATGATTCATGGCTAAATACTAGACATAATCCGCAATATTGGGAAAAAAGTCGATAAGAATTCAGTTTTTGGGAAAAAATCGAAAGCACGTATTCTGTATTCTTGCATGCTCTTCACAGTGCTGTTGGATTCATTGAGCCCCGATGAACATCTTGTTTCTAATGTAAAAAATGAACTTTGTATATACAAGTTAACCCCTAAAATAAAGAGTTCTTGAGAATATTCGAAGTCTGTTTTTCATCACTTTTGACAAGGTATTTATTACTATCATTATTAGTTATCAAAATCCCCTCCTTGTATGCAAAACAGAAAAATCATCTTTGGAGGTGGTCAACTTTGGAGGGGTGTTTCACCCCTTTAAAATGAGTTTGGGCCGATAAAAAAAAATACGTATGTCATCGATTTTAACCCTCTATAACATACCAGAGTTTCATCGAAATCGGAGGGGGACACTTGAAAACGTTTCCTTGTGAGTTTCAGTACTTACAGATAGTTGAAAAATCATTTATACACTGGCGCAGTGAACTCAAAGTTCATATTTTGCATACCATAAAAAATTAGTGAAAAAATTCGCGACTTCAACCCATTTTTCCTCTTGTACATATTCAATAAATTGGCCCGAGGAGGTCCTATGTCTTTTCTCATATGACAGAGCTCGCATTCCGTTCGGAAGCAGTTGGTTACAACCCTTGTATTGCGAAAAATGTCATTATCTGATTTTTCTTTGCCTCTCCGAGGCTGAGTTCGTTTTGCCCCACAAATCTTTTTTCACGAAATCCGAGATACAAGGAACGGGAATCTGTTTCAGTACGTACAGATAGTTGAAACATCATTTATATACTGGCACAGTGAACTCAAAGTTCATTTTTTGCATGTCACCAAAAAATCGACTAGAAGCGATCTGCGACTTTACCCTATTTTTTCTCCGGTACATGCAATAAATGGGTCCAAGGGGGTCTTATTTCTTTCTCCGTATGACAGAGCTCGCATTCCATCCGGAAGCAGTCGCTCCCAACGGCTGTATTGCCAAAAATGTGTTTTTATCATTTTTTTGCCTCTCACATCAGAGGTCGAGTTCGTTTTGCCCCGAAATTTTTTTTTTTTCGAAAATTCGAAAAACTAGCAACGGGAATCAGTTTTGGGACTCAAATAAATTCAAAAGACCGTGCGCTTATCGATATATCTGTCTTGGATTCTTAAACGTTCGTTTTGCCCCCACGTTCCCCTACGTCACAATCCATTAAGACTTACATACCAAGTGGATCGAGCAATGAGAAAAAACGAAACTCTCGATTGCGACAAATTTTGTTTCTCCTAACTAAAATATATTTTCTGATAATATATCTACCGCAATTCAAGAAAATGATCAACACCACCAACGAATTTGCTTTGTTCAGCGATAATATACTCGGGTGAGTCTTGGGCCAGCAGTGGACAGAGCTGTTTAATGTACTTGTCTCGAGACTCTACCGAGTCTCTTGATGTCGTGTTTTTACTCTCTCTCCTTATTCATTCTACCGTCTTCGCTCCTTGTTCTGTCTTTTTCTTCCAAGCGATTCAATGTGACGCGTTATAAAGGAAAGAAAAACGAAATGACTTCAATTAATTTTGTCAAATTTGATCTTGGGTCCGATTTTTTGTACTCAGCGTATTTTTAAAAAAAATCTCAATTTTTTTGCCCGAAATTTGAATTTTTACTCTCCTAATAATCAAATCAGGGTTGCTAAATTTTGATCTCGCGATTTTCAAATAATCGGCCCATTAAAATGGCTTACCTATTTTTGGGAAGATACGCGCGATTCTATCGCAGCTGTTAGAAAGAAATAATCAATTTTAAAAAATTTGGACACGGCTTGTTCCGCTAGATGATTTCGAGGAGGAGTTGAAATTTGGCCAAAGTACGAGCGATTGCACTCCTGATTGGCTTCTTCAGAGATGGTAATGGGGCGACAATCCTAATGCAATTGGACCTGCCCCCTCGGTACCGAAAAAGAGGTAGGGAAAAATGAGCAAAACAAGTGTAACGAGCGTCGCAGGTACACAACCCTAAAGGGCACCCCACCACAAAAATTCCAAGATTCGGAATCCGAACTATTTGTCCTCGGGACTTGAAAAAAGATTCAGTCGTATTTTGACCTCCAAACTCGCTAGTTCTGGATTTTCATTTTCCTGCTCTATCAAATTCAAGTCGAACTCTCGTTATTTTCTTTGAGCCTAGCTATTGAATAGTGAAGTGACGTGAAACGTTTGACAACATGTTTAAATTCGCCAGCTTGGAAAAACTGAGGGAAAAGGTATGATTCGTTTTGCTTACGCAAAATGACACTGTAACATAGGAGCTACTGTATATAGTCCAGTTGGGATGGACATGAGATCTAGTCAAAGACACCACAGTAGTGACAATTTTTTTGTATGTTTTTTTCGCTCTGTGCACACTCATCCATTCTCACCAAAGGGAGAATGTGTAATCGTGTACATACATAAATTTTTACGTGCAAATAATGTCTTCTCTCGCTATTGGCGTCGCCATCAGTATATATATACACGACTACACATTCTCACTTTTATTTGGTTAGTTCGTATGAGTGTGCACGAAGCGAATAGACGCCCACGGATATCCCCCGGAGGATGTGTAGGTACCAATAAAATAATAAGATGCTGAAAGTTTTAGATCCCTAGCTCAATTCATTTTACAGAAAAAATCGAAAGTCAAGAACCATTCTCTGAAAATCCCTATTTTTGTGTTAAATTTTTTTACTTGTTTTGGGACAAAAATTTAATTCATAACAATGCTATTTTTTTTTGTTTTTTTAGAGGATTTGGCTTCTTGTGTAGCGGACATCCCGGTATATCGGCCTGACAGGAATCCTCAAGAGGAGTATGCGGAACCCTGAGGAATTAATTTGGTACCCGTCATCGGACTTGGACGAAAGTTCGATGGCGGCCTACATACGTACGGCCAAATCGATTTTTACGGAGAAACAGCTAGCTGGGGGTGCCGAGGAAAATGCGGCGGTTAAAGTTGCCACCAAAGATGCATGTTTGGAATACATTATCGGAGTTCTCCATGAATCTAAAGGCAACAAATCGGACGCGTTGCAGCAATTGAGAAAGGAAGAGATGCCGAGGTACCCCACCAAGAAGTGGACGCACGCGGAGATGGTGAGTTTGCTTTTTATTTGTAAATTTTTATTCCGGATAAAGCGAGTTGTCCCAAGTAATCCAAAGTAATGACATTCAATTCCTAAATAATGATCGATTTTCAGCAATGTCTGAATGAATTTTATTTATTTTATCATTAGATCGCTTTCCGGAAAGGCCTGAAAGAGCACAAGAAGGACTTCGAAGCGATCAGAAAGCAGTTTTTGCCGAACCGATCGATAGTAAGAACTTAAAGAAATCATTTTTTAAATTTTAATTGATTTTTAATTGATTATTTATTCATTGATCTATTTTTTTTCTGTTTGTGCAAACGCAAATAATAAATTATTAATACGGGTGGAAACGTGCAGGACGGGAGACCAAAAGAAAAGTGGCTTCCCGACCACACCGATTCTTCAAGTGTCCCCGGAACCCAAGAACCAAGTCCTGACGGCCGGTAGCGGGAAAGGCATGACAACGCGGAAAAGGTTACAGATCAACGATCACTGAGTTAGGAGGGACGTCCTTAAAAACCCGTTAATTGATAAGGTAATATGAGTTCATTTGCACATTTGAAAAAAAAACACTTTTATTTTATTCGAGATGAGAAACAGGTTCACAGAAAAGATGGAATTATGCGAAATTTGTACTAATCTTTTATTTTCTTTTTTTTTTCTTCACAGGATCAAAACCATGGAGGGCCGGATTTCGAGGAGAATAAATGATTCGCCATATCCGGTGACTCAAGGACCCCAATTTTACCATAACCAGCAGAAATACTTCAGCTCTTTTCACAATATAAGTAACAGGACTGTGATATGTTTTAATAGGTGTCACGTCAAAATAACACTAAACAAATATAACACACGCCAAAATAACATGTCAAAATAACATACGTCGAAATAACACGGAGACAAAATAACAGCACGACAAAATAACGCGACAAAATAAAGTGACAAAATAACATCCAGCCAGAATAACATGAAATTTTTTGGATTTATTCCATTGCATATATATGTATAAATAAAAAAAAAGTACATTATAGCCAACAAAAAGGTACATAGCCAACATTCGGCTTGTAATTGCATGTTTGTGCATTTTGAAAAAAGAATGTACATTATATTTGAATATTGTGAGCGATTGCTCTTAAATATTCAATATAGCCAACATCCGGCTTGTAATCTTCAACGATTGCCTGCAACCTAGCGTCGAGATCGCGGTACGTTTTTCTTTTTGTTGGTGCTATTACCCGATGAGCCTCATGTTGTTGCCACATGAATTCGGTCGTTGCTTGTTCATTTTTTAGGGCGTCGATGAATTTTCCCATCTGAATATGAGTTTTTGAGACTCGCTCATTGAAGGCATTATGCCAGCCTTCCACCGAGTTGTTGGTGCGTGGCTCGTTATTTTTTACTGCTGAATAACAGTTCCAAACTTCTATTGGAATGCGGGGTTGACGTTGTCGGTTGCGCAGTACTAATCCAATCCATGCGTTGGTGAAATATGCAATAACTTCTTTCAGGCTCTCGGAGTTTTCCTTGTAGTAGGAACTGTTGATAAGGGCTTGGAATGCAGCATTGACGTTTTGAGGTGGAACGAATGCTAATGCAATTAGCATCTTGATATTCAACGCAAATTCTTCATCGGTTGTATAGCGACGCTGCAAACCAATCTGCTGGACGTGCCGCCAAACGCTTTGGCCAAAGTGAAAATGGCATCCACGGATCACTGCTGTTGGAAATATCGATTCAACCGCGTTCATGAAGCCCTGCTCAAAGTCTGTGACAATTACTTGCGGCGTCAACCTTGGCTCTCTTTCTTTCAGGTGTTCCAGAATTTCACGATATAGTCTCTCTTTTTTATTTGGAGCTAATATATACACAAAAGGCATTGTTTTTCCGCCTATTATTGCATGGATTGTGTAGAGTTGCGAGAATATACTTGGAACTGTACGAAAAGTTCCGTCACAATACCAATGTGTGCATTGTGCCAAACATTCAAGATTTTTGTCGGTTGCAAAAATCAAGAATCGATTTTTATCGCCTCCATGATCACAATTCAAAAAATTTTCACCCTTCCAAGTTTTCGTGTAAATTTCGGGGAGTTCCAAGTCTCCAAGAGTTTCTGGTGTGGCCAACTGTGGATTTGCTGCAGCCCTCGCTCTCTGGAGTGTACGCGATAATCCGGATATGCTCGGAAGCTGTGCTGCTGTGCTGGCTGATGTACTAGCGATATGGCGTGTGACTATATTGCGTGTTGTCTCAGTAGATGTTGCCGCATTTTTCTTGATTTTTTCCACAACTTTTCGAACGTTGATCGCAGTAGCGTCAGCGATATGATTATGTTCTTTAACTGCAAGTACTGTACCTGCAATTGTTATTATAATAATTCTAATATTCAATAATAATTGTGACGGGCTCGACACAATCGCTAGGGAAAAGGGACAAAAGATGGGAAAAATAAATCGTACAAAGGGTTATAAAAATAACAAAACAATTCGTGGTTTATTGCTGAGAAAGAATACAAACAAAAAAAAAAGGAAGAAGGGCGCCAGCTGGTTTATTCGGTCCAGCAACCGGTACAAGATCCATTCCAAAAATGGTCAAAGAAAAAGAAAGAACAATGTTAAAGAATTTAATTCGTGAAATAATCCAAAGTAATTAATCGGGCTGGCTCAGGGAGAAACGAGAAAATCTTAAACGCAGGGACCGCGGGTCCCTGAAACTCAGGCGTCTTATTATACCAGTGACGTACGAACAAAAAGGGGGAACGAGCGAGCGAGCCACGCGGTGGAGCGAACCACGCGGACACTCGAATCGAGTTCGGCCGGCGAAACCCGATTGACCGAACGAAGCAAGGTCTCGTTCGATCCACGCACAAAAATCCAATAACGGGACTCACTAATCGAAAAGGGGAACACGGGGTGGGCGATCGACGAGGGGGATTGACAAAAAATGTAATGACGGGGCTCGAAAACGCGGTGGAAAGTCCGAAAACTGAAGGGGCGAGAAACAAAGGGGAATGGCGAAAAAAAAAGGCAAAGTGACTTCGCGGGGGTGGACGGGGAAACGACTCGAGGCACAACACTCGTCGCGTCGACTGACCGATGAAAGAAACTCTTTCTCGAACGAAAAGTTCGAGAAAGCAAACGAAAACTTGATCGGGAATTTGGGAAAGCACGAGGGGATAATGGCGTCGCACGCCCGGCAAGAATCGAAGGACTTACTTGTCTTCTCGGTTTTATCGAATAAAACGCGAGAATGCGGTGCCGAAATATTCCAAAACTGTCCAGAGAGTGGTCCTTCGGGAAGCCGGGTCGTCGTTAATTTTAATCTCACTATTTTTCACAAAAGAACTCGAAAAAAGAGGAAAGGAAAATTTGTGTGCCTCTGCGTGTCGTCGTGTCCAGAGCGGAAGAGTGGCGCTCCGGGCTCTCCTCGAGCTCCCGGCCGCGTGATAGCGGCTGGTTCGAGGCTTTTCGAGGCCCGGGAGCGCCAGCAGCCAATCAGGCTGCGGCGTTGTAGTCGGCCGTCGTCCGATCGAATATCGAGCGCCGGCCTCGCGAGATCGCGCACCGATGGCGCCACGCTGTCTGCCTCGCGAGACCGAGGCTCGATAAAAGATGGCGGCGCCCACGGCTGTCAAAACGGCCGTGGCGCGATCGTATCGACGGCCTCGCCTCGACGCCGCGGAACCCGCTGTTTCCCTCCGACCTGACGGACAAGCCTATTGTCGGAGGGACGATGACGGACACGAGCTCCGCGACTCGATGATGTCGACAGGGCTAAGGGGGGGTCGGGCTGAGGGGGGGGAACATAAAATATTACACGCGGGGGAGGGAGGGAAAAACCAATTAAAGAGGGCAACGCAGTTTTCGTGATCGCTCGATCGGTGGGTCGCTCGCCCGCGCTCGCGTGAGTAATCGCAGTCGAGATGCTGGTCCAGCGACGGTCGTCAGCCACGTTCGGTCCTCCTCGGTCTGCGGGAGCTGGAAAATAAGAAAAAAGAGCCGGTCCCTTTCGGGGGTCCGGCGACTCCCGCTGCGGCTCGACGCTGGCAGAAAAAAAGGGGACAAAGAAAGATGTGACAACGTCACATAATATATAGGGGAGAAACGGGCAAAGCGAAACACCTCCCCAAAAACGTGAAACGTAAAACGTTTCGTTATAATTGCGAGATAAATTAAGGGAAATAGTTTTTGTATGTTTTTTTAAAAGAGAATATTGCGTGTGTGCGTGTGCTTTCGATTTTTTCCTCGAATGCTGTGTGTGTGTGTGTGTGTGCGCGTGCGTGTGCGTGTGTGTGTGCGTGTGCGTGTGTGTATGTGTGATCGAAATTGTCCATTTCTTTTTCAATGGATATAACAAAACTTCCATTTGAAATAAATATTCTCATTTAAAAAAAAAATTAAAATAAATTTGCTTCACATATTAGTCGCTTCAATTTGTCTCGCGATTATAATTAACATTCTGTAACGGACTGTAACTTACCGGTTTTCTTGTCAGACGTTGTTGTAATTGTAGCAGAGCATTTATACTTTTGATGATACCCAACACAGCGCCACGTGATATGGGTTTTATTAACGCGCAATTTTTGATATATATATTTTTTATGCACTATCATTGGGTTCCCTTTCTGACTCATCACGAAGCGTAGCGGCATTTTGATCACTGTGATGTTATTTAATCGCTGTCACGTACGTTACTGATAAGAGTCATGCACGACTGGTTGCGTAGAAATACCGGCTTGGGTCCCAAATAGATCCAAATTAGAAGGTGTGTACGTCTTGTGTCTATTTCCAATGTCGTGATATATATATTGAATTTTCTTGTAGATTGAATTTGTTTTGAATCATGTGCTTACTGATCGAAAATAGTTTCTAATTACAAGGTTTATATGTGTCTTTTCATTTGAGGACACATATTCGATTGTTTTCGCTTGTGATGTGATGAAACACATCACAGTGTTTCACATCACAGATAGAATATACTATTCTATCATACTATTTGTTAATATTTGTTCGATTTGAAAACGTTTCTTATCTGTATTGGGGGTTCTGTCATTCCCTCCGTGTTATTTTGTGGCGATGTTATTTTGGCGCCATGTTATATTGTCTCGGTGTTATTTTGACGCGTGTTATTTAGTCGCGATGTTATTTTGACGGGTGTTATTTAGTCGTGTTATTTTGTCTTCGATTTATTCTGACATGTAACCGTTTTAATAAGATTTTCGAAGGTGCAAAAATTATATCTAGTTATCCATGCAAAAAGTTTTTAATAAAAATGTTTTATAATAATTGTAATAATTTTCAAAAATTGTTCGAGATTCATTCATCAACCCTTCCCTTGTTTTTAAATTCAGCCGGAAACTTTTAGTTTTTCAGTACCCGAAAAAAGTAATAGAGGAAATTGTCGGTAGTCATTGAAAAATAGAGACATTCAGGAAAAAATGAACAAAACTTCGAGTGACTTTTGAAACAAAAAGCACAATTTTACACTTCTTGCAACATAAAATTCTCGAGTCCATTGTAATTCATAGAAGTCCAGATGTTCAAAGATCTAAATTATTTTGTATTATCTAAAAAATTAGTTTTGAAATGAATAATTTCAACTACACTAAAACTATTTCTGTTCGTATACGCTAGGTTGCGAGTTTCAAAGAATGAAAAATAGGTCGACGTGTGATTTTTTTCCATCTCCTACAGATTCCTGTGACCCATATCCGTCGGTACTTACTACCGTTATATTTTTTTTTATCAATATATTTTCTTCCATCCATTTCCGCGATGTCAAAACACCGGACAGAGTCCCGCTAAGATCCTAAGCTGCAACCGCGTAACTTCCTACTAGATTTCCGTTCGAGAACGCACAAAAAACGATGAATATCAATTTTTAAAAATCTCTTAGAAAGAGTACTTCTGAAAGGAGAAGAGGATGTATCTCGGATTTTTTTTATATCAGCCATACAATTTTCAAGCGTATGCGCTCCGGGTTCGAAGGTTATTTCCTCCGCTTTGTCATTATCCTCTCCTCATTAAAAACGAATATTTCCTGATGTGCCGTTACCGATCGATTTCCATTGATTTCAATTATCTGAACCACGAACGAAAGAAAATCAATTGATTCGAATTCAAAAAATAATGTCAAAAAGAACGTTCGAAACTTCTAAAAATACTTCTAAACGTACGAAACTATTTGGTATAATTAAATAGAAACCACGGTGGCAATTGCCTTTTGCCTCGAGCCCGATTAAATTTTTTTATTAGAAATTCATTTATAATTCATTTTAAATCATGATGAATCATGAAAACGGGAGCCCCGTGGCTCAAACCGTTCATGAGTTATGAACGTTTCAATTGTGTGTGTGTTATGGCACTGTATTCTAGATATGATGATATGGTTCTGGGATATTTCAAACACATTGACATTGAAAACGGAAAAAAAATTCACCCTCACATAGCTTTCTCTGCGAGGAAGGAAAAAGAAAATAAATCAAAGATAAATTCAGTGTCATAAGTCGATCTGATTTTCGCGAGATGAGTAAAAAAATTCAACTTTCTCGCGGTGAATGTGAAAATAGACTAGGTTTGTTATTCCAAGAAAAATGGGATCTTTTCACTTGCAATTTTATTACGAGCCTATAAAACGACAATTTGAAGTGTTGAATGTGTATCGGAATATTCGAGAAAAAAATAAAATAGGATAAAATGGCCAGCAAGAGATATCACTTGAATAGAGTACAATAAGCTAACTAAATAATATGCAGGAAAAAAATAGGTTTCAGTGAAAAAAAAGGGAAATAAATGAACGATAAATCGTTATGTGCAGTCGATGTGATATTCGCAAGATAAGAAAACAAATTCGATTTTGCGGCAGCAAATGGAGTAATGTGCTAGCTTTTTTACTCTAAAAAAAAATGAGATCTTTTCGCTTGCCATTCTATCACGCGCCCAGAAACGGACATTTCCAGAAGTGTGTAAAAAATAGTCGAGAAAAAAATAAAGTGGGATATAATGGGCAGAAATCAATATTTGAGTAGAAAAGGCGAGCTGAATAATATGGAAGGAAAAAAAAGTTGCAGAGTAAAAAATAAGAAAAAGAACCACCGATGAATTCGGTGTAACGAGTCGATATGATTGTCGCGAGATAAGTAAAAAACCGATATTTTCGCAAAGCTTTTCTACTCCAAAATGATGATATATTATTTGCTATTTATTCTCCATAAGCCCATCAGGCAACAATTTAGGACGTCAAATAGGTATGAATAAATTTTTAAATAAAACAGTATATCATGAGCTAAATAAGAAATTACTTGTCAATCTGACGTGGAAAAAACTAGTTTAAAAGAATAAGAAAAAAAGTAGTCATAAAGTAAAGAAAGGATGAAAAAATAACAGTCATATCATATCATATGTTAGTTTTCGCGGTGAAAACTGAAACATGCTAATTTTCGCAGTTCACATCCAAACGTGTAAGTTTTCGCGATAAAACCTTAAATATGCTAGTTTTCGGGTAGTGATTCGAAACGTGCTAGTTTTCGCTGTGATGGCTAATGTGCTATTTTTCGTAAGAAATTTGGAACATGTTACTTTTCTTAAGCAGCGTCGATATCACATCGTCGGTCTTTATGACGTCACGCTTTTCCTACATGAACCAATAAACAGTCTCTATTTTATCGCTCAAAATCGTCAAGTCTTCTCTTTTCTTTGACAACACATTCCAATCCCATATACGAGAACAAAAATCGAAAAAATTACGAAGTGACTTCGCATTGAAGAACTGTCGACCATACACACTGTGAAGGAGCACCGACAATCCAAAAAATTTGACTTTACTTGTTGGCTAATTTTCGCTTATTACGGTGTTAATAAAATTATCAGATCATTTATTTCATCATAACTCTCTGCGTAATTGTCATTACTTTTGACTCGCCAATCGCCGACGTATCCAATCCATCACAGATTTCTCAACAACTCGTTGGCTTTTCTTTTCCAATATTTATTGTAGAGGCGAAGAAACTCAACACAAGTTTTTCAGACGACAAGGCGCTTTTATCGCAAGACGCTTTTTTTCTATATATTGTAACGTAGATTTTTCCGGAGGGGTCCATCTAGTCCCTTCTCGGCTCACATCACCTCTCGTGCAATCCCTCGGCCGCGAGAGTGGACAGGGCGCCAGGTACCACGTACCGCCGACCAAGGCCGACATCTAATTCTCCCACTCTCGCGCATCGGATTTGGCCGGGATGCACGAAAGACGATCATGACCGAGGCGGTCCGGCCACTCAGCTCCATACTGAGATACTAAGGGGCAGAGGGGGTGATTCTTTTGGAAAAGAGTAACAAAACGAAAATAATTGACTCTAGACGGCGAAAATGAAAGGTTAACAAGTGCATTCATTTGAACAAAATTTATTGGAAAGATTACAAGAGAAAATTGAATAGAAAATACGTTACAAAGAAAATAATAAAATTGCGCGAGTACTACCAGGGCGTAAGGTCTCCGTCTGACGATGCACGGAATTAGGCAAAGGCAAAAGATACCGTCGCAACTGCAGCGCGGTGATCGGAAGGCCTGCGACGCAACGCCCAATAAGATACGGCAAGGTAGTACGCCGCTAAACCACCGATCGACCAACGAAAAAGGCAAGCAGTTCCGAACGACACGAGAACACAAGCGTAAAATAAAACGAAAGCGAATATGTCTCACGTATTGCCCAGTAGTAACGAAGGTAGCTAATGTTGAACGCTATTCTGACTGTGGCCAGGCGACTGCTCTGTTTGTGACGCCGTGCGAAGAAGGCGAGCAAGGTAAGGCAAAGGTAAGACGTCATTAAACTGACATATCGCCATGGCTAAGGTAGCAGCTCAGAACAACGACGACAGGCAAAAGGTAATCGGCCCTAAACACAAGGCAATACTGAGACAACGCAAGATCTCGTAAGGCAAAAGAAACGGAACGAAAGTAGAGGCGCAATAAGGCAAAAATTACTCATCGTCAGTCGGTACATGAAGGCAGATGCTCCTGGTAGTACGTAAGGAAAGACAACGCAGCGGACTGACTCGAAATAATTAATGAAACACAAATAAATACTCAAAAACGCACGACACGTGCAAAGATAAGATAAAGACGAAACCGAGCTCGAATCACTGAAATACCGACAAACTCAGTCGCGAACAATAAACTCTACGCCTCGCCGTAGCGATCGTAGCTAGGACACGAGAGCGACGATAGGACGAAAGATTGATTGATTGAGTGTTTATTAATGCCCTAACTAGGCTTTGGGGCACATAGCAAAATACAGAATAATATAAATCATTACAACAGTGCGAGCTTAACAACTAGAGTCAGATTACAAACCAGAGTAATTATATATCGCAGTAGGTATTAGAGTTAGGAAGAGGAAAAAGCAGTAAGCAAATTAAAAGTAAAGTAATATGGCTCAGTTATCATAGAAGGAGTCAAAGCGTCACGATGAACAAGGGTACTGAAAGAGAAGTGGAAAAGTATAATGGTAAGGAATTAAGCGTCAAGGTCTCGATCCTGTGGTTGTCAGACGATCTAAGCAAGATCATCCTCCGAACAAATTTTTATTGCGGGTGATCCATACTCCTTGCGAACAAAAATGGAACCAGATTGTATAAAGCACGACCTCCATCCCACCTCCCTCACTCTCGATTTCGTGCGTATATTCAGATTGTAAGTAACTTGCGATAGTTGCTCATTGACATAGATTTGATTGGTATGCAGACAGTCGAAAATCTCGTTTACCTTAATCTGTCCTTTTTTCCTTTTCATAAACAGGATATGCTCGTGGGCTGTAAGGGACTTCACCGAGACTATAATATTATTGAAGGCTATACTGGGCTGGCTATTACTGGGAATCGATGGGTGTTGAGACTTAGATGTACGGCTTTTTCTCGGAATAATTCTAGCTGCATACATGTCGGGAATAAATTCAGGAGCACCTATGGCTGTCAGGACTTTATGAACTATGTTCATCGGCACGTCTACAATGTCCGAGAGAATACCCGCGATCGTAATTTCAGCGCGATAGGAACGAGATTCTACCTGAGCAAGACGTTCTGAGTGATTAGCGACTGTCGAGAGAACTGAATCTACCTTTGCCGATAGTGCAGTATTCTCACAGGTTAATTTTGTTTCAAGATCATCGCATTTTTGTATAATTTGTTTTTACGAAGTATCGAGTGCATCAAACTTTGAGTTAAGATCAGATTTTACACCGCCAAGAGTTGCCGCTAATCGCGCAAATTGGGACTCCATTGAAGTCGCAAGATCACGAATAAAATTGAAAACATTATCCGGTTTTTCAGACTCGGTGGTTACATTTGCATTCGACACGTCCTGAGTGGGCGAGTGGTCGGGCGTACGCGAAACAAGTAAAGATCGGTGCATCATGCAATCGTCGCATCGAAACGACGTTCTACCAGCGAGGTCTTTGCGATCGAGTGAGAATTTCGTTGCAGCACAATCTATATGGTAACTCTCAGAGCATTCACCGGTCCACGTCAACAAATCCTGGAATCTCTTAGATAGTGAGAGAAAGAGAGAGAGAGAGAGAGGGAGAATGAATGAATGAATGAATAATATATTTATGCCCTGAAAAATAATTCGTGGGCAACGGATAGCATACAGTTTACAAAATATAAAAATGAAACTTAAATCTAAAGACTAAAAACTAAAAACTAAAGTAGGCGCGGAACGAGTGAAGCAGAAGCAAAGAAATGAGCAAAAGGTAAAAACGTGAAAAACGTGAAAACGTGAAAAGCGTCAGCCGCAATAGAGCCTAATCTAGCCGCAGTAGAATCGAGCCGCAATGTGACACGAGGGACTAACAGGCAAGTCGCTGGGAGTCGAGGAGGTGTGAGCGTAAAACTCTCTTGAAGGAGGATAGGCAGTGAGTAGACGAGATAAATGAGGGGAGAGAATGCCAAAAATAGGAAGCGGATAGAACGAAGGAATTGTGCAGAGTGGTCGTGCGATGCAGCGGAATCGAAAAGGTTGGTGCAGGGTGCAGCCGAGGCGGATGGGTAGGAGGAGAAGCATGGGTGAAAAGATCGGAGATGTAGGAAGGGGCGTTGGAATGAAGCAATTTGAAGATGAAGATCCCCATGAAATAGTTTCTGCGATTGGCGACTGTGAGCCAAGACAAGCTGTTGCGATAGGGCGATATGTGCACATCACGACGTAGGTTGTATATGAAACGAATGCAGTTATTGACGAGTCGCTCCACAATTTGATTCTACTCTCCCGTTAAATCGTTATAAGCCAGGCAGGTCTATCAAAGGAAAGACAAGTGCAGTAATGAGCATGATTCGTAATTTAGTTGACAGAAGATTCTTGTTATATTTTAATCGAAATAGAGTGAAGTTTACTTTTGCCGAAATATGCAATATGTGCTTGTGCCAGGAGATATTTGATTGCATGATGACGCCGAGGTTGCGTGCGTGGTTGACAAAAGGGAGCTCAGTATCATACACAGTAATGCGAGGAAGAGTAGCAAAATCAATCAGACTTAAATACGCCCCACTGCCCAAGACCATAACATTAGACTTCCCAAGATTCAACCTGAGTCCATTGTTTATCGCATAGTCAGAAATATAATTGACGTCACGAGTCAAGTCGGAGAGAGTATGAGCCAAATCTCGAGGATAGCAGGTAAGATAAATTTGTGTGTCATCCGCGTAAGTGAGATATTGGGTATAACGTAAACCAATGCCAATATCACGGATGAAAAGCGAAAAAAGAAGAGGGCCCAGGACAGAACCTTGAAGAACACCCATATTTGTGTTACACCAGGAGGAAGCTGATCCTGTGTCATCAACTACTGCTTGGGTTCGATTCGATAAATAAGAAAAGAACCAGGCTAGGGCTCCATCCGAGAAACCCAAGAGACGAAGTTTGCGAAGAAGTTGACGATGTGGGACCAGATCGAACGCCTTGCTGAAGTCAAAGAGCACCAACACTGTCAGCCTCCGATCATCAACCGCCTGCCTTATGTCTTGGTTGAGTTTAATGAGAGTGGTCAAGGTACTGTAACCCTTCCTGAAGCCCGACTGCCGAGGATCGGCAAGATTGTTGGCCTCGAGAAAGTCAGCGACCTGCCGGAAGACAATTCGTTCAAAGGTCTTAGAAAGTTCGGCAAGGTTCGCAATAGGTCTGGTGTCCGACGGAAACGCCGGTGGAACAGTCTTGAGCAAGGGACGAATAAGTACACGTTTCCATAAAGTCGGGAAATGTGAGAGACGTAGACTAGCATTGAAAATATCTAGAATGTTATTTAGCAATATCGGAGCAGCTTTGTTAATTGCGAAGTTTGAAAGCAGGTCGGTTCCTTGGGAAAGCGACATGGAGCGAGCAACGGAGAGAGCAGATACCACAGACTGGATGGTGATCTCAGTAAAATAGAAGACTGGTTTAGTGAGAGATAGAGGTGGGAGATGTAGAGAGGACAGAGAGTCAGGATATGGATCATTTGAGGTTGAGATGGCTGAGTAATATTGATTGAGCTGATCGGGGGTGAAGAAAGAGAAGGGAGACGAACCTCTCGGTTTGGTTAGATGGAGAAATGAGAGTTCCTTCCAGATGCTGGAAGGGGGGGGGGGGAGAGAGACAGAGAGAGAGAGAGAGAGAGAGAGAGAGAGAGAGAGAGAGAGAGAGAGAGAGAGAGAGAGAGAGAGAGAGAGAGAGAGAGAGAGAGAGAGAGAGAGAGAGAGAGAGAGAGAGAGAGGGAGAGAGAGAGGGGGAGAGAGAGAGAGATTGATTGATTGATTGATTGATTGATTGATTATATTTTTAAGCCTTGGCTGAGCGCCTTCAGGCAAATATACAAAAAGTGAACAATACATAGCGGAGGGATACCCCCGTAAGATAAAGATACAGATTGATTAAGAGTAAATATAATAATAAAGATAAAGAAGACAAATGGCACGAGGTGGACAGGAAGAGCGAAGAAGCGTCGAGTGAGAAGAATGTGACAAAAAAGAAGACTGTCAGGGGCAAAAACAAAAGCAAAAATGAAGTAGAGGGGGAAACGAAAATAATCACGTGGAACGTGGCAGGTATTTATAAGATAGGGGACACGTGGGATTTCTTAAAGGAATTTGATATAGTAATATTGCAGGAAACATGGTTAGAAGGTAAAAACGAAAACAAGACGAGGGATAGCTTATGTGGGGAATACTGCTGGTACTTTAAATCTGCGAAAAGGGAGGAAAATGCAAAAAAAGGAAGAGCGAAAGGGGGACAGGCTATTGGAATACGAAAAAGCGTGAGCAAAGAATGGAAAGCAGAAGAGTGGGCGTTTGGAATATGCATATGCAAAAACGGAAAAGAAAAAAGTGTGGCAATAGTCACAGTGTATAATAATGAAGGCATGAAAAAGGTTGAGAGGGAATTAAAAGACAAGATAGAAGAGGAAGCAGCAAGAAACGATTTGGTACTAATAGTAGGGGACTTAAATGCACGAATCGGTGAAGAGCAAGCGGTAAATGAGGGTGAAGTAGACGAAGAGGAGAAGCAGAGGAAATCACAAGACAAAACGATAAACACTGAAGGAAGAAGACTGCTAAGACTTTGTGAAGAATTAGGTTTAAAAGTTATGAATGGGAGAACAAAAGGGGATGAAGAAGGGAGAATCACATTCGTAGGAGGGAAGGAGGAATGTTGTGGCTCGGTGTTAGATTTGATAATAGCGCTGGATAGAGGGCTGCAAAATGAGATTAAATGGATAAAAGTGAAAACACGCGGAGAATCGGACCATTTGCCGGTAACATTTGCTATAGGAAGGGAAAATGAAGAAATAGAGGAAGAAGAGGAAGATAACGAGCTATGTGAACGGGGAGAAGAAAGAATGGCATGGAAAGAAGAGGGAACTGAGGAGTTCAGGGAGGTGTGGGATAGATTAGACATTTCAAATATGCGAACCTTTGAACTCTTCCCGATATGGGAAGAGTTCAAAGCAGAAATCAGAGAGGCCGCAAACAAAGCAGGGATGAAAATGGGGAAGAACATAAAGAAACGAGATAGGGGTTTGCCTAGATGGTACAGTGAGAAATGCAGGGAGCAGAGAAAAAAGATGTGGCAAGCGTTGAAAATTTTCGTGAAAAAAAGAATTAAAGCAAATAAGGAAATATTAGGGGAAGAAAGAAAGAAACTGAAGAAAGCCTACAAGGAAGCAAAGGAAGAGTGGAGACTGAAAATATGGAATGGGGTGAGCAAGGCTAGAGATATGACAGGGTGGTGGAAAGCAATAAACAAATTTAGGGGAAAATACAGAGGGAAGGTTGGGGAAAACATTTCAGGCAAACAATGGATCGAACACTTCGAAAAATTACTAAACGAAGGGAGGGCAAATGAAGATAAAAAGGAAGAAGAGGAAATGAGGGAGGAAGGAGAAGAGATAATAAGGGAATTCGATGCGGAATTTAGCAAGGGAGAAATGGAGGAAGCACTAAAGAAAATGGTAAATGGTAAAGCACCAGGGGAGGACGGCCTAGTGGTCGAATTCTTCAAGGCTGCAAAAGAGAGACAAAGGGAAAAGGTGAGAGGAGTAATCAATCAAATATGGAAAGAAGGGAACTTACCAACAGGCTGGGAAACGGCGAGAATAGCGCCAATCTACAAAAGCGGGGAAAAGAACGAAGCGGCGAATTACAGGGGAGTGGCATTATTAAATGTAGGTTACAAATTATTAACAAAGATGATGGCGACAAGGCTAGGTAGGTGGGCTGAAAAAAACACAAAACTGAGAGAAAGCCAAGCGGGGTTTAGGGAGAAGAGAGGGACAAGAGATCAGATATTTGTGCTGAACACGTTAATAAATAACAGACTAAAGTATAGAGGAAAGAAGCTATTTGTCGTTTTCATAGACTTCCGAGCTGCGTTCGACAAGGTAAACAGAGGAAAATTATTAGAAAAACTGAAAGTAAAAGGAGTCAAAGGACGTATGTACGAAACGATAAAAGAAATATACAGGAAAACTTTGGCAGAGGTGACGGTAAATGGAAAGGTAACAACGAAATTCGAAACGAAACAAGGAGTGAGACAAGGGTGTGCTCTGAGTGCGCTGCTGTTTAATTTTTACATCGACGACATGGAGGAAAGATGGGAAAAAAAGAAAGAGGGCGGAACAGTTGTCGGAAGCGAGAAGATTTACGCAATAAAATACGCGGATGATGTGGCAATAGTGGCGGAAGATGGAAATGGGCTGAAAAGTATGTTAAAAGATTTGGAAAAATGGGGAAAGGAAAATTCAATGGAAGTAAATGCAAAAAAAACGAAAATAATGGTGTTCAGGAATGGGGGAAGGTTAAAAAAGGGAGAAGTATGGGAAATCAACGGCGAAAGAATAGAAATTGTAAACAGCTTCCGGTATCTGGGGTATTGGTTCACACCAAAGAATAATATTAAAGAACATGGCATGAAAATGAAGGGAAGAGCGCAAAAGGCGACCAACGCAGTGTGGGGGGTGTGGAAAAGAGCTGGGAGGGATATGATAGAAGAAAGACTCCACCTTTTAGAAACGATAGTGAAAGCAGGGGCTTTTTACGGAGTCGAAATCTGGGGGTTGGATAAGATAGGGCAGATAGAATTAATCCAAAATAGGTATTGTAAAATGGCGATGGGAATTGACAAGAGAACACCCAGGTACATTTGGAGAACGGAATTGGGAACACCGACATTTGAGCACAAGATCAGAGAAAGAGCGCTGCGATATATAATACAGATCGCAAAAATGGAAAGAAATAGATGGCCAAATATCTGTCTAAGGGAGGAAATGAGGGGAATTGCAAACAGGAAACCGTCGAAGTGGGGGAAAGATCTCTTGAAGGTGGTAAAGGAATTAGAGATCGAGGAAATAATAGACATGATAAAAGAGAGGAAAAACACAAAGACATTAACGAGTATAATTGAAAAGGGGCTACAAAATCTAAAGAGAAAGACTATAGAAAAAGAAAGAGAACAAATACAGAACTCGACGTACAACAGCGCATACAACGAGTTAATAGAAAATGAGGAAAAACCATGGAAATACTGGATGGAGACAAATATCAGTGGGCAAGATAAAGAAACATGGGCAAGGATCAGGTGTGGAAATATAGGAAGGTACGGGAAGAAAGGCGAGATCGAATGGAGATGTAGGCTATGCAAAATCGAAATGGAAACGTTGGAACACTTTATTACGTGTAAAAAAGGCAGAGAATTAATAAAAGAAAAAACTAAAATGTACATTGAGAATTGGGAAAGAGAAACGACGGATAGCAAGGACTTAAGAAAAAAGCTGATAACGTCACTAAGAGGAGAAGTGGACAGGGAGTTATGTCAATTTTACAGAGAAATAGAAGAAACATGTAGAAAAGAAAAAATGGGGGAGATAATGGAGCCATAATATATTAGAAACGTAAGACTATTGTATCACCTTTGTAAAAAACTGAAAAGTTGTACAAATAAAAACCTATCTATCTAATAATAAAGATAATGTATAATGTAAAGTACAACGGAGAGTACTACCTCGTACAATAATATCGTATAAGTAAAATATTAGTACAGAGAAAGAAATCGTGGTGGGGACATCAAACCGCAATTACAAATACAACGCAAATTCTTCAAACGCATCAAACGCAAAACCGCTTCGAAACGCAATTTCAATAAAAACACCTCGACAGATTGAGCAGTGACAATGCCGCAAGAAAGCGCTAGGCAGGTTGGACCAAATCATTTTCAAGTGACAGTAAATACGCCGACAGATGCTTCTTAAAAACCGCTACAGAAGAGCAGGAAATAATATGATCAGGCAGCGAGTGCCAGAAATACATGGCAGACAAAACAAAGGAGTTCCGGTAAGAAGCAGTGCGGTGAATGGGAATGAGAAAGGTAGATGACGTAGATTGGCGAGAGGGACGAGTAGCTGGACGAGCAGCTGGGAACAGTTCGATCGAATAAGACGGGGCCATGCCCTTAAGAACATTAAAAGTCATTACACACATAAAATATAATCTTCTAGAGCGAACTGTCAGCCAACCTAAGCGCTTACGATAAGGAGAAATATGCACGTCGTGACGTAAGTTAAAAATAAATCTCATGCAGTAATTGATCAATCTTTGGAGGACAGTGTTTAGTTCATCGGTCAAGTCGTTATAAACTAAGCAACAGTAGTCGAGGATGGGAAAGATCAGTGACTTGACCAGCATTGCTCTGAGCTCAGGGGACAGCGCTCCCTTATTGAATTTAAGTTTGAATAATGAAAAATGAACATTTCTAGACAACATGAGAACGTGCTTTCTCCAAGACAGATTGGAAGTGAAAGTCACACCCAGGTTTTTAGCCTCGTTGACATAGGGAAGCAAGGCGCCATTTACAACTATTGGTGGTAGTGCGTTAAGGTCAATCTGACTAATAAAAGCGCTACTGCCCAAAATGATTACCTTAGATTTGTTTAAATTAAGATTTAGTCCGTTGTCAGTTGCATACTGGGCTATCCGGTCAACATCAATATTTACATTCGTAATGACTGAAGCGAGATCAGCTGGAAGGCAACAGACAGAGAGAGAGAGAGAAAGAGAGAGAGAGAGAGAGAGAGAGAGAGAGAGAGAGAGAGAGAGAGAGAGAGAGAGAGAGAGAGAGAGAGAGAGAGAGAGAGAGAGAGAGAGAGAGAGAAAGGGAGGAAGGGGGGGAGGGAGAGATTGATTGATTGATTGATTCATTGATTTCTTTAATATGCCTTGGATTTAAATCCACAAGACAATTTCACTGGATCGTATATACACATACATTTATGCTCATTACTAAGACCTTACAAAGAAAAATATATAATAGTAGTAATAGTACAATAGTTAAATAGTGGAGATAAAATAAAATAAACAAAAAATAAACAAAAAATAAGGGATAACACATGCAATACAGAAATACAATTGACAAATCGCAGTGGAAGAAAGATAAACATAATAGACATAATAACGAGGGAAGCAAAAACTTTCGCGAAGAAACGCAGATATCGCACGCATACCTAGTGCGGATATAAATACAAGTAGATACAAATAATAAATAAACATCGGATATCAGCCTAGTTGTGAAACATGATCATTCTCATGCGCAAATAAATAATCATGTAATTTACTTTTAAACGCAGACATCGAATCTAATGACGTGATGGCCGCTGGTAGAGCGTGCCAAAAGTATACTGATGTTAGGAGGAACGAGTTGCGAACAGTCGCTGTTCTGTGCAGCGGAATGTGGAAAACCGGGACAGTTACAGTATGACATACAGGGCGTAGCGAAGGTTGAGCGCGCGGAAAAAAATCGAGAAGGTAGGGGGGAGCATTGATGTGGAGAATTTTGTGAATTAGAATTCCTAGAAAGTACCGACGCCGAGACGAAACTGACAGCCAACCAAGTCGCCGTCGATAGGGTGTGATGTGTTCATCCCTTTTCAGTAAAAAAATAAATCTGATGCAGGCATTCATTAACCTTTGGAGCTTGAGGTCCTGCTCATAAGTCAGATCGTTATAGACAAGACAACAGTAATCAAAAATCGGAAAAACGACCGATCTAACGAGCAGAGCCCTTAGCTCCCAGGATAACGACTTAGCGTGATGTTTTAATTTATAGAGAGCGAAATGCCCTTTTTGCAATATTGCAATGACCTGCTTATGCCACGACAAGTTCGATGACATGATTATTCCTAGGTTTCGAACTTCGGAAACATAGGGAACAACAGTATGGCCAACAACTATGGGCGTTAACGCATTAAGATTTAACTGAGCAACATACGCACCACTGCCCTGGATGAGGATCTTAGTTTTCTGTAAGTGAAGCGTAAGGCCATTGCAATCGGCATACCGGGCAATAATTTTAACATCGTGAGCTATCTTTAAAAGGGCCGCATTCAGTTCAGACGGTGGACAACTTAAATAAATCTGCATGTCATCTGCGAAGATCATATGCTTGGAATAAAGAAGATCGTTTCCGATGTCATTAATGAACAGCGAAAGAAGCAATGGTCCAAGCACAGAATCCTGTGGGACACCCGAGGTCGTTGTAAGCCAATGCGAGCAAATTCCACTTGGGTCAATTACGGCCTGAGATCGATTAGTTAGATAAGAAAAAATCCATTTGAGTGCGTCGATCCCAAAGCCAAGTTTGCGGAGTTTTTTAAGCAAGATGATATGAGACACAGTGTCAAACGCTTTACTGAAATCGAACAGTATCAAAATCGTTAACTCTCTGTTGTCCACCGCTTGACGAATATCTTGACATATTTTCAACAGCGCTGTTTGAGTACTGAATCCCTTTCGATAACCCGATTGCCACTAAGTCAGTAAATCATGAGAAGAGATAAAAGTGACAATTTGTTTATAAATAGCACGTTCGAGAATTTTGGACAATTCACACAGATTTGCAACGGGCCGACAATCGGACTCACAAGGAAACGTTTTCAAGTGTCCCCCTCCGATTTCGATGAAACTCTGGTATGTTATAGAGGGTTAAAATCGATGACATACGTATTTTTTTTTATCGGCCCAAACTCATTTTAAAGGGGTGAAACACCCCTCCAAAGTTGACCACCTCCAAAGATGATTTTTCTGTTTTGCATACAAGGAGGGGATTTTGATAACTAATAATGATAGTAATAAATACCTTGTCAAAAGTGATGAAAAACAGACTTCGAATATTCTCAAGAACTCTTCATTTTAGGGGTTAACTTGTATATACAAAGTTCATTTTTTACATTAGAAACAAGATGTTCATCGGGGCTCAATGAATCCAACAGCACTGTGAAGAGCATGCAAGAATACAGAATACGTGCTTTCGATTTTTTCCCAAAAACTGAATTCTTATCGACTTTTTTCCCAATATTGCGGATTATGTCTAGTATTTAGCCATGAATCATTGAATAACATTGTTTGAGGCTCGCATTCATTCTGGCATCGCTCTCTTATCATTTTACTGTTTTATAATTTCTTTTCAAGAAACGTGAATATTTTCCATTTCAAGCAGCCTATCAACTACTCGAAAATTCGATGTGTGTCATATGTAAACAAGTCATATCTCTACTTGAATTAATTCTATGGCACAGATATTTTTTTTAACGATTACGCGTATCTTCCGGATACTTTCAATATGAAAAGTCGTGAGACCGTTCAGTGCTTGTTAATACGTAAATAACAGAACTTCGAGCAGTTATTGAATTTCTTCTCACGTTTACAATGAAAGTGAATCCAATAAACGTTATTAAACTTCTGTGGGCAGCATTTGAAGTAATGAATATACCCGAGTCCCCGTTAACAAATGATGAACGTGAAATAGCATCGAACTTCGAAAACATTTTATTACAAAGCATGACAGAATATAATAGTGTGGAAATGATTGAGGAAAATTCTCTTGACTTCGAAGAGCCCTACAAAAATCTTGAAACGTTCGCAGTGGAAGATGCAGATTTTCAGGTGCCTTCCGAAGGACCTGAAGATAGATGTTCCGAAGATGACGAACCTTTAATTTTCGATTATAAAAGAAGAGCTGTTGAATATTGGAGAAGTGCAAAGACGAAAAAAAATCGCTCAATTGATACGGTTCGTCATAGATATAAAAAAGTCAAATCAGTGCGACAACTGCGTCGTTGGGCACACCAAATCAACCAGGGAGGGACATACATGGAAAAATTGGCTCGCATATCAGAGTATACATTGCAGAATATGAAAAATGCCATTGACGCAGGCTTGATTGTTCATGATACGGATCTGCGAAGATGGGCTTTAAAGGCCCAAGGACTTATCAGTCAAATGGATTTTAGATTTAAAGCATCGCCAACGTGGTTACTTCACTTTAAGAAGATCCATCGCATTACTAGCAGAAAAATCAATAAATTCGTCACGCGAAAATCAGTGGAAAATAGTGAATATTTACACAAGAGTGCTGAAGAATTTTTGAAAAGAGTTGAACCTTATATTTCCGAATATGGATTACAAAATATATATAATTCTGATCAGAGTGGTTTCCAAATAGAGATTCATTCTGGACGAACGTTAACGGAAGAAGGAACTAAACAAGTGTCGTGCATAGTACAATCAGTAACTTCAACAACGCACAGTTATACTATACAACCTACAATTTCAGCGGACGGAAAATTATTATCTCCTTTATTTATTGTTTTAAAAGAACCATCCGGAACGTTCGGACCTATAGTTGAACAACATTTATTCAGACCGCCAAATGTTTTCATCACAGCTTCCAAATCAGGAAAACTTACTTCAGGTATAATAATTCTTGTTTCGCGCTGCACATATTCAAACGGTATTAATCACAATGATTCATTACAGAGCACTTCAAGATGTGGTTAGAAGAAGTGTTTATCCCAAAAGTGGGACCGAAGAGTCTACTTCTAATTGATTCTTGGAGTGGGCATTGTTCTAGAGTTGTGCAAGAGACAACACCCCCAGACAAAAAGTTGACGACTTTATTGATACCGAAAGGAACCACTGGAAAAATTCAACCTCTCGATGTTTTCGGCTTCCGTATATGGAAAAATTATATTCGTCATTTTTCAGACACCGTAGTTCTTCTTGATTATGATTTAAATTTACATTTAAGGAATAATATAATAAAATTACAGTCTTTAGTTCACAACCAACTGTCATCTTCGCGATATCATAATTTGTTTCGTTATGCGTGGCATAAAAGCGGGTTCATTGCAAAGAAGCCTGATGAATTTGATAACCCCGTCGATTTTGCATTTGGACAGTCATCTCATCCGAACTGTGAAATCGAAGGTTGCACGAATGTCGCAGTAATCAGATGTTCTTGGTGTAAAAAATCACTTTGCCTACAGCATTTTTTTGATGAATATCATTATTGTACCGACTATCATCCATAAAGCGATTTATAGATAAACTTGGAACTTGTTTTTGTTTAAAGGGTGTGGCCACGGTAGAGGAAGTAGAATCATGTGCATATTCAACAATTTTGTATTATATAAAAACGTAATTTATTTACAAAACTATTTACAGGTGCATTTAGTGTATGAATCAAAGTAACAAAAAAAAATTTCTTTATTCATTTTTTTCAATGCAAAATGGCTAATAATCACTACTTGTTTTTTGTTTATCTTTTTTCCAGCCCTTACCCCTCAAATATCTGTGCCATAGAATGAATTCAAATAGAGATATGACTTGTTTACTTATGACACACATCGAATTTTCGAGTAGTTGATAGTCTGCTTGAAATGAAAAATATTCACGTTTCTTGAAAAAAAATGATAAAACAATAAAATGATAAGAGAGCGATGCCAAAATGAATGCGAGCCTCAAACAATGTTATTCAATGATTCATGGCTAAATACTAGACATAATTCGCAATATTGGGAAAAAAGTCGATAAGAATTCTGTTTTTGGGAAAAAATCGAAAGCACGTATTCTGTATTCTTGCATGCTCTTCACAGTGCTGTTGGTACTAACGCGAATAATTGGTAATAAGGAAACAAGTGGAAAATCAGGAGGAATAGAGTTTAACGGAACTATGTGTAACGACCCACAAAGTATTGCTAATAAGTTTAATGAGTTTTTTTTAGTTAGTAACCACGTTTAGTGAAGTAACCACGTTGGCGATGCTTTAAATCTAAAATCCTTTTGACTGATAAGTCCTTGGGCCTTTAAAGCCCATCTTCGCAGATCCGTATCATGAACAATCAAGCCTGCGTCAATGGCATTTTTCATATTCTGCAATGTATACTCTGATATGCGAGCCAATTTTTCCATGTATGTCCCTCCCTGGTTGATTTGGTGTGCCCAACGACGCAATTGTCGTACTGATTTGACTTTTTTATATCTATGACGAACCGTATCAATTGAGCGATTTTTTTTCGTCTTTGCACTTCTCCAATATTCCACAGCTCTTCTTTTATAATCGAAACTTAAAGGTTCGTCATCTTCGGAACAGCTATCTTCAGGTCCTTCGGAAGGCACCTGAAAATCTGCATCTTCCACTGCGAACGTTTCAAGATTTTTGTAGGGCTCTTCAAAGTCAAGAGAATTTTCCTCAATCATTTCCACACTATTATATTCTGTCATGCTTTGTAATAAAATGTTTTCGAAGTTCGATGCTATTTCACGTTCATCATTTGTTAACGGGGACTCGGGTATATTCATTACTTCAAATGCTGCCCACAGAAGTTTAATAACGTTTATTGGATTCACTTTCATTGTAAACGTGAGAAGAAATTCAATAACTGCTCGAAGTTCTGTTATTTACGTATTAACAAGCACTGAACGGTCTCACGACTTTTCATATTGAAAGTATCCAGAAGATACGCGTAATCGTTAAAAAAAATATCTGTGCCATAGAATTAATTCAAGTAGAGATATGACTTGTTTACATATGACACACATCGAATTTTCGAGTAGTTGATAGGCTGCTTGAAATGGAAAATATTCACGTTTCTTGAAAAGAAATTATAAAACAGTAAAATGATAAGAGAGCGATGCCAGAATGAATGCGAGCCTCAAACAATGTTATTCAATGATTCATGGCTAAATACTAGACATAATCCGCAATATTGGGAAAAAAGTCGATAAGAATTCAGTTTTTGGGAAAAAATCGAAAGCACGTATTCTGTATTCTTGCATGCTCTTCACAGTGCTGTTGGATTCATTGAGCCCCGATGAACATCTTGTTTCTAATGTAAAAAATGAACTTTGTATATACAAGTTAACCCCTAAAATAAAGAGTTCTTGAGAATATTCGAAGTCTGTTTTTTATCACTTTTGACAAGGTATTTATTACTATCATTATTAGTTATCAAAATCCCCTCCTTGTATGCAAAACAGAAAAATCATCTTGGGAGGTGGTCAACTTTGGAGGGGTGTTTCACCCCTTTAAAATGAGTTTGGGCCGATAAAAAAAAATACGTATGTCATCGATTTTAACCCTCTATAACATACCAGAGTTTTATCGAAATCGGAGGGGGACACTTGAAAACGTTTCCTTGTTAGTGACAATCGCTACGTTCCGTGCAAGCGTGTTAACGTTGGTGCAAAAATCTACAGTGGTCATCATCACCATCAATTTTCAACACTGCCCTATTCGTTTTTCTCGAGTGAGTAACCGAAACATTACTAAACAAGCTTGTAATGTTACATTTTTTTCTCATGAAAACTTAAAAAACTTCTTTCGATTAAAATTTGAAATTGGTTATTTATTTTTTCAAATTTGGCGCTGTTCAATCGATATAATATTTCTTTCTTTCTCATGAGAAGTTAAAAACTTTTTTCTATAAAATGTTTGATTTGTCATTGTATTTTAAAAATTGTTTCGTTCAAGCGATATTTAATATTTCCATTGATTCCAATTGAGATTTTTTCTTTTTAAATCGAAAATTTTGAATTTATGGAAAACGACTGATTTATATTGAAAAAAATTGAGATTACGTCATTTATCTTAACAAAAATTGTTACCGTTCAATCGATATAACATTTCATTTTCAAGTTGAAAAACGTTTTTTTTTCTTTTTTTTCTATATAAAGTCTGATCTGCCATTCATCTCAAGAATTGTCTCGTTCAGACGATATTCAATATTTTCACATGATAGTCCAATTGTAATTTTTTTTTTTTTTTTCCAATTCGAAAATTTTAATTAATAAGAAGAGTCTGATTTTTTTTCTAATTCGAAAATTTAATTTTGTTTTTAATTCGAAATTTTTTTTATTAACCATAAGGTTTTTGATTTATGGAAAATAATATGGTGAACATTGACATGCGTGTTGCAGAAAAAAAAATCTACTGAGATCATCATCGTCATCATCATCATCATCATCGTCATCGTCATCGTCATCGTCATCGTCATCGTCATCGTCATCGTCATCGTCATCGTCACCGTCATCGTCATCGTCATCGTCATCGTCATCGTCATGAAAAATCATCGACTTCTGAAAAATCTCGGGCGTCATCTCAGCGAGATTCTGCGAGAGTCTCTGAAAATATGCAGATTAATCTCGGCGAGATTCTGTAAAACCTTTCTGGAAAGTCTCGGGAATAGTCTTGGCAACATTCAAGAATAAGAAACTTTAGAAGAGTCGCGGCAAAATTCCAACAGAGACATTCGGAAAAGCTCGGAAATTATACCGGGTGTCCCATTTTGATCTTACACCTAACTTTTCTCGAAAAATATTGGTTGGACGAAATATTGTGTGGAATAAAACTTTCAGGGGTTAAAGGGGGACGTTCGAAAAAAAAAAATTTGTGGAGCCAAAATTAAAAATAGCGGCTTTACAATGGCCAACATGTTTTTTTTAAACGGTAACATAACTTTTTTTCATTGCCAAAAGTTTTGTCAGCTTGAAATTTCAAACTTTCGTTCGAACATTTTTTCGATCAAGTTAATAATTTTTGAGTGGGAACATTATTTTCATTTATTTTAGAGATATCCAGCATTTACCGCATGTTTGTGCGCACGCGGAGGTGCGTGTGTGTTTTTTTATTTCTATTTTATTTGACATTTTTTTTTTCAATGAGGTGTGTGCGTGCGTGCCTGTGTGAGTGTGTGTGTGTGTGTACGTGCGTCTGTGTGTGTGTGTGTGTGCGCGCGCGCGCGCGCGTGTGTGTGTGTGTGTGTGTGTGTGTGTGTGTGTGTCTGTGTCTGTGTCTGTGTCTGTGTTTGTCTGTCTGTCTGTGTCTGTCTGTCTGTCTGTGTCCGTTTGTCTGTGTTCGTCTGTCTGTGTCCATCTGTCTGTGTCCGTCCGTCCGTCTGTCTGTCTGTCTGTCTGTTGCGTCTGAAAGGTAAGCGAGATTGAAAGAAACATCACTGGTATTTCTGACATCGTCTGACTGTGTGTAATTCTATGCACTTTGGTATTTTGGAGACACCCGTTCTTAAATCAGAGAAAAATTCTGAGAACGAGCAACAATGCTTGATTTCAGTCCCAACGAAATTGTTGACATGCTCCTCATTTTAGGGAGATGTCGTGGCAATTACTTACGCGCCGAGAATTTGTATCGACGCGAATATCCTCGTCGTCGTCACCCATCACGGCAGACAATCCAAACCATTGAACGGCGAGCGAGGGCAGGTCGAATGGTCCGCTACCGCCGGCGTTCCCAAAATGGCTACGATTTTGGTGGCCCGCATGAGGCTCGAAACATGGCTATTTTAGCCATGATAGCAATTGATCCTCATTTGAGTGTTCGAGTGATCTCGGAACGACTGGGGTTTGCCAGATCAACAGTGCACCGAGTATTGAGAGGTGCAAGACTTCACCCGTACCGACTACAATTCCACCAAGACGTTCCTAATCCTGATCCGTTGCGAAGGGTGACCTTTTGTCGGTGGGCGTTGAGACAAATCGAGCGATCCAGAGACTTTTTTCGTTTCGTTATGTTCAGCGACGAATCCACATTCAACAGCCGCGCTCAAGTAAACCGATGGAACTTCCGATATTGGTCCGATCGGAATCCACATTGGTTGAGACAGATCGATCACCAGCATCGATGGAGTTTAAACGTTTGGTGTGGTATTGTTGACGGACAATTAATAGGTCCCTATTTCTTCGAAGGAAGTGTGAACACTGTGCGTTGCCTCGATTTACTGCAAAATGAACTGCCACTTTTGCTAGAAGATCTGAATTTGGACACACGTCAACAGATGTGGTTCCAGCAGGACGGTGCGCCAGCTCACTGGGCTCGTGTTGTCCGGAATCATCTGAATGCAACATTTGGTCAACGGTGGATTGGTCGAGACGGTCCTGTAAATTGGCCTCCAAGGTCACCCGATCTTACGTCTCCCGATTTCTTTTTGTGGGGGTACTTAAAAGATGCCGTCTACCGTGAAGCTCCAACAACACGAGAAAATATGAAAGAGCGCATAAGAGCTGCCTGCCGTGCAATCCCGAGAGATGTTCTTCTGCGCACAGTGGACGGTTTCACGAGAAGGGTTGAAGCGTGTTTGAACATGAATGGAGGGATATTTTAACATGTGTAGAAAAGGATCACACACACACGCAGACACACACACACACACACACACACGCACGCACGCACGCACAAGCGCGCGCGCACACCCGAACAAACAGCCCTTATCAGGGCTAGGAATGCTGAACAGACAACCTCCACGTGGTGCATTCTGGTTAGTACAAATAGTCTGAATTTTTTAAATTTCAAAATGAGATTTTTCGAAAAATATTGAGATGCGCCAAAAATCTCTTGGCACACTTTCTTTTATGGTCGAAAAGGAGGTCTCTACCAAATTTGAGTCAAATCGGATGTAAAAGTTATTCAGAAATGGTAAAAAATTATTTCAATTTCAAAATTCGATTTCTCGAAAAATATTAAGATGCGCCAAAAATCCCTTTACACACTTCCTTGAAGCAGACTTCCAGCCATCATTATCCAACGGTCGCAGCGCCCCAGTAGTGGACACCCTGGCTATGGGGACATTTGAAGCCACAGGTGAGAGCAAGGAGTAGAAAGCCTTTTCAAAGTTGGCGAGTTTGATCAGTCAGTTGACGAATTCGTGAGAGACAATAGAAATGTCGATAAGGAAATTGAAGGGATGATCTTCTTGATCAAGATCTCGTACGCCATTGGTCGGCTGGTACGCCGCAATAATAATCAAGAAGCTTCTGCAGGGAGTTAAGGGCACACGACGACAGCGCTGAAAACCGGACATTACCAGCAATCAGGTGGTTGCCTGCACTGGAGGAACAGTTACTTACTGACCCCTTTCTCGCGAAGTATTGTCTGATGGCTGTTCCGTAGGGAGATCGAGGGTAAGAAGAAAAGGAGGCGTAGCCTTAGTATTACGCGGGGCTTGTTCCTATGAGCAGAAAGGCACTCCTCCTCTAATTGGAAAAAAAAATTGTGAAATAAAATAGAAATAAAAAAAAAACACACACGCACCTCCGCGTACGCACAAACATGCGGTACATGCTGCATGTCTCTAAAATAAATGAAAATGATGTTCCCACTTGAAAATTATGAACTTGATCGAAAAAATGTTCGAACAAAAGTTTGAAGTTTCAAGCTGACAAAATTTTTGGCAATGAAAAAAAGTTATGTTACCGTTTGAAAAATACATGTTGGCCATTGTAACGCCGCTATTTTTGATTTTGGCTCCACAATTTTTTTTTTTTCGAACGTCCCCCTTCAACCCCTGAAAGTTTTGTTCCACACAATATTTCGTCCAAGCAATATTTTTCGAGAAAAGTTAGGTGTAAGATTAAAATGGGACACCCGGTATGTTATCAACTAAGATATTCGATTTTTTTGTATACAGGGTGATTCAGAAAGACTTGCTGTCCAGGTATCCTCGGTTCCGGAACGGTATCAGGAGCAATCCTACTTAACGGTTTTTCAAAATTCACAATAGGTTTTAAATAGCAAGCAATAGAATTTTGGATTTTTAAGCCAATGAGAAGGTCGCTGGCGGCCATGATGTGCGACGCCTCACTGCCGTCTGACATAGGGGCCAAGACGGGGCTCTCGCTCACATTCACAGCAGAAACGTTTGTCGATTCTTTCGGCGGCAATGTCACACGACTCGACTTTTGCGCGAGAAACATGTAACTGTCGAGTGACGTTAGCAATGTGTCACGACGAATGTTTTGACTGTTCTGACAGATTGAAAGCGGTTGGAAATGCGAACATCAGCTGACGTGATCGCACAATGATGATTTTTTTCCGATAAAGTCGTTTGTTTAATAAAAACGAAGCGAAAATTCTTGCAGTCATCGTAATCTTAATAAAATCGATAACTCCCATATTTCGTTCTAATGACAACATTCTTAACGATTTTTTCACATTTTTTTCTTCATGCGTAAAAATCCTGAAAATTCATCATTCTTTTGAAAAAAATTCCGCTCGACGAAGCCGTTTATTTCATGAAAACGAAGCAAAATCCCTCGCCGGGATAAGATTTTTTGCATTTTACTACGCATTGCATGGAAAACAACGCTTTTCCGTGCAACGTGAGACGATAATACGTCGTCACCGATTGACCAATGGACAGTTCTGTTCTGTTTCCTGAAATCATGAAAATTAGACGTCATCATTATCATCGTAACCGTTGTTCAGCCCGCGCCAAGATTGCATCCATCGGTTAATGGAGTGCAGAAACAGAGATGCGACTAGGTTTGAACGTGGGTTAAGCAAATTCTGATGTCCGAGTGCCAAGATGCTCACCCTGCATGCGAAACGTAAACTCGTTCGACTATCTGAACATTTCGAGCCGCACTTTCTTCACTGGGGTATGGACCGCGTGCAGCACACACCATTCGGTTGATCAATGTCAGCCGGATCGACCCTGAAATATTGCACTCTAAAAGGTTTTGACTAATTACCGAATTTAAACTGGGACTGATTGGTTAAAACGTTTTAGGCTGCAATATTTCGGTGTCTAACCCACATTGAAAAGCGATTCACTCGATCCGGCTGAGATCAATCAAGCGAATGGTGTGTGCTGTACGCGTTCCATACAACAGTGAAGAAAGTGCGGGTCGAAAAGTTTAGATAGTTTAAAACAAGTTTACGTATCGCATGCAGGGTGAGCATCTTTGCACTCGGAGTGCAGAAATTGCGTAACCCACGTTTGAACCTAGTCGCATCTCTGTTTCTGCACTCGATTAACCGATGGATGCAATCTTGGCGCGGGCTGAACAACGGTTACGATGGTAATGACGTCTGACTTTCCTGCGATTCGTTTTCAAATTCAAACGTCATTACCATCGTAACCGTTGTTCAGCCCGCGCCAAGATTGCATCTATCGGTTAATGGAGTGCAGAAACAGAGATGCGACTAGGTTTGAACGTGGGTTAAGCAAATTCTGATGTCCGAGTGCCAAGATGCTCACCCTGCATGCGAAACGTAAACTCGTTCGACTATCTGAACATTTCGAGCCGCACTTTCTTCACTGTTGTATGGACCGCGTACAGCACGCACCATTCGGTTGATCAATCTCAGCGGGATCGAGTGAATCGCTTTTCAATGTGGGTTAGACCCCGAAATATTGCACGAATTTGGAAACGAATCGCAGGAAATTCTGACGTCATTAGCATCGTAACCGTTGTTCAGCCCGCGCCAAGTGGGGTAAAGAAATTTTGCACTCCGAGTGCGAAGATGTTCACCCTGCATGCGATACGTAAACTCGTTCGAGACTATCCAAACATTTCGAGCCGCATCTTCTTGACTGTTGTATGGACCGCGTACAGCACACACCATTCGGTTGATTGATCTCAGCCGGATCGAGTGAATCGCTTTTCAATGTCGGATAGACACCGAAATATTGCGGCCTAAAAAATTTTAACCAATCAGTCCCAGTTTAAATTCGGTAATTGGTCAAAACTTTTTAGAGTGCAATATTTCGCGGTCTAACCCACAGTGAAAAGCGATTCACTCGATCTGGCTGAGATCGATGAACCGAATGGTGTGTGCCATACAACAGTCAAGTTAGAAATTTCACGGTGAATAACGCAAAATGCTCTCAAAGTATGTAAAGAAGGGAAAAATTATTTATTTAAAGCAACATGCATATATCGGGGGCTACAAAATTTTGTATACTCCTCCATCGCCATTTCTTCGGGAGACCTCCTCTTCCTCCTCTTTTTCTTTGCTGGCTCAATGTTTTTGTCTTTTCTCATCTCTTCTCCCCCTCCTTGCTTATTTTCTCCCCCGGTTCTCTGTTCGTGTACCATTCCCACCTCCTCGTCTCCTTGATCCTCGTCTTTCCGTTCCTCAGCCCGCTCTCCCATTCTTGATTCTTTTCCATGTTCGTTTCAATTCTTGTTTATCTCCTCTCCCTCTTCTCGTTCATTTTTTCCCCCGGTTCCTTGTTCGTCCCCCATTCCCTCCTCCTCGTCTCTTCGATCCTCGTCTTCCTGTTCCTCAGCCCGCTCTCCCATTCTTGAACCATTCCCAAGTTTTTCCATATCCTCTCCCCCCTCTTGCTCACTTTCTCCCCCGGTTCCCTGTTCGTCCACAATTCCCTCCTCCTCGTCTCCTTGCTCCTCGACTTCCTGGTCCTCAATTTCTTCTCCCGTCATTTTCGCCTTCTTTCCCGATTTTGATCGGCCTGCTGCCTCCCATTCGTCGACAAAGACGCGGAACCGTTCGGACACAGCTTCATATGGATCCTCGCTGGAAAAAGAGAATTATTACACCGGCACACAAAAAAAAATTGTCTGTACACCGGATGCCACCTGTCTACGGGCATGTTTTTCGACCCGCTGAACACGAATGTCAAGTCAGTTCTGACCGCCCAGCCTTCAATTTCGAGTAAATTGCAAAAAAACCCAAACATAGCGAAAATTCGATGTTTTGGCAAGAAAAAAAATTTTTAGATCTAAGGCAAGTATAACGTTCATGTATTTTGATCTGTTAAATACTAATTTGATCGTACTTTAATCATAAACTTTTTTAATTCTAAAAAATTGTAAAATATCCTTAAAAATTGCAAAAATCGTGAAAAATTGGGATTATCTTGGTACAAAAAATTTTGTGGACCCGGATTGACGAAGATTTTCATGTAATTTAATCTGCTTGATCTGATTCTGCAATAAATGTGGCTCATAGTCCATTGAAACATTCATGAAATTGCAAAAAATCGATAAAATAGCAGAAAATTGCTACTGAAAAAATGGAAAAAAATCTTTTAAACACAATTAAATAAATTTCTTGTGTTTTTTATTAACAAAAGACAAGATTAAAATATGAAAATGCAAAAAAATTGTAAAATCTATGAAAATGACGTATAAACAGAATCAGAAGAATGATCTTCCCAATTTCATAGATTTTACAATTTTTTTGCATTTTCATATTTTAATCTTGTCTTTTGTTAATAAAAAACAATATAGTATTTTTTTCCATTTTTTCAGTAGCAATTTTCTGCTATTTCATCGATTTTTTGCAATTTCATGAATGTTTCAGGGGACTATGAGCCACATTTATTGCAGAATCAGATCAAGCAGATTAAATTACATGAAAATCTTCGTCAATCCGGGTCCACAAAATTTTTTGTACCAAGATAATCCCAATTTTTCACGTTTTCGCAATTTCTAAGGATATTTCACAATATTTTAGAATTAAAAAAGTTTATGATTAAAGTACGATCGAAATTCGTATCTAACAGATCAAAATACATGAAAGTTATACTTGCCTTAGATCTAAAAAATTTTTTTCTTGCCAAAACATCGAATTTTCGTTATGTTTGGGTTTTTTTTGCAATTTACTCGAAATTGAAGGCTGGACGGCCTAAATTGACTTGAAATTCGTGTTCAGCGGGTCGAAAAACATGCCCGTAGATAGGTGGAATCCGGTGTACAAACCATTTTTTTTGTGTGGCGGTGTTATTATGAATTACAATAATAATACTTACGCGTTTATTTCGGTATTTCGAAGAAATTTGATCAGCGGCAACCGATTATTTCTAACAAAACTGCGAAGGTACTCGGCGCGGTGCTTTAGAAACGTTTCTTCGTAAATTTTGTCACAAATTTCCCGAACAATCGGACGAGGCAAAACTTTTTTTGCTTCCAACGGCGATGAAAATTTTTTTTTGGTAAGAAGCACGAGAAGCTTCCCCAATTGGCGAGGATTCTTGAAAAGATCCGTGAAATATCTCCTGCGCACCATTGTGGATGAATGTTACGACAGGAGACGAGACTATGGAATGACAGTTCAGTAGTGAAGGAATACAAAGGTTTCATTTGTTTCATAATCTCGTCTGAAATGAATGTCTGTTTCGACCATCGTTACACACAACTTCACACCCCTGTGGCTGCGTTCAGCTGTGACAGTCAGACAGAGGTAATAACGACTCCCTGGGAAAAAAGCCTGGACAATGACTTTTGACATATGACTTTTTTTCCAGCCACTCAGTTTGATACGCTGAAAAGAAGAGAAAACACGCGCCAAAGTCTCAATTTACCGCGTGAATGCAATTTTCGATTTTTGACCTTGAGTTGGAAAAAATCAAAGTTGTAACATGAATTTGTCGCGAAGAATTTTTATTCTTGGCTCCATGCGAATGAAATGCTGAATTATTCCCTTCAAATATACTTTGTGGAGCTCAATTTAAGCCAAGAGTCATGCGCGAATCATCGTTTGTCACAACGGTTTGAGCAACATGGCTCTTGTTTTGCACAGATGTTAATCGATACCAGCTCTTCGTTTACTGAGAATTTTGTCGGGATCGCTGGAAAAATTCGATTTCTACAGCATTTTGAAATTTTCAAAAAAAGGGTGTCGACGCTCCAACTTTATAAAATTTTAAGATTTATTACTGATTTTTTTTTTTTATAATTAGAGTATCGTAATAGGAAGGTTGGTATTGAATTTGGGAAATATCGGTTCAGCGGTTTAAATTTTATTATTCGTCGAATTATACAAAAATGTGTTTTTCTAAAAATCGTCTGACTGCTTCAATTTTTGAATATTTCGTAAGATATTGTGAATTTTATTATTAAAATGCCCAAGATGCATGATGTTTATTTCATTTTCATTTTTTATATTTATTCGTCATTTCTATCAAAATTATCAATTAACTTCATTAGCCGATAAAGCATCACTTCCTCGTAGCTTTTTCCATCCCACTTAACCCCTTGTTCCAATTTAGATCTGCCGGTCGCTGTGTCAACTTGCCGCGGTCACCTCATTGCAGCGCTGTCATGTATTCGCTAGGTTAGTTAATAATTTGGTTGTTAAGAATTGACACATGAGTCTGAAACTCGTCCGAAATTCAAGCAACTTCGACAAATGACGATACACGGTCGGTAAAATCGCTACTTTTCGGTTTGCCCAGGCATTAATGAATAGCAGTGTAATGAATAAAATTAAAAACAGCAAAGTATTGTTCGAATCCTTGTCTCGAAATTTTCTTTATTTTCCAATGTTTTTAAAGGAGGTGCTCGAAATGGCCCCCCGCCATCTCGATGCAAAGCCGAGCACGTCGCAAAAGACTCGAACCGCAACTCCGGAACATTTCTGGAGTGACTGATTGCAGCGCTGCTTCAATACGAGCCTCCAAGTCTGCCTGATCTGCAATGGATTCTCGGTAGACTATGGATTTAACGTGGCCCCAGAGGAAAAAATCCAAAGGATTCAAGTCCGGGGATCGCGGAGGCCAATTCTCGACGCCACCTCGTGCGATCACACGATCGCCAAATACATCGCGCAGCATGTTCTGTGATCGCCTGCTCGTATGTGCAGGTGCCCCATCCTGTTGGAAATGAGCCCCGTTGAATTCATCCAACGTCATCCCTGCACGGATGCATAATCTCCTAAGGCATCGCCGAAGAAATTCGCAATACCTCTCCGACGTGAGGTTCCCGTCAAAATGGAATGGACCAATCTGCAAAAATGTAAAGAAAACAAGGGTGGAAGAAAAGGGGAAGGATCTGGTCTGAGGCGTGAGAGGAGAGGGACAGAATTTTTCGTAATTTAGTATAAAATGATGCCACTGGAAAGAAAATTTTGTTGGAAAAGATCGATATTTTGTTGGGTTCATCGACTAAACCGTTTTTTTTTTAAATCACAAAATTTTTGTGTCACAGCAAGAAATATTCTAGAAAGTCTTTTCCAAGAGTAAATTTTGTCTCATTTCAATCGTAAATTTTGTTGACAGTTCCGTTGGAAATGAAAAATATTGTCAAAATGATGAAAATTTTGGAATTATCCAAAAATATTTAGTTCACCGTGTTCAACAAAATATCGACTTTGTTCGATAAAACTTAAATTTCGACTGGAATTTTGAAAGATAAAAATATAAAATCCATAATTCCTTTTGTTTTTTTTTCGTTTTTCGAAAGTTTTCATTGGTTATTTACTTACCAATTTGTTGTCGTATATTCCGGCCCAAAGATTCAAAGACGGAAATCGCTGTTGGTGGTTCCGAACAACAGTGGCTCGTGGATTGTCCTCCTTCCCGCTCCATACATGGAAATTGTGACAATTCCACGTACCATCTCTTCCGAAACTCGATTCGTCGGAATAAATTATTCTGTGGACGAATCCTGGATCCTCATTTTCCTTTCGGATGAGGAAACGGAAAAAATGCAGCCTTGCCGGAAAATCTTCCGGCTGTAAGGCCTGGACTCGCGTGTAGTGAAAGGCGTGCTTTTTCTCTGCCTTCAACGTTCGCTGCACCGTGCCGTACTGTTGTGCCCGCAAATCGTCACGTGGGGACGAGTTTGCCAAGGACGAGAATAGTTCGGGATGTTGCCAAGGTTGAGTCAATCTCCAACTCAATACTTTCAGTTTTAACTCTAAGTTTATTAAAAGGTGTTTGTTACAATCGGGTTATGACCCTTAAGACCAATATGTGCGATGATGATCAGACACGTTCAGTGTCGGATCGCAGACTGCTCGAGTAGCAGGGAGTCCTTGGTTTTATTGGATTAGGGGTTTTACAATAATTGAGGGAGGTGGTAATTATTGGTCAATCGATCGTACCGATGTCTTGGGATTATTTCCCAATGAGTTCATTGAACGGGACGATCGATTGCGAAGTCTGTGATCGTCAGCATTTGATTTGACCTCGCTCGCTTTGGCGCTTTTCATGCGAGGTGTGCTTGGCGGGTCGATGGCCTGTTTGCTGACGATGCTTCGTTGCGAGCGAGGGCTGCTCACTTAGGAAATCCCTGAACCATTTTACCAGAAATCAAATATGCAATCGCCAGAAGTCACTGGAAATCGGGAGCGGCACATGATTCCTGATTTTATCATGATTTTTTAAAGAATATAGGAAATCGTGGAAATCGCAAAGAAATCACAGAATTTCGGAAATCACTGGGAATCGTTCATCCCCTCTTCGAGCGACCAAGCCTTTTTCCAATATTTATGTATAAATACGTTTATGGTGAAGAACACAAAACGCGTTCAAACAAGCTTTTGTTCGCACCGCACGTGTCTCAAGAATTTCGCTCGTAGCAGTACAGTTGATGTTCACCCGTGACGGCCGGTGACAGCAAGTAATAACGTCCATCTCTTTGTAAAATCAGTTTTTTTGTCTCATTAGAATAATATTGAGTGAATATTATTGGTAAGTACTGACATATTTTTGCTTTATGATCAAATTGAATATTTAATAATGGATAATTCCCGAGATAATTCCTATCAAAAGTGATTTACATTGTAAGGGTTTTACTGAAAACTTCGATAAACTTGACTTGCGGCCGCTCGCGGCTTAACCTTGAATTGTTTACAGTGGTTTCGAGAGAAGTCTATAATTTCACAATTAAAAAATGCTTAACCTAAAAATCTTAAAAAATATAAATTATTCAGCTAATGTTTTGTTCCAATTTTTTCGTCCTATCAAAGCATCAATTATGTAACACGAGATTCGGTTGAGATGGAACTCGGATGATAATTTAATAATTTAAATCGAGATTTAGATACATTTTCCTTCTTTCCTTCGCACTGTCTGTCGTGGATAACTTTTTTTCTCGCTGAATCGAGGTCTGATGAATCGTTTATGGTACTCGCCTCGGTATTCGCAGCATTTTTTAAAAAATCGTTATATTCACAGAAGAGAAATAATCGAGAAAACGATACCGAGAACGATACTTCGATGATAAAAACGTCTTAATTAAATTCTTCTCAGATAATTGAAGCTCCGTGACGAGCTCCACAACTAGTCAAAAAATGGGAGACGAGGAATGTGAACAAGAGAAAACCTCCGACAAAACAGAACAAATTTCTCCCTCAGATCACTTCTCGAAACTATTAGAAAGGGAATCGTTGACAATCATTCCAACTTACGTGAAAAATATTCTACGCTTGAATAATTATCTTAACCCGATTGCATTCGGTCACATTACCGAAGATGCAATTAAAGAAATGGAAACGTTTGCGCGAGACGATATGGAAATCTTTTTGAAACCAGACGACCACCGAGAAGATTATTACCACAACTACCACACGTGTCCGGAAAAATTTAAATTCGTCATGGGAGACAAACATTTGCTTCTGGGACTGGTAAAAGTTGTGGAATCCAAACCATTGGAATTTTGGAAAATGCCTGAACGTTCAGCTACTCCCTTACAAAAAAAAGGGCCTTCTTCCTTGCCCTCCTCGAAATTATACATTTCGTCTCGCACTTCGTCAAAAACATCCAGATCGAATTCATCAATGCATCAAGAAAAAGGCGATACTGAGGAAGAGCGAAAAACTCTATCGAAACTCGTAAAAAAAATTGTGGAGGATAGCGATGGAAAAAATATCGAAAATAAGAGAGAGAAAATATCTACGCAAGATCTTGAAATTCAAGTTTCAGTGAGTGAAAATTATGGCGAAGATGGCTTTCCACACTCGTACACATACCGAGCGAACATTAAATGTCCTGAGTGTTCCTTTATCACGAAACTCACAAAATGTGGACAAATCGGAGAACGAGGATCGAAGTGGGTTCTGTCAAATTTTCGGAGACACATGAAAACTCACAACGACATCGCAAATGAAAAATCGAGAAAACGGAAAAATTCTTCTATCGTGGAGATTCTTAGAGCATCCAAGTGCAACAAGTTAGATGAATCAAACACTCCTAAACTCGCCCTCGACAAAACTCATTCAACCTCAGCTTCGACCGACGAAAGATCGACGAAAAACGGCAAGTTGTCTGAATTTATTCCGATCTTGTATTCATCGGAAAACTCGCCGGAAAAACGTTGGGATGAAATGCGTGTCATCGAAGGATCCGAGATCATGAGTATAGCATCTGAGAATAAATCTGGTATTTTTTTTTTTTATTCAGCCTTCGTCAGCTCTAGCATTTTGTATGGTGTAATTTTTAATTTTTTCTAAAATTCAGCAGATGAAATACCGACTACTGCCGACAGTGCGATTCATGAGACGAATGGGACGAATTCAGGAGCTTCGGTTTCTCTGTCAACTCCAACTGGATTAATTTCGAGTTCATTTAATCTTCTCTATGGTCAGGAGCAATCGGGGGAATCCTAAGTCGAGATGGTCATCGAACGGACTGTCTTGATGGAACCGACTCATCAAAAGTTCGTACTCTCACAGGAAATTACGCAAGAATGCATCGCAATATCAAAAAATTGCATTCATCAGTAGACTCGAGTCAAACTCGGATAACTGCTTTTTATCCAATTTTGAGTCAGCTAAAGTCAGTAATCGAAAAAAACAAAATGTTAAGTGACACGTTAATGAATTTTGTCAATTCAAAAAATGAGAAATTCCCCACGAGTGGAGAGGTTAGAACCGGGCAAATTCATTCTGAGTTTCTAACAAAATTGTTTGAAAGCGCGGAAAAACAATGCAACAGAAAAGTGCAAGGCAGAAGGCATGACGAAACATTAAAGCTTTTTTGTACTTATTTATTCACTATAGGAGGTAGAATGTTATATGAAACGCTTTACGCTAATTTACCGATTCCATCTCTCAAAACGATTAGTCGAGTAATGTCCAAAAATAGCCATGATATTATAGAAGGTGCGGTGCGAGCGAAAGAGTTGAAGGAATTTCTGGTTTCAAGAAATTTACCTTTGACGGTTTGGTTGAGTGAAGATGCGACTCGCATTACAGGGCGCATCCAATATGACAGTGCTTCGAATCAGTTGGTCGGTTTTGTATTGCCGTTAAATAAACAAAGGTTACCGATCGCAGGTACTTACGAAGCCACCTCTGCTCGCAAGATACAAGAAAGCTTTGAGACTGGTACTGTATCTAGTTTAGCATACGTGATAATTGCTCAATCTCTTGCACAGAACGCTTCAACTTTTTGTCTTTGTATATTCGGCACAGACAATAAGTTTTTTTATGAGGATGTACTTAAACGATGGGCATATATTGTCGAATGTTTACAGAAAGAGGGCATTGCAGTAATTGGCGTATCTTCGGATGGGGACCCCAGATTGTTGAAAGGCATGCGAATAATAAATCAGTTGGGCAAAAAAAGTGAAAAATTTAAAGATTCCAATGGAACAGTTTTCGAAATGCCTTATTTTCATGCAAAATTAGAACCAAACATAATTCCTATCCAAGATAGCGTTCATATCGGAGCCAAGCTGCGAGTCCGTCTGCTGAAACATTCAAGCTTACTTCCGATGGGAGATTTTTTGATATCATCAAGTCACTTACGAATTTTAATGAAATCGAATTCCAAAGATAAGCATTGTTTGACCGAAAAAGATTTATCGCTAAAAGACAAGATGAACTACGCATCGGTTGAAAAAATTTGTGATTTAAAAGTAACGAACCGATTAAAACTAAGTATTCCCCAAAGTGACGCAACCGTAATTTATTTAGATATAATTAGGCTCTATCTGGGTGCATTTCTTCAAGAAGATATGTCTCCTCTTGAAAGGATCGGAAACAGTTGGTATTGTATTTTCATCCTACGATACTGGAGAGCGTGGTTGTCGAGTAAAACCGAATATTCCGTCACAGATAATTTCATTTCACTCAATACTTATTTATGCATGGAAATCAATGCTCATGGCTTGATAAATTTCATTTTCAATTTAAAAAAACACTCTGCCACTACCGGTAACATCACAAAACTGTTTTTGCCTTCGCTAGCCAGTAGTCAAGCTTGCGAAAGTTTTTTTAGACGTTTGAGGTCTATGAGCACCACCTATTCCACTATCGTTAATACGACACTTCTCGAAACTTTCCAACGAATCGAAAGAATCTCTTTGCAGGAAGATATATCGTCTGGTAATTTAAACGAACAAACCAAGCTTTTTCTGTATCCAAGAGCAGGAACAAGTAAAAAGCGAGACAATGAAGAGTGTTTATTACCTCAAACAGACGATATTCTTCAGACAATAGAAAAAGCCAAGAACGATGCATTTTCAAAAATTCAATCTCTAGGCATGAACGTGAATTTTGAGGCAGGTGATCAAATATCTTGCAAATTATTAGAAACGGACGGTGATAATTTTGAGAACGACGATAGTGATGAAGCTAACGACGAGGGTTGCGATGTAGAAGAAAATGTAGAGAATATCGAGGAGAATAGTCAACAAGAACTGTGTGAGGATTTGAGCGTACTCTCAAATATACAAGGTGGCCTCGATTTTAAGTCTTATGAAGAATTGAAGATTCAACTTCACTCGCGGAGTCCTTTCGTCGTGGTCAAAGATCAGAAAAATAATGAGTCAGTAGTGAGAAAATCTTCTCTTTGCTGGTTATTCAATACGAATTCATCCAGTTTAAGCAGTGATCGGTTAGAGAGAGTTCGAGATTCCGAATTAACCAAAAATATGAACAAACGAGGGAACAGTCATGATAATATTGATTTTGTAAAAGTTTGTGACGAAATTCATATCGGTGATTGGTGTCTCTTCAAAAAGTTGAACAGTTCCAAGCGAGGTTCCAAGTGTTTTGTTGGACTCATTTTAAGTTTTGTGTACTTGGAAGGAAAGACCCTAAAGAGTCACGAGTATTCTAGTTTGTATGCAAAAATCAACAATAATACCAAAGAGATTGGAGTGCTGTGCCAATGGTATGATTTAACGTCGGAGAGAGTCTTAGTTCCTGTACCGATGGATGTGCATGGGTATATTAATATAAAACAGTACCATCGAACCATGTCATCTCCGATTGTTAATGAAAAAAGTTTAAGTGTTTATGAAAATGTTTACAAAAAAATAGAAAAATTATTCTAATATTTTTACGATGTGTGTTATTGATTGAGTATCCATGTACCCCAAACCATGAAATAATTATTATTAATCTATAATAAGAAATCAACATTTTTCAGTCTAGAAATCAGTGATTTCTAAAATTTCGAAATCACTCATAATTATTGGAATTAGCATAAATCACATGAAATCGCAAGTAATCTCATCGATTCAGAAATCGCCGGAATCCTAGTCGAATTCATAAGGAATCGATTTCTTTTGGAAATCGGCGAACCACGGAATTAGCTAGTGAGCAGCCCCTCGGTTGCGAGTGAAATCGTCGTTTAAAGAATTTGGTTGCGACATTCGGCGCAACAATCCTCCCCCCTTGGGGAGACGAAACTTGGTTTCGACTTTCCTAGCAATCCAAATTCTGTTATTGGTCTTTGGGCTTACAATTTTTTTGTTTACATTTTCGTTGAAAAATTGTTATAGGTTTACATGTATTTATAGGGTATCCGTATTAATTGGTCTCGGTGACGGTGAGTATATAACTTTTAAGTCTGAAGCTTGTATTTCTCTTTTTGCTTGCGTTGATGAAATTGCCGTCGGTCGCTCAATGTCGGAAATTGTCCGAGCGCACCGACCTCTGCTAAATTTCCGAATTGCAATTATTATTGCGGAAATAACGAGTACTGTTATTGTTATACCGTGAAGGGAATAATTTCCCAGGATGTGAAGGTATTGACCTGACCAAAGGTCTGGTTCTTCATTTAATTTGTTTTGCAGATTTTCGATTCTTTCGCCTAGCTTATTTACTTCGAGAGGATTTGTAACAGTTTTATTCAGAGTATTGAGATTCAAATTTAAATGTTTAACGAGTGGTGCTCCGATCTCGAAGGTTAGGTTGTGTGGTGGTATAAAGTTTACAGTTTCTTGTTGGGTATTTTCTATTATAGTTGTTAGTTTAAAATCGGCGGCAGTGACGGAACATTTCCCGTCCAAAACCAGTATTCCAGTATCGATAATCGTTGTGTACGCAGTTTTTTCATTCTTGCATTTTATCGTGAGAGATTCTGGGTTTGGGGCTACGTAAAGCCATCTTCCTGGTTGTTCTAATGTTATTATCATAATGTCTTCTAGTTTTACTATTCTTGGCGTATGTTAAATAAAATGGCGCGAGTGGCGAGAGCCGAGGGATGGCGCTTGGCGCTGTGCGCCAAGGCGCATGACGACGAGCGGCTACGCGCGAGAGAGAGCAGGGTCGAGTCTCGAGTCAGTTCCCATCGGGAAGCGGTGCGAGAGAGACGCAACTAACGCGAGCGAGTCCGAGTGGAGTAAAACGCGAGTGTGGGTGGTCGAGGTTGAGAGCGGGCAGTGAGGGTCGTGTGGAGGCGCCGAGGCACGGTGGTCCGTTCCGGCATTCCGCAACGCCAGGGGCGTGCACGCAACGGGCTCCCGCTGCATCGAACCTGCGGCCATCTTGGCTACGCGACCGCGTGGCTACGCTTAAAATATTCTCTTTATCAACGCGACGGTTCATGCATTCGCCTCACTCGAGCCCCCCCCCCCTTTTTCTATATATCTATATTCTTGTAATTCAACAATCAATAAAGAACTATTTTTGCAAACCATTTAAAAATTCAGAAGTGGGATACGTCCTTCGTGGATCGGTCCATCAGAGTAGCCTAAGAAAAACGTGGCGTCAGGCGAAGGCCGAGTGAGCGCGAATTTGAGTGGTTCGCAGCAACGCGATTGCAAAGCATGGGGCTTAATCGGACTGTGGGAACGCCGGGTCGCGGCCGCGGACGGGGTCTCGCGAGCGATCGGCAATCGCTGCCCAGGACATCCTTCCAACCCGATTATCCGAGTGAAGGACCAGGAACATCGTCAGGACCGGGACAAAATGGCGGTCGAGCTACGACCGCGTGTGGTGATCCACGGCTTGGACCACCTTTCCCGTTGACGAGCCCGGAAGGGGCGACCGCGGCGGAACATGGCAATCAGGCCGGAAGCCAGCCGGAGGGCGCCACAGAACCGCCCGACGCAGGAGCGCTCCGAGAGCTCCGAGACGAAGCAACATTATACTCCGGATACTTGACCGACGACGGTAGCGTACCATCGGGGCTAAGAGGGGACACTAACTTACCGGCCGGTCAATCGTCGGTAACAGAGGGCGTTCCACCGCCCCCCATGATAAACGCCATACAACGGTTGGTAACCGACGGAAACATGGAAGCGGTTGCGCAACTACTTGGGTCGTTGTTGAGCGGGCAACAGCAGGCACGTGCACAGACTGCACCGCCCATGCCAATGCCACCGTCCTTCCACGTGGTACCCGATCTGTCAGGGGACATCGAGGACTTCACGGGCGAGGCGGACGGAATACGGGCCATGGAGTGGCTCGAGAGTCTGGAGACGACAAAAGAGTTGCATCACTGGTCAGACGATTACATCCTAACAGCGGCACGGCTGCATCTGCGGGACGGCGCGCGTGATTGGGCGCGAGCGAGGCTCTCCGGCCTCCGGACTTGGGCGGAATTCCGACGAGCGTTCAAGGAAACTTTCGTTACAAGAGAAAGTAAATCAGCGCGCTGGTCAAAAATGCAAGCCAGGAGACAGGAACGTAACGAATCATTGACGACTTATTTTCATGCGAAAGTGCGACTTTGCACTTCGCTCGGGTTATCATTTTCCGACCAAAAAGAGGAAATCTTAGCGGGTTTACGGTCGCGCGAGCTTTTCCAAACGGTTCTGCCGGCTGCGCACGACAATTTGGATGCACTCCTACACAGTCTCGTCATATACGACCGGTGTTTGAAGCTGCAGGATAGCGGACGAGGAAATCGGGACTCAGGACACGGGAAACATCGCACGTCAGGCGGCGCGCGAACGAATTCCCCCAAGAGAGGCCAGAACGATAAGTCATCGGACGGAACGCGTGCGAGTCGTGCAGGATCGTCAAAGAGTCGGGAAGCAGAGTGTTATAACTGTAAAAAAACGGGACATTACGCGCGCGATTGCCCGGAAGAGCATCGGTCGAAAAAGTGCGGTAAGTGCAATAAAACCGGGCATGTGACGTCGCAATGCCGGGCAAATGTAAACACGAATGCCACGGTACAGGCCCTGGATCGTGCAAACGACGTGACGGTGCGAAAGTATTTAAAAAACGCTACGGTTAACGGCCGCGAAATGGCCGCGTTCATCGACCCGGGGAGCGCAGAGTGTACTATGCGCCGGGGAACCGTGGAACGGGAGGGCTTGGAAATCACCCCTTCGGTCATGGCCTTGAGACCCTTCGGGCCACCGGAGAATGTGTTGTCAAGCCTGGGAACAGTGCAAGCCACGGTACGGCTCGATAACGTCGAAGTCAAAGACATCGCGATTCAAGTGGTTCCCGACGACCATCAAACGGTCGATATACTCATCGGACGCCCGTTCACGGACCACGAGGACGTGGACTATCACAAGGTCGGGAGCTCGCTTACGTTTTGTTACGCGAAAAAAGACAATCTCGAGCGCGTGACGGAATCGTCGCATTTGTGCGCGGCAGAGACAGTAACGATCCCCCCCCGTTCCGTGTGTTTCGTGAGTGTTTGTGAGCAAAACGCGAACTACGTCGTGCCAATCGCGAACGCAAGTGACGTCGACCGCGTGGTCGTGAAAGGTGACTCGACGGTGCGCGGCGAAGTGTCGGAAATACAAATCGTGTCGCGTCGAAACGCCGAACTGAGTGACCTCGAGATGGACAAAATTCACGTTGGCGACGAGCAACCGGACACAGTGCGTCGCGACTTATTTGAATTGTTGCGTGAGTTTCGTGATTGCGTCGCCACCGGGTTGCACGATTTGGGACGCGCTACGAATATCGAAATGGACATTAAACTTACGGACGGGGCAAAACCGGTGTGCTGCAAGCCGTATCGGACATCGCTGGGCGAACGAGAACAGATCCGAGAAATTATCGGTGGTTGGCGCGAAGCGGGCATCGTGACCGACACGCAGTCTCCGTACGCCAGCCCGGTGCTATTGGTCAAAAAGAAAAATGGTGAGGCACGCCTATGCGTCGATTTTAGGAAACTAAACGCAGTGACAGAACGCGTGCACTTCCCGTTGCCAAATGTGGACGACCACCTGGCCCAAATCCGTGACAGCCAGTGTTTCATCGTCCTAGATCTTGCTCATGGGTATCTGCAGATTCCATTAACAGCAGAGGCACGGGAGAAAACAGCCATAATCACGCCGGAGGAAACGGTCGAATTCACCAGGATGGTGTTCGGCCTCATGAACGGGCCCGCCTACTTTTCACGGGCCATGCACCAAGCTCTCGGTCCGCTACGTGACAAAGTAGCCATGTTTTACCTGGACGACATTCTTATTCCGGGACAAGGGTGGGAGGATTTAAAGCCGAAGCTGCGGGCAGTCTTGGTCGCGTTACGTCAAGCAGGGCTGACGATTAAATTGGAAAAGTGCCGATTCTTATGCTCCAAGGTCGCGTATCTCGGACACGAGATTTCCGGGGACGGAATCGAGCCGGGCCGAGAAAAGATCGGTGCAATACGTGACTTCCCCGCGCCGCAAAACGTACATGAGGTGCGTCGTTTCCTCGGATTAACAAGCTACTTCCGCAAATTCGTCCCACGATTCGCGCAAATCGCGCAGCCCTTATCCCGTTTACTCAAAGCGAATACGGAATTCGCCTGGACCAACGTGCAACAAAAAGCATTTGAAGCGCTTAAAACGAAACTGACGGAGTCGCCGGTGCTGCAGACGTTCGATCCGCGTGCCGACACGGAGCTGCACACGGACGCCAGCGCCGCCGGACTCGCAGGAATGTTGCTACAGAAGGACTCGCAGGGAAACATGCGGCTGGTCTATGCGGTAAGCAGGAGGACGACCGAACCAGAAAGCCGCTACCATAGTAGCAAACTCGAACTACTCGCGATCGTCTGGTCCGTGACGCGACTACGCGCTCTACTTGCGAATGTGACCTTCACTGTAGTGACCGACTGTCAGGCGCTGTGCTTCTTGAACACTCAGAAATCACTCAATCCACAAGTCATCCGGTGGAACGATCTGCTGAGCGAGTACGATTACAAAATTGTACATCGTCCGGGAACAAAGCTCGCTCACGTCGACGCCATGAGTCGTGCCCCCGTAGACTCCGGCGCCGAATGCAGTGCAATCGGAGTGTTCGCAATAACTCGCGAAGAAGACGTGGTTTTTATTTATCAAAATGCGGATGAACAAATAAAACGCAAAAGACAAATACTAGAGAAAAATGTCGCGGAGCGTACACGCGACGAACACGGGAGTGTCAGTGGTTTCGAACTCGATCAGGGAATCGTGTACAAGTGTCGCGAGGGAAAACGACTTTTTGTGGTGCCGCGAAGTATGCGTAAGAGTGTAGTAGTGCGGTTTCATGACCTAAAAAGCCATCAGGGCGTCGAAAGGACAGTGGCTCGAATTTTAGAGCACTACTACTTCCCAGGGATACGTCGCTACGTAAAACGACACGTCGGAGCGTGCCTACAATGCCTAGCAAGTAAGTCCAGGCCCGGACCACAAGCGGGCGAACTTCATCCCATACCCCCAGGAAAACGCCCCTTCGCAGTGATCCACCTGGATCACCTCGGACCATTTGTAACCAGCTCCAAGGGCAACAAGTATATTCTCCTCATAGTCGACAATCTATCCAAGTTCGCGACGATACGCGCCGTGAAGGACACACGGGCGACGAATGTACTGAAAGTGCTGCGGGAATTCGTAAACGATCGCGGAGCACCCGAGCGCATCATCTCCGACCGCGGAACGTGCTTCACGTCGAAGGTATTTGAGGAATTTTGCCGCGAGCACGGTATCCGGCATACCTTAAACTCCCCCCGCCACCCTCAGGCGAATGGCCAGGTGGAGCGACTGAACGCAACGTTGACAGCGGCAATTCGAGCAAATTTGGAGGACGACGAGGGTCGCACGTGGGACAAGCGGCTACGTGAGCTCCAGACCGATCTCAACGAAATGAAAAACGCGAGTACGGGGAAATCGCCGTTCGAAGCGGTCTACGGGTACGTTCCTCGTAGGAACGAGGGTGAACTACGCCGTCAAACACCAGAGACCGAGGCTCACTATCGAGAGCCGACGCTCGTGCAAGATGAAGTACGACGGAACATCATCCAAGCCCAGCAGCGGATGAAGGAGCGGTACGACACGGGAAGGGCAAGAAATATTCACTTCGGGAATGGAGACATCGTTTTTATGAAAACGAACCCGATGCAAACGGGTGAGTCTACGAAACTCCACCCCAAATATCGAGGACCGTTGGTCGTCGTCGGTACGTTGCCCGGAGACACGTACCGAGTGGCAGCCGTGAGAGACGAAGGTCAAGGCCGGCGCTATGCGTCCACCGCCCATGCCTCTCAATTGAAACTTTGGGAACCGCATGTAACCGATTCCAGCTCGGAGGACGAAAGCGACGACGGAGGCCCAGAAGACAGCACGACGGACACCGACCGGATCCACGAAGATAGCGCGCAACAAGTGCCAAACGAAATCGGGAGCGTGACGCCGGTTACGACAAACCGCCAATCTACGCGAGTGAAACAACGGCCTAAACGCTTAGAGGACTATACCGTGTAATAAAAAAAAAAAAAAAAAGAGAGTGCAAAAGTGTGTGCGTGTAGATTCTACAAAAAAAAAAGGGGGTGAAAAGAATCGCTCATATAGCGAAGTGCGTTTATTTTTTTTTCTTCTTATTTTCTATGATTCTGAATTTTCGTGCGTGAATTAGTATTAAGATTTTCTTTGTAATATCAACTCTTGGGGACTTCGAGTGACTGGCGAATCAATCAAAAAAAAAAAAAAATAATAATAATGATAACCAATACGTATGTCGCCAGCGAAAATCGAACAGCTGATCTGACAGGCTCATGCGACGCTCGAGGACGAGCGCGAGGCAGCGTGGTCGAATGTTAAATAAAATGGCGCGAGTGGCGAGAGCCGAGGGATGGCGCTTGGCGCTGTGCGCCAAGGCGCATGACGACGAGCGGCTACGCGCGAGAGAGAGCAGGGTCGAGTCTCGAGTCAGTTCCCATCGGGAAGCGGTGCGAGAGAGACGCAACTAACGCGAGCGAGTCCGAGTGGAGTAAAACGCGAGTGTGGGTGGTCGAGGTTGAGAGCGGGCAGTGAGGGTCGTGTGGAGGCGCCGAGGCACGGTGGTCCGTTCCGGCATTCCGCAACGCCAGGGGCGTGCACGCAACGGGCTCCCGCTGCATCGAACCTGCGGCCATCTTGGCTACGCGACCGCGTGGCTACGCTTAAAATATTCTCTTTATCAACGCGACGGTTCATGCATTCGCCTCACTCGAGCCCCCCCCCCCTTTTTCTATATATCTATATTCTTGTAATTCAACAATCAATAAAGAACTATTTTTGCAAACCATTTAAAACGTACAATTACTTTTCTCTGGTTTGCTGCCGAGGTAGACAGATATTTCGCAGGGGGTTGATTTTCCTATAACTTGCGTTGCCTGTTTTGGTTGGCAATAGTACTGTTTTCCTAGTCTTTTACAATCTTTTAGATTCTCTTCTGATAGTGAGAGATAGTTTCTGTTTTCCGTGTCTACCGTAATGATTTTTTCCTTCGTTTCTAGGAATTGAAATGTGTTCGAATTTGCTCTTACCGGTAGTGGATAGACTTTGTTTATTGTAAATGCGGTATTTTCTATTAATGGAATTTTTACTACGATCACTACTCGTGATCTGCTGCTGTAGGAGCCTAATTCGGATGTTTTTAGTATATCCTGAATTTTTTCCGGTGTTATTCCGACTGGGAAGCTTAATCCTTGAGGGATGTTTACGCGTGCTTTTGTTAAATAGTCTATTAGTTGTCTAGGTGAAATAATAGTTGGGTCTACTAATCCTTTCGGGATTCCTATTAGAAAATTTGAAATTCTTCGTACATCGTTTAGTAACGGTGTTAATACGAAACCGATTGCGTCTATGTTTTCGTCTAGGTTTTCTCTTTGTGCTACTAGGTCTGTCTGTTGATTGAACGCTTTTTCTATGTTTTTTATTGCTTTATTTAAAGCGTCCATGTTCGCAATGGTTTGTGCCTTAGCGTATTGGAAAAGATTTGTAGTTGATTTTAAAATTTGCAAGTTTTCTTTTAGTATTTTTCCGTCTGTTGCCTGTCTGTTACTTATTTGTTGTATTTTTTCTTCTATTTTTTGGGCGTCGTCGGCGTCCAAATTTCCTGTAATTGATTTTATTATTGATCCTAAACCGTTTATTAGGCCTCTTTTTACTCTCGGTTTTTCTTTTCCTACGAGGTCGTGGATGGTTTGTAGCTCGGTTTTCAATGATTCTATCATTGGTTCCATGGTGGTAGATAGTGTCGAGCATAGGGTGTCTTGTTGCGTGTTGTTGCATATTTGTTTTAGAGCTGCCATGGTTTTTTCCAGCGTAGACTCTCGGAGTTGGATTGGTCCTAGATCCAGTTGGATTGCCAATTTCCAAACTTCTTTGATGGTGTGCAATGTTCCTATTTCTTCGTAGTAAATTCCAGGCGTGGTTCGTAATTTTTCCACGTGGAATTGTTCTTTCCCGGATGTCGGGGCCAGCACGGTCATGCACCTGTAAATGGTGCATTCGTTAGCTAAGTTTTTTTGCTGATGCGGTATCGCTGGGGTGTGTTGCCCTGGACGGTTGCTTTTTAGTCGTAAGTCCGTCTGTCTTTTTCCGTAGTGCTTGAAATCGGGAGTCGTCTTTTTCTTTCTGTTTCCCTCTTTGTCACTGCTGGTTCTTTCTATAAAATCTGACGTTTTCGTTCAGCAGTTTTATTATACCAGTTTTTGTCGTTGCTGTCACATCGTTCGTGAGTTTAACAAGGTGAGTTTAACAATTTTTTGCTTTCTTCTCCTTTTCTATTGAAATTTCTTATTTATTTTTTGTTTTACTTTATTTTATATACTTTTTTTTTTCTTTTCGTGTTCCAGAAAATGTCTGGATCTGGTCTTGGGAAACGCAACCATTCCGTTGCTTTTGGGCCGCTGGCCCATTGTTGGACGGATGGAAAGTTTCATTGGATGGTAAGTTTTGTTTACTTATTTTATTTTATTTTATTTTATTTTATTCGTGATTTTCGTTTTCCTTCTATCTTTCATATTCTTCGCATTTTTCTTATTCATATATTTTCTCTTTGTTCTCTTTTTATTTATACTAATTTGTTTTGTTTTTGCTTTTTTTTTTCTAGAAAGTGCGCAGGGCGGCTTATCATGGGCCGGTCAACCAGCTCTGGATGGCGCCTTTCATCGCGGCGGCGAAGATCGCAAGGGCGCGACGTCTGGAGTGCGCCCTGGCATGGGCGCGTCTGTGGCGGGAGGACCCGTGGTCGAAAGAGTTGGATGAGTGGAATTCCGATGCCGTGCCCGGTGACTTATTGGGCCTACGTCGGCTTTTCGGAATGTCCGCTTACCCTGGCCCTGTGGAGGGCCCTTCCGATGATTTGTGGGAGCTTTTTGGTCCCGAACGTTTCCACCGGTGTCGTCGACGCGAATTATCGTGATTTTGCGATTATATTTGCTCGTATTTTAATTTTTTGTTTATTTTGGATTTATTTTGAATTTATTGTAACAATATACGGAAAATTTCTGCTTTAATTTGTTTTACGACGTTATTTTCTTTGTCCTTCTCTCCTGCGTTCTTCTTCCTCCTTTTTCTGAATCATTATTTATTATTTATTCGTTTTATTATTGTCTTTATTCTTTCTATTTTATTTAAATTTCATTGAAGACATTTTTTTTTTTTTTTTTTTATGTTGTGCTTGTGCCAACCAATGTTGTTTTCTTTTATATATTTTTTTCTTTAATTGTGTTGTGCTCGTGCCAATCAATTTTTTGATTTTTTTTCCATTTATTATATGATTTTATTTGTCTCTATTTTATTTCATTCTTTCATAAACCGCTTTTTGGGTTTTATATATTTTTATATATTTACATATTTTTATATATATTTCTTTATTTATCTTTTCTTTATTATTTTGCGTTTCTTTTATTTCGTTTCTAAATTCTTTTTCGTTTTGTTTTATTATCCCGGAATGTCGAGACTTCCGTGGTGGGTGTCAGCGTTTTTTTTTTTTTTTTTTTTCCGTTTCTCTGTTTTTCGCTGTTCTTCGTGCGTCGGCGGCTTGTGGGGTGCGGTTATCGGCGGCCATATTTGTCAGTGGGTGACGTATGGTTTGATGCGATCCACGTGCACTCGCATCGTACGTCGTCCGCGGCCGATAGTATAGTTTACTGCCGAATCTTTGCTTTGCACCGTGTAGGGCCCCGTCCACTTGGGGGTCAGTTTCGCCGATCTACCTCGACTTACGGTGGGATCGTGCAGCAAAACTTTGTCGCCAACACGGTATTCTGGTTTACCGGCGACTTTATCCTTGCATTCTTTCACCTTTTCCTTCCCTTTCGTCAATTGTTCCCTCGCTACCTGCCAAGTTGCTCGCTATCGTTCCCTCACTTCGGCGACGTAATCGTCGTACGTGTATGTTGTACGCGGGGGCTGTTTTAAGGCTGTCGGTAAGTCCGCTCGTTTACCGAAAACGAGTTCATGCGGGGAGTATTTGGTTGCGGTGTGAGGGGTGGTGTTGTACGTGAACATCGCGTACGGCAACCATTCATCCCAATCCGCCTGATCTTCCTGGATGAAGTTTTTCAGGTATTCCGCTAAAGTGCGATGAGATCGTTCAAGGGCTCCGTTCGATTGCGGGTGGTATGCTGTTGTTTGGATCTTTTTTATTTGGAGGAGTTTGCACATCTCCTTGAACAGATCGCTGAGGAAGTTTGTTCCTTGGTCGGACAGGATTGTTTTTGCGGTACCGAATTTGCAAATTATTTCGGTTATTAGGCCCTTTGCTACCTCCTTTGCCTCTTGTGTTTTTAAAGGTACGGCTGCGCTGTATTTGGTAAGCGCGTCTTGGAATGTGAGGACGTATTTGTTTCCTCTCTCCGTTTCGGGTAAAGGCCCTACTATATCTACTGCACATTTTTCGAACGCTTTTTCTGGGGTGTCGGTAATTACCATCGGTGCGTTTTTCGTTCGCGTTAATTTGTTTCGCTGACATTTATCGCACGCTGATACGTATTCTCGTATCTCCTTTACCATTCCCGGCCACTTGTATTTTTCTTTTATTCTCTCTGTCATTCTTTTCTGGCCTGGGTGTCCACCGAGTGGTGCGTCGTGATACTCTTTTAATATTATTTTTCTCTCCGTCTCGCTCGGGCACGTCCGTTTTCGTTCGGAGTCGGATGACTCGTCTTCGCTCTCGCTTTCTCCTTCGCTCGTGTCCGGAGTTGCGTTTTCTGCTGACGGCTGTTTTTCTCGCTTGTTTTCGCTTTGTCCTTATTTCGTAGTCGGAGCGTCTTGTGAGGCGGGCCCTGTAGCGAGTAATGGCGGAGCGCTTTGTGGGGCGGGGCCTGTTGCGAATGATGGCGGCGTTCGCGCGACCTTGCGCGGCCTTCCCCGTCCTCGTTTCTCGGTCGAGTCGCGTTGCTCGGCCTGAGTCAGCATTATCGCGTAGATTCTGCTGAGTGCATCTGCATTGGTATTCTTTTTTCCGGCTTTATACTCGATTTCGTATGTGTATTCCTCGAGTTTGATTCTCCATCTCATTAACCTTGATCCTGGGTCCTTTACATTGAAGAGCCAGGTGAGGGGTTTGTGGTCGGTTACGATAATGAATTTCGTACCGTATATGTATGGGCGAAATTGCGCGACGGCCCATACGATGGCTAGCATTTCCCTTTCTGTCGTGGAGTAGTTCCTTTCTGCCTTGTTTAGGGTTCGGCTGGCGTAGCAAATAGGTAGATCGTCACCTATTTTTCCTTGTGAAAGGATGGCTCCAATTGCTTTATCCGAAGCATCCGTGGTAATCACGAATGGCTTGGTAAAATCGGGGTATTGCAATATAGGTGCTGTGCTCAGCGTTTCTTGCAATTGTTCGAAAGCCTGCTGTGTGCTCTCTGTCCACTCGAATTTTTTCTCCTTTTTTATAAGTTCGGTGAGTGGTTTTGCTAATTTTGCGAAATCCTGTATGAACTTGCGGTAGTAGCCTGCCAGTCCCAAGAATGATTGTAATTCTTTGACGTTTTTTGGAACAGGGAATGTTTTTACTGCCTTTATTTTTTCTGGATCGGGTTTCACTCCCACCTCGGTGATGATGTGACCCAAATATTGAGTTTCTTTTCGTAAAAAATGGTATTTTTTCGGCTGGACCTTTAAATTGGCTTCTCTCAGCCGGTCGAATACTTCTCGTAATCGTTTATTGTGCTCTTCGAAGGACGAGCCGTGGATGACGATGTCGTCCAGGTAGACGTAACATTTCAACCCTTGAAGTCCGGCCAGAACTGCGTCCATTAACCGTTGGAATGTGGGTGGAGCGTTTTTTAGTCCGAAGGGCATTCGGTTATATTCTTAGTGGCCCATAGGTGTTGAGAAGGCTGTTTTTTGTTTGTCTTCCTCAGCCATCTGGATCTGATGGAATCCAGAGGCAAGGTCGAGCGTCGTGAAGTACTTGGCTCGGCCCAGCTGGTCCAATATTTCGGCAATGTTGGGCAGTGGATATGAGTCCCCTTCTGTAACCTCGTTTAACTTCCGAAAGTCTACTACGACTCTTTTCTTGATGTTACCCTCGGCGTCGGCCTTTTTTGGAACGACCAGTAGCGGCGCATTCCATGGACTTTTGCTTGGACGTATAATTCCGTCCTTGAGCATCTGTTGTGCTTGACTCATCACTTCGGTTTTTTGCGTTTCTGGCAACCGATATGGCCGTATATTTACCGGCACGGTGCCTTCCCGTGTATGTATACGGTGTTTCACAAGATCTGTGGTACCGAGTATTTCTCCCTCGAGATGAAATACGTCAGAATATTCTTTGCTGAACTCTCTTAGGAATTCTTCTTCTTCCTTGTTGAGATGTGCTTGACTTCCCAACTCTTTCCACAGTTTTTCTTGCCTTTCCTCTTTGCTGATCGTGTTGATCGCTGGGGTTTTTTCTTCTGCTTTAGAGTCCGTTTCGGGTTCGTTTTGGAATTCTTCTATTTCCACGGTGGGTCGGTTTATTACGACCTCTTCTTCCAGGGAATTCCTCAGGATAATCGGGCATGCGAGTCCTGTTGCGGCGATATTTCCGCCTATTGTGATGCCTGGCGATATTTCCGTGGCTACTACGCAACCTACCTTTTTTGGTTTTTTGGTTTTGGCGTAGTGCACGCTCTCGGAGCGGGCTGGCAATTTTAATTTCCCGTCCCCGGTGATTAGTGGCTCGGTGTGTCCGTAAATTTTGATTGAACGGCCACCTAATATGTCCACATTGTGCCTTTTTATGAAGTCCATTCCCAGGATTCCATCGGTATTGATCCCGATCCCATCGTCGATGACGAAGAATCCATGGCGGACGTTGACAGCTGGTGTTTCCAACACCAGTTCCACTTTGCATAAAGCGTGGAAAGTTTTTCCTCCTACCCCTTTCAGCTCCAGCGTCTCGTTGTACGCCTTGGTATCGGGGTGGATGGCACTTTTCTTGATTAAGCAGCATTGTGCTCCTGTGTCGCCTTTTAACGTGAGAATTTTTTCAGTTGCCTGCGGTGATGCGATGTAGAAATCACTTGCTGAGTCTTCAGGATTTAAAGCGTGTATTTAAACGCTTGCTGGGTTCGCGGTTGACCCAGTACTTTTGAGCTGACCTGTAGCTCGCTGCTCGGAAATTGTGCTGACGGTGAAATTTTCGTGAGCCTCGATTGCATTGACCGTAAATGACCCCACTGTGGTCTTATTCTGGTCGCTTGTGCTCTCACTTGTTGAAGCGCGGGGACCGTTGTTATTACGGTTGTTGTTGTTGTTGCCGTTGTTGTTGTTACGGTTGTTGTAACCTGCCCGTCCGTTGAAGTTTCCCCGGTTTCGTCCGGAACCTCGCTGCGAGTAATTTTGGCGTTGACCAGAGTTGTTTTGCTGATTTTGCTGTTTATATAGCCTACTGCGACATTCTTTCCAGTGATGACCTGGTTTTTTGCAGTAGGTGCAGGTTATTGCCCCTATGTTACCTGTCGGAACGGGTAAATTGCTTCGTCCGTTGAAATTCGAGCTTCGGCAGTCTTTGGCCGAATGACCTGGTTTTTTGCACTTTTGGCAAAATTCGTGACGCCTCTCGGGGTGCGTCTGTTTCGCTACGGATTCGTAGCCTTGCAGGACTGTTTCTTCGTTTTGGGCCCCTTTTATTGCAGAATTTAGATCTGGGTACCCTTTGGCTTTGACGAGGAGTTGATACTCTTTTTTGAGTCCTCGTTCGAAATTTGATAACGCTAGTTTTCTGACGTAGCGTTCTACCGCGAGTTTTTCCACTATTGAAGATTCGTTTTCTATGCTTGCTTCTATTAGTTCCATTGTGAGAACTTGTAATCTTTTACCAAACTCTGCTATGCTTTCGTTATGGTTTTGTTTGCACGTGTGCATCTCTACTTGTAGAGCTTCTACCGTTCTTTTTACCCCGTATCGTTCCGTTATGTGCTGTCTATAAGCCTCGTAAGTTTCTACGTTTTTATAACGGATGTCTTCCCGTGCGTCGTCTGTCAGTTTGGTTGCCAATACAATTTTTAAAAGGGTGTATTTGTCGCTGTCGTCTACTAGGCTATGGGCTAGTTCGTACGCGTCGAGAAGGCTCTTTGCTCGTCTAGGGTTATCGCCGTCAAAAGTTGGAATTAACGCTCGTGCCTCGCTTAAGGGCATGCCTCTGGGTCTCCTTGGGGGAGTGACAGGGGGATCGGTTGTGGTTGAAGTGCCTCCGGCACCAGTGGTTGGGTCGACTATGAGTACAGATTGATCCGGCATTGTGACGTTATGGGGGATAATAGACAGAGAAAGATCTAGCAAATCGGTTCTACTGAAACTTTCGGTTTCTTCCGCGTCTCGAAAAGATTCTTCTGAGTCGAGGGACTGGTTTAGGGTGTCTGTGCTCTGACTGCGCTTGATGTTTTTAACTGATTGGGAATGTTCTAATTTTGGGGAACGTGTAAAAGTGAGATTACGATTGAAAAATGAGTCTAGGGATCGAGATATTGCGCGTATGCCCGGTAATTTTAGACGGTTTACGAGATCGTCGTTGGACATACGTAGCTGTTTGATTCGCTGTTTTTCGCGACTGGTTTTGGCGGGTTACAAAAGAAATTGTTCCGTCACTTACAGGACGATGATCTGGTAGATCTGCATGCTGGTTGTTGATCCTCTGGCTGCTTTTCCCTCGAAATGGTGAATCTGCTTGGTCGATTGGTCCGCTCTTCGGGTAGACGGTTGTCGTTCTCCGGGTGTCGAATTTGAACAGCTTTGGGCGCCCGTTGTCCTCGTTCGGTTGATCCTCGGATACTTGACAGACGTCGTCCTTCTGGCGGTGTGTGAAAATTTCCTTTTCACCTCAGAGTGTAGTGGAGTTCTTGAGTTGTGGCAATCCCACCGCTGCCACCAATGTTGTGCCCGCAAATCGTCACGTGGGGACGAGTTTGCCAAGGACGAGAATAGTTCGGGATGTTGCCAAGGTTGAGTCAATCTCCAACTCAATACTTTCAGTTTTAACTCTAAGTTTATTAAAAGGTGTTTGTTACAATCGGGTTATGACCCTTAAGACCAATATGTGCGATGATGATCAGACACGTTCAGTGTCGGATCGCAGACTGCTCGAGTAGCAGGGAGTCCTTGGTTTTATTGGATTAGGGGTTTTACAATAATTGAGGGAGGTGGTAATTATTGGTCAATCGATCGTACCGATGTCTTGGGATTATTTCCCAATGAGTTCATTGAACGGGACGATCGATTGCGAAGTCTGTGATCGTCAGCATTTGATTTGACCTCGCTCGCTTTGGCGCTTTTCATGCGAGGTGTGCTTGGCGGGTCGATGGCCTGTTTGCTGACGATGCTTCGTTGCGAGTGAAATCGTCGTTTAAAGAATTTGGTTGCGACATTCGGCGCAACAGTACGATGACCGTAGCCGCCTCGCAACACTGCGAATGCTCGTCGTGGGGTTAGCTTCGAACTCCTCGAGGATTCTTTCCTCCACTTCCGCAGTTCGCGCGGTCCTCGGAGCACCACAATTTTGCTTATTCGGCAATGTCGTGCCCGTTTCGCAGAATCGACGGTACGCGCTCATGATCGTTCTGGCGTCGGGACATCGTGCGTTGCCGAACGCCTCGCGATACGCCTCCTCTGCCCGCGCACTGACATACCCCGTCTCGATGTACTTTTCAACCATCTGGGCGTATTCTCGCGGCTCGTAATGGGCCATGTTGAAATTTTTTTGCGAAAATCTGTCACAGCACTGCGATGACGGAAGGAAAAAGACTGGTAGCTGTGGCTTCTACGCTCATTTGTTCAAAAGCATCGCCTACGCGTTTCGTGAGTTATGCATTTGTTTTTATTTCGACATGGAGCATCACGAGCCGCGCGAAAACGCCGTAATGGTTGTGAACGTGCAAAATGCCGTAGAATTCGTATTTTTGTGGCAATCCCAACAAAATTCTTAGAGCATGAAGAGCTTGCAGATTACGCAAGCTATTATTTGAAAGGGGTCGAATACTCCGAAAAATTGTCCAACTTCCGGTCTGGAAAAAAGGCTTTACAACTCCCGGTATGGAAAAAAGATTTTTTTATTTCCGGGATAGTTCGTTACTATCACCAGGAATCGAGAGATTTCGATTTGTTGACGATCAAACTCATTAAGCTATTTTTTAAAGGGGCTTGAATGCTCCAAAAAATTCTCCGACTTCCGGTATGGAAAAGAACGACTTTTTCATTGAACGATTAGTTCTAGTCGATGCCAAGTAAAGTAGAAAAAAAGTTTCGCGATGATCGGAACTACGGAAACAATTTTTTAAGGGGATTAAATATTGCGAATGACTCGACAACTTCCGGTATGGAAAAAGGAGAATTTTTTATTTTAGGGACAGATCATTTTCATCACCAGGAATCCAGAGATTTCGATTTGGCGACGATCAAACTCATTAAGCTATTTTTTAAAGGGAGTTGAATACTCCGAAAATGGTTCAACTTCCGGGCTGGAAAAAAACATTATTTTTATTTGAGGGACAGATCGTTATCATCACCACGAATCGAAAGATTTCGATTTGTCGACGATCAAACCCATTAAGCTATTATTTAAAAGGGGCCGAATACTCCGAAAAATTGTCCAACTTCCGGTATGGAAAAAAGCAATTTTTTTATTTCCGGGACAGATCGTTATCATCATCAGGAATCGAGAGATTTCGATTTGGTGACGATTAAACTCATTAAGCTATTTTTTAAAGGGGCTTGAATGCTCCAAAAAATTCTCCAAGTTTCGGTATGGAAAAAGGAGACTTTTTTATTTCAGCGACAGATCGCTACCATCGCCAGAAATGAAGAGATTCCGATTTGGCGACGATCAAACTCATTAAGCTGATTTTTAAAAGGGTTGATTACTCCGAAGTTGTCCAACTTCCGGTCTGGAAAAACGACTTTACAGCTTCCGGTATGGAAAAAAAGCGATTTTTTCATTTCAGGTACAGATCGTTACCATCGCCAGGAATGACGAGATTTCGATTTGGTGACAATCAATTCATTAAGCTAATTTTTAAAGGGGCTTGAATACTTCAAAAAATTCTCCAACTTCCGGTATGGAAAAAAGCAACATTTTCATTTTAGGGACGGGTCGTTACCATCACCAGGAATCGAGATATTTCGATTTGGTGACGGTCAAACTCATTAATCTATTTTCTAAAGAGGGTTGAATACTCCAAAAAATTCTCCAACCTCCGGTATGGAAAAAGGAGACTTTTTTATTTGAGGGACAGATCATTACCATCGCCAGGAATGAAGAGATTTCGATTTGGTGACGATCAAACTCATTAGGCTAATTTTTAAAGGGGCTTGAATGCTCCGAAAAATTCTCCAACTTCCGGTATGAAAAAGAGCGACACTTTTATTTTACGATTAGTTCGATTCGATGTCAAGTATATTAAAAAAAATGTCGCGATTTTCTTTTATCGAATGACGTTTGAATTTGAAAACGAATCGCAGGAAAGTCAGACGTCATTACCATCGTAACCGTTGTTCAGCCCGCGCCAAGTTTGCATCCATCGGTTAATCGAGTGCAGAAACAGAGATGCGACTAGGTTTGAACGTGGGTTAAGCAAATTCTGATGTCCGAGTGCCAAGATGCTCACCCTGCATGCGAAACGTAAACTCGTTCGACTATCTGAACATTTCGAGCCGCACTTTCTTCACTGTTGTATGGACCGCGTACAGCACACACCATTCGGTTGATTGATCTCAGCCGGATCGAGTGAATCGCTTTTCAATGTGGGTTAGACACCGAAATATTGCAGCCTCAAAAGTTTCAACCAATCAGTCCCAGTTTAAATTCGGTAATTGGTCAAAACCTTTTAGAGTGCAATATTTCGGGGTCTAACCCACATTGAAAAGCGATTCACTCGATCCCGCTGAGATCGATCAACCGAATGGTGCGTGCTGTACGCGGTCCATACAACAGTGAAGAAAGTGCGGCTCGAAATGTTCAGATAGTCGAACGAGTTTACGTTTCGCATGCAGGGTGAGCATCTTGGCACTCGGACATCAGAATTTGCTTAACCCACGTTCAAACCTAGTCGCATCTCTGTTTCTGCACTCCATTAACCGATGGATGCAATCTTGGCGCGGGCTGAACAACGGTTACGATGGTAATGATGACGTCTAATTTTCATGATTTCAGGAAACATAACAGAACTGTCCATTGGTCAATCGGTGACGACGTGTTATCGTCTCACGTTGCACGGAAAAGCGTTGTTTTCCATGCAATGCGTAGTAAAATGCAAAAAATCTTATCCCGGCGAGGGATTTTGCTTCGTTTTCATGAAATAAACGGCTTCGTCGAGCGGAATTTTTTTCAAAAGAATGATGAATTTTCAGGATTTTTACGCATGAAGAAAAAAATGTGAAAAAATCGTTAAGAATGTTGTCATTAGTACGAAATATGGGAGTTATCGATTTTATTAAGATTACGATGACTGCAAGAATTTTCGCTTCGTTTTTATTAAACAAACGACTTTATCCGAAAAAAATCATCATTTTGCGATCGCGTCAGCTGATGTTCGCATTTCCAACCGCTTTCAATCTGTCAGAACAGTCAAAACATTCGTCGTGACACATTGCTAACGTCACTCGACAGTTACATGTTTCTCGCGCAAAAGTCGAGTCGTGTGACATTGCCGCCGAAAGAATCGACAAACGTTTCTGCTGTGAATGTGAGCGAGAGCCCCGTCTTGGCCCCTATGTCAGACGGCAGTGAGGCGTCGCACATCATGGCCGCCAGCGACCTTCTCATTGGCTTAAAAATCCAAAATTCTATTGCTTGCTATTTAAAACCTATTGTGAATTTTGAAAAACCGTTAAGTAGGATTGCTCCTGATACCGTTCCGGAACCGAGGATACCCGGACAGCAAGTCTTTCTGAATCACCCTGTATATTAAATAAAAAGGAACAATTATTATACTCTCAAGGATATACAATTCTATTTGAAACTGCTTGTGTTCCGTTATTTAAAGCTCATATTTGGAATTAATCCCTGCGGTTCCTAACAGAGACTTTTGAAAAGTCTCGGAAATGATCTCTGCGAGATTTCGGCAGAGACTTTTAAGAGGCCTCGGGAATAGTCTTGGCAATATTCTATAGAGACTTTCGAAAAGTCTCGGAAATAATCTTTGCGAGATTCTAACACAGACTTTCGAAAGTCTCGGAAACGGAACTATGCGAGACTTTTGCGAGACTGAGGAAAAGCTCGGCGAGATAGCCGGGCGAGACATCTGGCCGAGACATCTCGCCGAGATCAATTTTTTCTGAGCGGGAAGGGAGGGGATCTGCTCCATTGTTATCCCGATGCATTGTTGCAACACCTGCGTTGTCAGGATGACATCCGGTCTATTGTTATCGGGCAGTCTATTGTTATGCGGTCTATTATTGTCAACATAATTTATGACATCCGGTCTATTGTTGTAGGGATAATAATGCATCAGGATAACAATAGATGATCATAAATGATCTGGATAACAATGGAGCAGATGTTGTAACAATGCATCAGGATAACAATAGACGGTCATAAATTATCTCGACAACAATGGACCGGATGATGTAACAATAGACCGGATGTCATAAATCACCCCGACAACAATAGAGCTTGGCGGCGTCGCTTGGCGGCGTGGCAGTCGCGGTTCGGCAGCCATCTCTCTCTTACCCATTGTGAAGGAGAAACACGCTCGAGCTAAGCGCCGGGGGTCGAAAGATCAAACCTCACTTATAGCGTTTTTTTTTAGAAGCCAAACAATAAAACAATTGTTGGGAATATCTATATGTTGTGAATATAGAAGAATCCGTAAGAATTCAAAATTAATAACCCCTAAATATCAAACCCGCTCACAACTTAAATAGTAGTTTTTGATCAACTCGATGTATAAATCGCTTAGCGATGGAAGTAACGTCTTGGAACGACGTCCCGAAGGACCTGGGATCAAATCTCTCCGGACGAATTTTTTTTTTTTTTTTTCGATAATTCTGTTCCATAATTGACAGTGCGATAACAGTTTCCGTGAATAAAATCACGAATTTATTTTTCTGTGGTATTTTACAGAGAGAAACTGGAAGAAATTGTTGGCAAAGCCAACTGTTGGTCGATAAGAATTGACGTTTTTAACATAAGCTAATAATAATTAATAAAATTATTGAAAATTTAATTTGACTGCATTTATTTTTATTAAGGAAGAGGGTCCTCCATTTTCTGAAAAAACTCATTTTGCGTGGTAAAATCTAATATAATTGCCTTATTCAACTACTTTATTTCTATTATATTATTTCATTGATCAGTTATTATTGTGACGGTCTGGCAATAATTCCGGACTCCGACTCCTCGGGTCCCGGGATCGAGTCCCACTCGGATCATCTTTTTATTCGCTCATTATTGCTGGACCGTGCCTCGTCACATTATTTAATGCTGCAAGGTAAAGAGGCTGTCGATTGTAAAATGCAACGTCATAATTCCAAATGAAAAAAAAAAGTTGGCTTGAGGGGAGATTTGAACCCTTAACCTCTGCGTCGTTGCGACGTCGACACTACTCCGACGACCACTCTAATGTTCCTATGAACATTACAAAAACTACTATTAAAATTGTGAGCGGTTTGAATATTATGGGTTTGCTTTGAATTCTTTTTACTCGTGCCATAATTTATTTTCAACAAAATTCCTGGAATCAATTATTATTTTTATTGAAAAATGCGAAACAAAACATTGTACGAAAGGAAATATTTAATTATTTTCAGACTGTTTCAAATTATATTGGAGAAATCTTGCTTTCATCAGTTTGAATATTTTTTCGATTAATTCGTCGTTCGTACAATGTTTCATTCTACCCGCTAACCTGCAGTTGAAATTAGAAAAACTAACGGTTCATCGTTTCTTGGGAAACGGTGGAATGAAAAATCTAGATTTTTTCGTTTCGAATTCGACCAGCTTTGTACGCACATAAACTATTAGCTGGCATTTTTTTGACATCACGCGGTGGAGAAACAATGACAGAGATAGGAAAACACAAAGGTGGGAGAGAGAGCGCGCATGTCCCCAGCAAGCCCGGGAGCATTACTGTCCCCAGCGCATAAAACATACGAGAGCAAGAAGGACACCACGATGTCCTCAGCATATGAGCCCACGAGAGGAAGCAGGAGCGACAATAAAATTCTGCCGTCAGCGCCACCACCTGGGAACTTAGGAACTACGCCAGCTGGGGACATGTCCCCAACAAATGCGGCACAAAAAATCCTGAACAACTATCCTTCTATATACGTCTGCATTCGTTGATCCGGGTGACGAGTGACGATGACGTGTTCTTCTTACACATCCTTCATTTATATTTGTTGTTCCCATCTCTTCTTCCATCATCCTTCATGGTTTGATTCAGCCTGAATTAATTGTTTCATTACATTGAACTACATTCTAATATTAGGGAAATTCTTCGACAGGTAAAAAAGCGTACGTTTAATCCGATGCTCACCGTTTTTCAAGCGATATTTCTTGCTTCGACTCCTTTCCGCGTCACATTGTTGCCCTCGATGACGGTGTATTCGCGATGCCGTTCTACCCTTGAATGCAAGTACTGTAGGGAAACTCTGGACGAATGTACACGGGAACAGGAATAAGATCAGAATAAGGAAGATTGAAGTAAGGTAAATGTGATAATCCGCAAGAATGCGCGCAAAAACCATGAGAATAAGTGGAAACAAGATGAAATGATTATTACGTTGTTGAAATTTGCGGATCGTTGAATGAGGCTGAAGTTCGCAACGTTGGAATGCAACGAAAAATAAATCTTATTTTTGCTGATTTGTTAAATTTTGAAAATGATCCAAATTTTTCTAGCCAATGTATTTTTCGGGTCGGAAAATCTCATCGTTTCATCACCGTAATTAAATTCTGCATTTAAATAATGAGATTTGCCAACGAGAGCGAAGAATTTCGTTGCATTCCAATGATGCAGACTTGAACGCCATCATCGTTCAAATGCAACATAACTCTGTTATTTCTTCAGCGGAGCCCGAGATTCTTATTCCTGTATTTGGTCAGAATAATAAAAGGATGTTTTTTGGGAGAGCAGTGGCCTAGGGGACGAGGGCTCGGGTCCGCACGCAGGCGGCCCGGGTTCAAATCCCGGGAAAAACCTCTGAAATTTTTCACGTGTTTCTTCACTGCGATCCTGGTGGCTGGGCAACCACCTTAAATATTGGAAGTCCAGAAATCCTCGCTATGTTGCATGGGCGGTCGAGGTACGGTTTGGCGGTACCTCCTGAGCTCGATCTTATCGCTCGGATGGTGGTCCTCTAGCCGTGCATCGGCTGGCTCATGGAACATAGATGGTAGACGAGGAGGTGGCCCTCCTAAGCGCCACCTGGTGGTCGTGCTCGAGTATACTCGCATTGCCACCAGGGGGCATTAGTTGTGGTTACACACTCTATCGGTGAGGTTTTCGCAGTTTCCCTCCATCCTCGGCAAATGCGATACAGTGAAAAACGGGAAAAAGTCGGTCCGCGCCGCACGGGGATTGGGGGGGGGGGGGGGGGGGGGTACGGAATAAGCCCGTACGGTAAAAACCCGCAAGGGTATACCGCAGGAATTAATATATATGTCGAAGCAAGCCCGAGAGAAGAAGGGGAGGATTCGCGGGGATTATTTGCCATTACGAACGATGTATTATGTTAACGAATTGAAATCAAAGATATCCGCGCGATGATCGCGACGGGTCGAACTGTCAATCTCTCAGCCACGACTGTCGATTTCATCCAAGCGTTATTTTCTATTTGACATCTTGTTGCGTAGCAACCAGAGTCGATCTTTATTTCTTGAAACAACGCTTGACGCAGGATATTTCTTTTGGTCCTTTTCGTACTTCAAGTCATCTTGTACTTGAAGTTATCTTTCGTATCGATCTCCGACACATAAATATGAAAGGATGTTTTTTAAGATTCAAATACTCGATACGAAAATTGTCATGGTTTTTGAAATTGAATAAATAATGAATAGAAAAACTATGTTTTGTTGGACCTCAACGTTGCGAAATTTGGTGTCATTGATCGTTTCGATCGCGATATTCAAGTTTGCATCGTTGGAGTTGAATGAAAAATATTCTATCCATTTACAATTTTCTAATTTTTTCGGATCCTCCTAATTTTTTTTTGACATTCAATTCCTCATTTGCCAATATTTTCATTGATCGACACCCCATTTTTATTTTCGGCTTTGCTTAAAGAAAAAAAACGAAATATCGAAATCCGTTGCATTGTAACGATGCAAACTTCAACATCATTTTTGATCCTGCCGAATTAAATTATTCTGCAACTGAAAAAAAGGCGTTACTATTTTTCCCCAACCTAATTTAAATCATTTTAAATAGAGTTTACTTTTCATCTTTACTTGCATGTTTCATGCACTGTGCACTGGTCATGCACGTCTCTCGTTTTTCTCAACATTGCCTTCGGTGGATTCAGATTCGTCACAAGTTTCAAAACCGGATCCGAAAAATTCAAACGATTCCTGATTTGTTTGCAGCCTTCTATGAGAAAATTGATACAAGTCGCGGCAAAATCTGATTTGAGCTTCTCATTGTTCCGAATCTCTACGTGATCCAATATTTTCCGAACTTCAACGCCAAGGTATATGTTTTCTGGACGTAAATGATGTGTCTCGCTGGATGGATCTACTTCGTTTAATTCGGTTCGACAGATATAATCCTTGGACATTTACCATTCCAACAGCTCTTGATAGTTTCTAGACATTTTATCGTGCAGGCTCGTAACGACTACAGACTATGACTGAAACAATTCATTCAATTTCGTGAATTTTGGTAGAACAAAGTCTAGAAAGAGATAGAGAAGTTTGATGATTGGATTGCTGAGAGCTTGGACAATATGTTCAACGGATTTCAATCGAATCGTCAGCATTTGCTCTTTAAAATAAAGTTGGAAAGCAGGCTACTGTTCCATAATTCTTGAGACGACCGCTTTCAACAATAACCAACGCGTTTGTGCTGGGCGAAGGATTTTGTGGACGTCGATGTCTAGAAATGTTTGAAATTGTCGGAACAAATGCTGTCGTTTTGCGCTGTTCTTAAATTCACCATACACATGGCGTGCGAGATCTTCGCAACTCCTTGGCAATGTCTTACAAGCATTACTGGCACAAAGATGCAATGAGTGGCACAGGCACTTGAAAATATAGATGCCAGGGCACTTTTCATTAAATCTCGAAGCTACAGAATTATTGAGTCCCATCATTGTACTTGCGCCATCGGACGCGAATTCGATGATGTTCTCAAATGGAATCTCAAATTCTTCGAAAGACTTCGACAGTATTTGGAACAAATGTTCCGCTGTAGCCCCCTCGACATCTGAATTTCGCTCGAAAACTTGGTAGAGGTCCCAAAACTTGCTGACGACTCGACCCTCTTCAGCATCCAAAAATCTGTGTTACACAAAATAGAATATTTACAGGATGCACATTGTACAAAATCTGAGAGTACTGGACAAAACTGACGTAGTATTCATAAAAACAGTGGAAAATCATTAATATAAAAGGATTATTCATCCCACAATGATGCACATCGTTTGAATGCTCCCGATATCAGTAGATTTATCTATTAAAACGCTGAACAAACTGTTCTGCAATTTTTGTTGTAAATGTTCTTTTTCGGCCGCAGCAACGACATTTTTAATTATTGCAGTTCCTTTCATTGCTTTTAATTGCATATTTTTAATGATTTCGGAATCGGGCACTGCACTTTTCAATAGTGTTGTCAGATGAGTCAAAGTAGTGAAGGAGATATTGTGCTCAGCTACACAACCACACAACTTTATTTCGAGAGCTTGAGTTGTTTTGGCTTTTGCTGCATTTTCATCGTTTTTCGCCATAAATTTTGAAATTGTTGGCTGAGCTGCTAGAGGCTGACGACGATGACTTTTCGATGCCATGTGGTTTTTGATAACAGTCAGCTCCGAACTCATTACCACGTTGCACGTACGGCACTTGGCTTTGTAGTGATCATTCGGCACTTTGACAAGCCATTGTTTGTATTTTTCATTTGTAAGCCAAGCGTCTCGGAATTTCTGTTGGCGGTGTTTGTTGCTAACTTTCGCAATTTTCCTCGGGTTGTAGCGTGTGGATCTTCATCTTCGCTTGGCGAATTCAGTTTTCATTCTACAGAATTTACGAAGTGAAAACAATAGTGATGTTTCATATACCATCGATGACCTAACGAGTTTGATAATACTTACTGAACGATGTCTCAGAATAATGTTTCCTTTTGAAATGAATTCTTTTGTATCTCGGATGTTACTGACCCCGCGAAATATTGTAACGGTCGGATTCAAAGAGACAACAACTGCTGAACTCAGCTGAACTGCTAACAAACAATCCAAGCGCCAGGCCACTACGCAGGCACCCACCGACCCACCACATCAAACGAAGATATCGATATCTATCGCTGATTGGCAGTGATTTCCAACAAATGGAAGAATTGCGCCTGCGCCATGAAGCGGCAGCATGTGTTCCTAACATGTTCTTAAGAAATGAGCCAATAGATGGCGCTGACAGTAAAAAACGACTGTAACTGTTATTGGGCTAATGGATACTACTGTAATGATCAAATTTTTCATCATAATGGAATAATTTCCATTCGTTTTGTACGATAATTGTATCGTACGATGTACGATAATTGATTGTACGATAATTCGTACAATCTGCGTACGATAGTAGTGTACCATCGTACCATCGATAGTAGTGTACCATCGTACATCGTACGTAGTTATGAAATTATCGCATATGTACGATAATTATCGTACGGTTCCGAACGCTGCTTTGCTTCCGCAGTTATTATGGGTAAAAAGCAATGCAAACATACGTTTTCAACGTTTTCCGATTTCGAAAGCAAATCGTGGGCGATTGTGCTCCTATAAGCTACTGGATCAAACTCCTTTTCCATCTTTTTTTCGCTGCCCAAGCATTCCATATAATACATTACAAAAGCTCCACAATTCGTTCCATCGTTTTCCGGTTGGTACGGACGTTCACAAATGTTGCGATCTTTCCACGTCAATTTTCTGAGATCATGTGACGGAGTGTCTTTTTGACAGGCGCATAGAAAATCTTTAAATGCTCCTACAACGCGATCTTTGTCCGTTCCATTTCTGTAAGGGTCAAGCAGCATCAAATTCTGTTGCTCCACATCCGCTAGTAATAATCGCCAATGCCCTTCGAACAAATAAGGCATCATCAATTTACCGCCGATCAGTTTTTTAGTTTGTGATATTTTTCTTTCTTTCAATTTGTGTCTCGTTCCATCATTCTCTTTGCCGATAGAAACTTTGGTGTCATCAGTGGAGATGAACGTAAAATCTCTCCAATCATCAATGTTGGCAGCTACGAATGAATCGATTGCTATCCCATCGATCCATCTATTGCAACGCAGGCTCGCAAATTGGCTAACTGTCATTTGGAATGTTTCTACTGTTAATGACTTTTTGGTTTGGTATCGACCAACTGTCAGTATTCTAGAATTTGACGCCATATAATAATTGACATCTTTTACTAAACCATTGAACAATTTTTCAACACCGTCATTCTGATCGCTATGTGCATCACCTTCGTCCTCTGCGAAGGCTTCTTCAACAACCTTATCAAGGATTATTTCTTCGCTGAACTCTAACGGCGGACATGACATCTCTCGATTGAAAGTATTTTCTTGTCGTTGCTCGCTCTTTTCTACTTCTCCATCTCCATCTCCTCTGGTTCCTTTGGTTTCATTCAAATTTAATTCCTGAAGTAGTGGTTTTTCTTCGTACGAATTTTCGATTTTTTCCGTAATACGTCCTTTTCCTTCTGCGTTCGCTTTGGAGCCCAAACGACTTAGAAGATTTTCGCGGACATAGCCGTCGGTACGCGCTCTCTTGCCTTTTTTCTTTTGCCACGATTCTTCCGCCGTTATATCGTGTTTCATTTGTAGGTATTTTGGCTTTGTTCATCATTTTTTGTTCCTTTTACCGTCGCAGCAATCGTTGTTTGTCGCGCTGTATTGAATTTCCGCACGCGTACGAGTTTAATTTCCTAATACCGATTCTTTTATTACTCCATGTGTCCTTTCGACATAGGCATTACGGACTCTTGACACATTGGCGTCCAATAAATCCAAATCGATGGCACTCCAGAAAATTATGTACGGCATCCATAGTCTGACAACATGTTCGATGAATCCAGGCGCATGATATTTATTCTTACTTGTTGTTCCATTCATTCTATCACGATTTTCTTTTTTTTCAATGTCAGCTTGCACTAGAATCATCATTTGATTGTATTTTTGATAATATGGAGATTTCCGGTACATTGCATCGTCAGTAGTAGGTGGCACACTATGGTGACCCCCACTCCTATCCCTACTCCTCACCCCCACCAGTCGGCCGTCGGACGTGCCGAGTCCGACGGTCCGACGTGGCAGGTGGGTGAGGTGCGGGGGTGCAGGGGGGCGGGCTGAGTGTCGCCGCAGTGTGCCACTTTTTTATAAGAAAAAAAAAAGTATGAAAAAATGAAAATTCAAAAAACTCACCGATGATGTGTGTGTCTCTCTCTCTAGGTCCTGCCCATACGCACACCACTGTCTCGCGCGTCATTGTTTTTCGCGGCACACACACACATATACACACACACATACGCCGCAACCACTATTCATAGGGATCGGCAACGTCGCCGAACCCGTCGTCCTCACCCCCTTCATCATATCCACAATAATCGTCGGGGTTCAGCAGCTCGTCCACGAGCACACGCTCAAGACTCCGGTCATCCTCGGTGAACAATTGGACGCTCAGGGGGTGACGCGACCAGTGGCTCATGGGGATGGCTGTTAGCGGTTCCTCGCAGAAAGCAGCCAACACATGGGCCACATAATCGACCTCGTCGAGGTATTCGAGGCCGTGGAGGGTGCACTCGATGAGCAGTGCCGGTATTGACGCTAACACAGGCGTGGTGTGAAAAGCGACCCCAGCTCGTAAAAACCGCTGTCACCAAGGTCGACTAGGTAAACTTCGGCGTGATTATCGTTGTCGACGTATATCACCTCCTCGCGGTACCTGATGTTAGCCCGCACGGCTGCACAACCACACAACTCAACCCGGGCGTAACCTCGTCGGTTGTTATAGGACGACCCAATCGCATTTCTATGTACACCGAGCGCATCAGTTCGACGATATAATTGTACGTAACGTCGAACTCGTTGGTACAAATAAAAATAGCGGACGTACTCAGCAGGCGTATAACGCGGCACGCGAATGCGAAGCGCAAAAACTCATACTTGCGATAACGAGGATACATGACGATGTGATGGGAAATTTTTTCAACAGGGACAAGATGATCGCGCGCGTTTCGGTCAAAGACTGATGTGGGACAAGTCTAAGACGTTTACGTGAATATGCATTTATGACTACCATGGCATTATAGGCGTGGGTGACAGGTGGGAGAAGAAAAAGAAGAAGACATTGATACCGCAGCTGCACGATAAGAACGAGCTCGGTCTGTTCTCGCGCTAAGACCGGCTCTGGAAAATAAAAACAGCTGACATCAAAGTTTGATGCACCCGTCATCGCGTATGAAATAAGGGAATCATACGTGCACTGGCTAAGCGCTCGCGAAATTGTACGTGACTGCAGCGTCGATAGCGTATACCCTCTCGCTCGCTCTCACGCAGACGTATACCCTCTCGCTCGCTCTCGTGCCGATGTATATTCTCTCGCGAGATGCGATGCCTCGCGAGGGCGTAAGGAATTCGCTGTGCCATCAAAATTACACGTTGCCGAAGTCTAGTCTCATTCTTCTGGCACAGCGTGCCATCTCGCTCGCTCTTTCGCGAGATGCTATGCCATAGCGTTTGAGAGTTGCGATATTCAATACGCTCTCGCTTGCTCCCACGGCAAAATGCATTCTCTCAATCCCTGTTTCACTAGGTGCAGACTCCCCGTGATTCGAAGCTGCACAAGCGATGTCGTATACCCTCTCGCTCGCTCTCATTCTTATGGCACGGCATACTATCTCGCTCTTTCACGAGATGCTATACCATAGCGTTTGAGAGCTGTGATATTCAATACCCTCTCGCTCTGTCTCACAGTATTATACATTCTTTCACTCGCTCTTTCTCACTGGATGCAGACTCCTCGTGCTCCAGAGCTGCACAAGCGATGTCGTACCCGACTAGAAATTTACCCCAGGATATTCCAAGGACCTGATTATGTTGAACCGAATTCCATATCAGGTCCTTTTTACATTACCTGATAAGGACGTTACAATGAATGTAACGATCTCCATATTGTAACGGTACGAAATAGGCTCAATGATGCTTCGCGTTACGCGTAAGTTCGAGCTTCGAGAGAAAGGAGCAGGTGTGTAGAAAAAACGAGAGTTTTAATTAAATTTTAACCAATAAAAACAATTTATTCAATTTTTACGGGTTATTTTACAAACTTGTACTTGTTTTATTTATTTTGCATGTGTTTCCTTTATTTCAATCAAACGGCAAAAAATAAACGAATTTTTTTGATATGAAAATCTCGATGGAAATTTATGCGGTCATTTTACCGCTTACGTGGTAATTTATGGAAATTTATGGTAATTTACGTTTTTCTTTCCTAATTTCTTTGAAATTCGAGTAAAACTCGTTGATTCTATACAATCTCAAGTTGTTTCATTAATCTAGACTATTTTTCCGTTGATTAATAACGCTTAGATTACGCGGATAACTTTATTTTTCTTAGAAAAGTGCAGAAAACGCTTGTTTGACGTGACGCTGATTTGAATTTGTTCTACGCTCTTATTTTATGATCTGCACGCACGTGTTTTTGTTCCACAATGTACTTAATTAATAAAACGCACTAATTCTGTTTTGTAATTGATTTGGACAAGTTCTTAATTAGGATTCTGACGATAATCTTGTATTCTAAATAATTCAATTGCGTTAAACTCCTTCACTCCTACGAACGAGAGATTGTGCGGTTGGAAAGATATTGAAAGGTAAGGATTAGAAATCCCGGTTGCGGGAATTGAACGGAGCCGAACAATTCCGTGGCCGAAACTCCCTTGAGGTCTTTAGGAAATGCACACTGGTTGCGGGAGTTGAACGGAGCCGAACTACTCCGTGGCCAATGCACAGAGGAAAGATTTGGTTAGGAAATGCGCACCGGTTGCGGGAGCCGAACGAAACCGAACTGCTCCGTGGCCAATGCACACAGGAAATGAGGTTAGGAATGCTCAGCGGTTGCGGGAGTCGAACGAAACCGAACTACTCCGTGGCCGATGAACAGAGGAAAGATTCGGAAAGGTTATGTTTGTCGTAGGAGCGAAGAGAGCTCTGTGCTTACTCTCCAAGATTCCTCTTTGAATTCTTGGGGAAGAATGAGCTCCGAGTGCTGTTCTGCACCGGCTTTTATACTGTCCGAATCCTTTGTTCTTTGGTTTCCTGGAAGTCTAAAAATAACTCTTAGTCTCATTCGCTAGAGTTCTTTATGGTGGGGCGCTTGCCAAACATTATTGGAGATTTTTTTCTCCCACTCATTCGTATTTCGCTCGCTTTCGTTCATTCCACTCTGCGCTTGCGCAGGGCGTTCGCGCAGTCCCCCTTGTCCCCACTTTTCGACGCGCTGTCGAATGAGGTACGTTCAACCCCCACTCTTAGTTACAAATTGGTCACTTTCCCCCACTTTGTCCGCCCGCATCTTCGCGAGCCACGAGATGGTTCGGCTATCGGCCGCTTGGCGCCACGGTAGTCGAGCGACGGACGCCGCGCCGGGCGGATCGTCAGCTGTCGCGTATCCGTGCCGTTACAATGCCCCCCAGAAGAAAAAGAGGGTGAAACTGTCTTTTTCTTCTTCTTGAAGGCACGGTTGATGATATCATGATGCTTCCTATCTTTCCACCTCTTCCAGGAATTCTTCTTCTGACGTTGAATCGTCAGTTTCTTCCTCGTCGTCGTGACGGGCCCAGGTGTTGTCCCAGTCAAGACGGAGATCGTATGATCCCCTTCTGGCCCATCTGTCGTAAAGCAGTTGGTTGGCGACGCTGATCTGGCTATCGGGGTACCTGAGTATAACCGATACCCCGTGTTGATAGTGGGCCACAATGGTGATCATGCACCGTTTGTCGATGAGGAGTCCTCGGAGATGGAGACAAATTTCCTTGTCCCAGAGAGACCTTCCCCTGGGTCTGATGTAAGGGAGGTACGCCCTTGTTGAGAATGGCGGCCAGACATTGAACTCGTCAGGAAGGACTCGAAGGTCATCCACGGGTGTCTTGAGGGTCCACCCTCTGTCGATTAGCCTCAGAGTCGCCTCACCCTGGTCGATGTTGGTTAGGATGCCTCGAGAAGCCGTATCCCCACCAATAACTGCGTATCTTTCGTGGAGGCTGATGAAAACTGGTTCCCTTTGCCGTGATGATATTGCGAGGAAAAGTTGACTTTCGAACTCGCACATGTCCCTCCAATCCTGAACTCTAATAATGGCAAAGTTCGTTGGATTTATGAACTCTTGGACGATGACTTCCTGGGTAGCCTCTAGGGATGTTGGAAACGTGATCTCTGGAGCGGTATTCTCGTCCAGCGTGATGCGGGGAATGGTGTTGCTTCTCATGATGTATGATTTTTGTTTTGTCGTCACTGGAGCTCCGGCTAGCTGATGTTGCCAGTCGGCTTGCTCGTCGTGAACTGTTGCTGTTAGCTCCGAGAGCTCGCCTTTTATACCTGATTTCTATCCCCACTTTTCTCTCCCCACCTTGAAGAGTTCTTTGTTTCAGAGAGATTAGATGCCTTATTGGCTCTTGTGTCTCCCCACTCAGTCGTATTTATCAGTTCCCCACTCTTTTCCATCTCGCTATTCGCGTTTCTTTGTGTTTTGAGTTCTTATTCTAGGTTCGCAGGAAATGAAACGCGCGTGAACATTAGATTCCGTAATATAAAAAGAAATGTGTGTTTTATTAACAATTTAACACTTTTACAAAATAAATAAACAAATTTTCGAAGAATTATAATTAAATAAACAGAATAAACAATGGCTCCCTTTTTCTTTAATCAATTATTCCCATTTGGAGCTCTTTTGCAATTTTTGCTCTTTTCTCGGGAATGTCTTCCTGAGCGAAGTCGAATTCCCTATTTGCCGCGATACATTCGGCGTATAAGCATACGAATACCCCGCAGTCGTGGCCATTTTGTTGTTGGGGCACGTCTTTTCGAATAACGAGCATCCATTTGTCAGGCTCGAAAGACTGCTGGTTCTTCTCGATTGCCTCTTGGACCATATAGCCGAAAATCTCCGTAAGGCATTGCTGATTCTCTCCCATAAGACTGTTGAAATAGCTAACAGTTTTCCTCTTCATATCGACAATTGCCAGACACCAATGGTTGATCTCGTGTACTGGCATCATTATCAATTCGTGCGAGAATATGTTTGTTCGCCGGGTCCAAGTTTTTACGGCTTCGTAGCCTCCTGTTTTCAGTCGAGAGTAGAAGAAACTACTCATAGCGAGCACCTTTGGGAGTTGCCCCGTTTTTATCTTACTTCTTTCCTCAATTAATTTCATATATGCGTTGATTATTTCGTCGTTAAGCCAATTGTTTGATTCCAGAGTGTTCAAATCTCTAGCTCGCACCGTGTTTTTTTGTTTTTTGTTTTCCTTATCCTCCTGTTCTTCGTTCTTTCTTTTTGTTGTTTGTCGCAGTTCGTTTTGTTTATTATTATTGTCAAGATTCTCGTCGACCCAGTGGAACTCGTTCGGTTTCCACTTTTTCCATTCTTCGGCCAGTTCTCCGTAGATCTCGAGAACATCCGCCGCCGTTTCCTTTATGGGAGAGAGAAGTCGAGGGATCTCAAGCTCCTCGATTATCGACGCAAAAGTTCGATGTTGCTCGATGAATTCCCGCATTCTGTTCGCTTTGATTTTGCGGGAATCGTCGATTTCGATCTCGATCAGCCTCCATAAAGATGTTTGGGACGCTTTATTCTTTGTTGACGCTTTTGTTTGAATTTTTTTATCCCTCGTTTCAATTTTTCTTGACTTCCACTCCTTTTTATCACCTTTCTCTTTTTCTTTTATTTCCAGCTTCTCAAACTCCTCGATTTCGAAATTTTGTTCCACTTCCCATCCTCCCTCTCCGTTTGTTTGCTGGGCAAAGTTTTTGCGCCCGATTTGCGTGGTTTGAGTAGCCGCGTCCATTTCCTATCATTATTGTTAATTTCTTATTTATTTCTAATAACTTATCGCCTAAAAATTATGGTCTCTCGATGCTTACAGTTTATTTTGACCGTTTCCTTGTCACTTGTCGTTGAAATTTCGTCTTCTTTTCTCCGCTATTTTCGAATAAATTGGGATGTTATTTTGTGGGAATAATATTTCTTCAGGATTTAGGAAGGTTTTCATTCCATTTTCATACCTTTTTCTTAATCCCTTGAGTTTTTTAATCGTTTTTTCGTTAATTTCTGTCGTAGAAAAGTCGTTGCGTTCGAATGGCGCGTCCCTGTGAGCAAGTCTCTATCTTTTCACTCTCTAGAGGGGCGAACTCTAATCGTGGTTCTAGGCGACGGTGGCGCCGGCGGCGAAATTTCGAACTACTCTTTATGCGTTTTTGGACAACTTCCTTTTTTTGTTGATTTTCTTGTAAATTTGTGTGTCTCTCATTGTTCTTTTGTTTGTTTAGGTGGAATAAACATTTCTAAACGCTTTATTTTTAATAACTTCTTAAATATTAATATTTTTATTGTCGGAGATGTGTTTTTCGGAATCGATGATGGGTTTTTACTCCATAACTTTTTAGTTTTTGCTATTTTTATTATCGGAAACGTGTTTTTCGTTTTCGATAAGGGATTTTTGTTGCATATCTTTTTAGTTTTTGATATTTTTATTATCGGAAACGTATTTTTCGGAGTCGACGATATTCAGCCAATCCTTCTTTATTATTCTTATTATGTTTGATATTTTTTTAGGTTTGCGGCGTGGTACATTCCTCTTTCGACCTCGGTTTTGGGGTTTTCGAGGATGTACGTTGCAGCGGCTATTTGCTTTCTAATTTTATATGGTGTGACGGGCTCGACACAAGCGCAAGAGAAAATGGACAAGAATGGGAAAAATAAATCGTACGAAGAATTATAAAAATAATAAAACAATCCGTGATTTATTGCGGGTGAAGAATACAAAGAAAAGAAGGGCGCCAGCTGGTTTATTCGGTCCAGCAACCGGTACAAAATTTATTCCAAAATGGTTAAAAGAAAAAGAAAAGAACAATGTGAAAGAATTTAATTTGTAAAATAATCCAAAATAATTAATCGGGCTGGCTCAGGGAGAAGCTAGAAAAGTCTTAAACGCAGGGACCGCGAGTCCCTGAAACTCAGGCGTCTTATTATACCAGTGACGTACGCACAAGGGGGAACGGGCGAGCGAGCCACGCGGTGGAGCGAACCACGCGAACACTCGAATCGAGTTCGGCCGGCGAAACCCGATTGACCGAACGAAACAGAGCCTCGCTCGATCCACGCACAAAAATCCGATAACGGGACTCACTGCTTGAAAAAGGGAACACGAGGTGGGCGATCGACGAGGGGAATCGACAAAAATTGTAATGACGGGGCTCGAAAACGCGAAGAAAAATCCAAAGACGGGGTGGGCGCGAAACAACGGGGGATGGCGAGAAAAAAGGGCAAAGTGACTTCGCGGGGGTGGACGGGGAAACGACTCGAGGCACAACACTCGTCGCGTCGACTGACCGACGAAATAAACTCTTTCTCGAACGAAATGTTCGAGAAAGCAAACGAAACTTGATCGGAAATTTGGGAAAGCACGAGGGGATAATGGCGTCGCACGCCCGGCAAGAATCGAAGGACTTACTTGTCTTCTCGGTTTTATCGAATAAAACACGAGAATGCGGTGCCAAAACTAATCCAAACTGTCCTGAGAGTGGTCCTTCGGGAAGCCGGGTCGTCGTTAAAGATTTTTATCGTGATGATCGGGTCACAAAACTCGAAAGGAAAGAAAAACTGTGTGTGGCTCTGTGCCTCGTCGTCTCCAAAGCGGAAGTGTGGCGCTCCGGGCTCTCCTCGAGCTCCCGGCCGCGTGATAGCGGCTGGTTCGAGGCTTTTCGAGGCCCGGCAGCGCCAGCAGCCAATCAGGCTGCAGCGTTGTAGTCGGCCGTCGTTCGATCGAATATCGAGCGCCGGCCTCGCGAGATCGCGCACCGATGGCGCCACGCTGTCTGCCTCGCGAGACCGAGGCTCGATAAAAGATGGCGGCGCCCACGGCTGTCAAAACGGCCGTGGCGCGATCGTACCGACGGCCTCGCCTCGACGCCGCGGAACCCGCTGTTTCCCTCCGACCTGACGGACAAGCCTATTGTCGGAGGGACGATGACGGACACGAGTTCCGCGACTCGGCGACGTCGACAGGGCTAAGGGGGGGTCGGGCTGAGGGTGGGAACATAAAATATTACTCGCGGGGGAGGGAGGGAAAAACCAATTAAAGAGGGCAACGCGATTTTCGGGGTCGCTCGATCGGTGGGTCGCTCGCCCGCGCTCGCGTGAATAGTCGCAGTCGAGCTGCTGGTCCAGCGACGGTCGTCAGCCACGTTCGGTCCTCCTCGGTCTGCGGGAGCTGGAAATAAGAAAAAAGAGCCGGTCCCTTTCGGGGGTCCGGCGACTCCCGCTGCGGCTCGACGCTGGCAGAAAAAAAAGGGCAAAGAAAAATGTGACAACGTCACAACTCCCCCCGGCTTGACGAAAGTACCATCTCGTACGCCTCGTCACACAATCTGCAGTCAATCGAGTATTACCGGGGTTGCGACTTAAGGATCCAGAAATAGGAAGGGGATTATGACTGAAAGGGGTCTTAAGAAAAGGGAAGAACAAAAATTCGACAAATTAACTTGGCTGACTGGTGCATTGTACTGCCTTACTTTAATCAAAAAGAAAAGAAAAAAAAGAAAATCTCTGAATTCGAAGCTCTTTGGCTCGTAACACGTATCAAAAATAAAACAGATCTTATTTGGATTACAATAGAAAAGAAAATAGGGCTAACAATGGTTTTTGGGCGGGGACTCTGGGGCTAACAATTCTGGTCTGAGGGGTCTGGGGTGTACGGCGATTTAACATTATCAGTCTCTTCGTTACAAAATCACAGAGACGGAACTAAAGAGAATAATGACTGACGTCTAGGGCCTTTGCCTTCGACACTTAAACGTAACTGACTCGAAAATAATAATACTGAAAACTCAACGACTAACGGGGTTTTCGTGGCCTCAGGCCAGCACGACGTGGAGCGGAGTTTTCCGGTTCCAGGTCAACGGTGTTTTCGGGGATGGCGGGTTCTGGAGCGACAGCTTCGGTCGTCTCGGTGTTCTCTTCATTACGGGGTTCTTCGGAGGGTCGATAGGGTTTGAGGTCCTTGATGTGAACCTTGGGGTTTTTACGACTGTCTGGGTCTTCGATCTCATACACGACAGGGGAAAGGACTTTCAAAATTTTGTAAGGGCCATTGAATCGGGGGGCTAACTTCGCGGCGAAGTTCTGAACTCCGGATGAGAGGACTCGATGTTTCCTCATCGCCAGATCGCCTACGCTGTAACGGGTGTCTTTGCGATTTTTGTTGTAATAACGGGCCTGCCGCTTCGCGGCTTGTTCCAAATTCCGATTGACCCAATCGTGAATCAGTGGGAGCCGCTTCATGCGGTCGGTCCACAGACTAGGGTCACCGGGGTCTAGGGGCTGAGGGTTGGGATCTTCGTCTCGAAGGGCTTTTGCGGGGCGAGGGTTTCTTCCTAAATTCAAGAAGGCAGGGGTCATCATCGTGGAGGATTGGACTGCTGTGTTAATCGCAAAGCACAGCTCGGGAAGATGTTTGTCCCAATCTCGCTGGTCTTGCGGGATGAAGGAGCAAATCATCGTCTTGATTGTTCGGTTGACTCGTTCAACGGGGTTGGCTTGGGCATGGTACGGAGGGACTGTGGTCTGGTGAATTCCTAACTGTCGGAGTTGACTCGTAACGAAGTTGTTAACGAACTCCGTTCCGTTGTCCGTCAACAAATACTTCGGACATCCCCAGCGATTCAAGACCAGATTTTCGAATGCCGACATTATTGTCTGTCCCGTGGCAACTCGAACGGCTCTGGCCTCTACAAATTTCGTGAACAAATCTTGGAACACGATCACATAACGGTTCTGGGACTTACTGGGAGGGAAAGGGCCCATGACGTCGGCGGCGACAACTGTCCACGGACCAGAAGTCGTGCGCTCTCTCATAAGGCCGCTCGGTTGTCCTTGAGAAACCTTATGGAGCTGACACGCCGGACAACGTCCGACGTATCTTGCGACGTCCTGAAAAATACCAGGCCAGAAGAAGTCTTGAGTGAGTCGATGGTACGTTTTGTCGACTCCAAGATGGCCTGCTTGGGGGCAGTCGTGGGCTTGACTGAGGGCTCGAGGTCGGGATTCTAAGGGGAGTACTAATTTCCACGCGTCTAAATCGGAGAGGGCTGATTCGATTACGGGGTGAGGACGGTGATAGTAGATTTTGTCTTCTACTATTTTCCAATTGGGGTACTTCCAAGGGAACTCTCGAATATTTTTCTTTTTGTCCTCGTACCACGAGTCGATCGCGTTCCCCAACGCACACAGGGCTGCTTCAGTCGTCTCGTACATACGGGAGAGGGCGTCAGGGACTACGTTAAGGGCTCCTTTACGGTGAACGATGGTCATGTCTAGGGCTTGCATGGCGAGTGCCCATCGGGCGAGTCGTCCTGCGGGGTCTCGAATACTTCGGAGCCACGTGAGGCTACTGTGGTCCGTAATCACCGTAAAGTGCGTGCCCTCGATGTAAGGTCGCAATTTCTTAACGGCCCAGAGAACCGCGAGACACTCACGCTCGGTGACCGTGTATTTGCGTTCCTGGGACGTCAAGAGTCGACTCGCGAAAACGATCGGGTGCTCGACGTCGTCAACCTCTTGGGTTAAGACGGCGCCGATGGCCCCGTCGCTCGCGTCGGTCTGAACGGTGAAGGGCTTATCGAAGTTGGGGCGAATCAGAATGGGAGTTCGGGTCAGGGAATCACGGAGGTTCTCAAAAGCTTGTTGTTCAGTGTGTCCCCACGTCCAGGGAACATCTTTCATCGTTAAGCGGGTCAAAGGGGCTTTGTCACGGGAAATGTCGGGTAAAAATCGGGCGTACCATCCGACCATTCCGAGGAATCGTCGGACTTGCTTAATGTTGGTGGGAGGAGGGTAATTCACGATAGGGGCTATTTTCTCGGGGTCCACTTTAAGTCCTTCGGGGCCGATGACATATCCAAGGTAGGTCACTTCCGCGCAGAAGAACTCGCTCTTCTGGCGGTTGATTTCCATGTTGGCGTCTCTAAAAGCTGTCAGTACGCGTCGGAGAAAGTCAAGGTGTTCGTCCTCTGTTTCCGTCGCGATGATGACGTCGTCCAAGTAAGCAAAAACGTGGGGTTCCCATGCGGGGTCGATTAGTCTGTCCATTAGTCTCTGAAAGGTCGCGGGGGCGTTCGTTAGTCCAAAGGGCATTCGTTTGAATTGAAACAGTCCGCGTCCAGGGACTGAGAAGGCAGTTATGGGTCGACTTGCGGGCTCAACGGGGATTTGGAAATAGGCCTGGCTCAAGTCAAGTTTCGAAATATAACGGGCTCGTCGCAGTCCGTCGAGGATACGGTCCATGTTGGGGAGGGGATACGCGTCTTTCCGCGTCACACGGTTAACATCTCGAAAGTCGATGCAAAATCGATATTTTCCGTTCGCTTTGGTAACGATCACGGGGTTACTGAGCCAGGGGCTGTCGGCCTTCTCAATAACTCCTTCCTCGTACATCTGGTCGACTTCTTTCTGGGCGATCTTCAGCATGTACGGAGAGATTGTTCGGGGCTTTTGTCGGATTGGGGGGTGTCCTTGCACATCGATGTGGTGCTCAGCTAAGTGGGTCACACGGAGGAGGGTCGAAGTCTTAGGGGGGATTAATTCGTCTAAGAGGGCGGTTATTTTCTGGGCAGCCGTGTACGTGGCGATTGCCAGACCGGCGCAGGGGGGATAAGCTCTGATGGGGTGGGCCTCGATGTCTTCGGGGCTAAACGAATGGACGGGACCGTGTCCAACTCGCCACGTGTCGCTACCATAGTCGACACGGAGGTCGAGTGCGCGAAGGAAGTCGATCCCTAGGATACAATCGTATCCTAGCGAAGCTAACTGGGTACGAAGACGGGCTGTACGTCCTCCTATCTCGTACGTGAGGTACAGCTCGCCAAACACGGGAAGTACGTTATTCCCGGGGACTAATACACCATCGTCGGTGGGGGACAGATAGGGCATGAGGATCGCTGCCAGGCCTTGGTCTAGGTACGTTCGACATGAGCCACCGTCCACCAAGGCACGACACAGTCGGTCCTCGACTTTTAACCACAGAAAATGTCGGTTATCGACGTTACGTCGTTGGATAGCAGCGAGCATATCCGCCAGCGTAGCGGGATCCGACGAGGAAATTTCTTGGAGCTGAAGGGGATTCCGAGGACATGTTTCTGGGGAGCCTGGGGTGAAGGTAGCTGGTTCACACGGGGAAAGGGGATTGGGGGATTCGGGTGGCGGGTGGCTCGGATGTTTAGAACATCCGGGCTGCTGCTCGTCATTAGGTAGGGGTTTTTTGGGTTCTGTACTAAGGAAGAGGTCGAGGGTGTCGGAATTGGGGCCACTTAATTGCAAAACGTTTCCAAAATTGTCCTTGGGGGGAATTTTACGAACTCGGGGTACTGGGCTGGGGTCTTTCGGGGGTTTCGGGGGGACCAGGGATTTCTCTCCTTGCGAAGGAGCCTCAAGGGGGATTTCTGGGGATTTCTCAGACAGACCGGGGGTCTTGAGGGATTCGGGAAGCCAAAGGGGGTCCTTCGGGGGTCGTTTACTAAGGAACGATTTAAGGGTTTCAAGGTCGGGGAAACTCAACGTCAGCTCATTTCCGGAGTCGTCCTTGTACGGGAGACTGATAGCTCGACGTACGGGGTCAGGTTGATCCGGGAACTGCGGGGAGAATCGAAATTCCTCTTGCGAGGCGGGGTCCTCACTGGGTTCGGGTCGGGAAACGAAAATCTCACGGGGTTCGGGGTTACTTTTCTCAGGAAGGGGGGATTCTACGGGGTTTTCCGATAAGTTGGGAAGTGTCGAGGATTCTGGGGATTTCTTTTCGGGGTTCCTGTTCTCGAAAGGGTCCTGGGCTGGTTGCTCGAACTTGGAATGGGTTTTGGGCAACTCGGGGTTTGGCCTCTGGGGGGGCGAGAACTTTACTGTCCCCCCGTCTGGCCGTTTCCCGCCTGTCCTCTTGCACAGCGCGGGCACGTCTGGACTACCACGTCCGGGTAGCCGCAGATTCTGCAGAACCTTCCGATCGGTTTGACGCATTCCCGCCAGAAATGGCCAGGGAGGCGACAATTGTAGCAAGGGGGCCGAGTCTGTTGGGGATTTGTTTTCGGTGCAACTTCGGAAAGGGGAGGGATCACGGGAAAGGGTTGCGGGCGGAAAGGTTTCTCCGCACCGGCTACTGCAGCGTAGCTGGGTTTTTGAGGTGTGCGGGGTTGGGGTTGAGGATTTTTCCGGGTCGGGGCTTGTTGGGGGGGGTACTGATTTTCTGGGGACGCCTTGGCGTCTGTCGGGGTCTGCAAAGCCGCGACTTTGCCTGGCGTGGCTTTGTCGGCTGGCTTGTATGCACTTGAGGGGAAGGACGACTGGCGTGCGCTCGGAGGAGGGCGATACGCCTTGGCTCGGTCCACGAGCTCCTCTCTGCGACGGCACATCCTTTTGAGGTCGAGGTAATTGTGTATCTCGTCTCGTCTGATGTGGGCGGACAGATCGGGGTGCAAATTGCGATAGCAAATGTCCAATTGGGTTTCGAGGGAAAGGGGCGGGCTGAACTGGTCGAAGAGGGCTCTGATCTTCACCAAAAATTCGGCGACGGGTTCGCCAGGTCCCTGAGTACGAAGCTCCACCTCGTGCCTCAGGCGATCCTGTAAGTCGCCGTGTCCAAATTGTTCCCGGAAATGAAATACGAAACCCTCGTAATCATTCCAGCTGGACTTTTCAACGCGATGCCAGAGACGCGCAGCACCTGTGAACGCCTCGGGCAACGCGCGCAATAACTCGTCCTCTGACAAGTCTTGGCCAACGGCGTATTCGTGGAGTTCTTGGAGGAATTCCTCCGCGTCCTCCTCACGTTTACCCGCGAATTTAGGGCCGTATCTCTGCCAGTGATTGGCAAACCGGTTGTCTCTTCCCATTCGCGAGGAAGAGAATTCATTCTGAGATGGGCTGTGGGTTGTAGTGGGAAGGGTAGCGGGTAAGCTGCGTCTGGGAGCTGGGGGAGGAAGAGGGGGCAAACGGGTGCTGTTGTGTTGGGGCCGGGAGATAGGAACTGTGTACGTTCTCGTGAAGTCCCTCGGGTCGTCAAAATGGGGTTCAGGGACGTCGGGGATCAGTAATCGGGGCCGATGGGATAAGGGGAGAGAGGGGAGAGAGCGTCTATTCATTTCGGGGGAAGGGGGAAGGGCGAATGTCACGGTAGGACCAGGGGTTCGTCCGGGAAGGGGGACCAGGGGTTCGTGTAAATTTTCGGGGGGTTCTTCCAGACTAAAGTCTGGGTCAGAGGGAGGTTGGTCTCTTGGGGGAGGCGTAAACGGATGGGTGGCCTGTGACCGTCGATTTCGGGGCGACGGAACCGGAGGAGGGGAAGACGAAGACCGTATGGGCGGGGCTGGTGTTGGCATTGGCGGAGGCCACAAAACTTCAGCGACATCTGGAACTTCCAACGCATGTGCCAGAGTGTACGGAAGACCGACTCGACTGTCACTATCCTCGCGCCAATGGATGGGGATGTAGGGGTAACGAGTCCGAATCTCGTGTCTCAGGAGCCGATCCTTAACTTGATCGATCGATCCCTCCAGGCTTATCCCTGCTCGATCGCCACGGAAAAGTATGTCCGAAAAATTTCTGAGGCCCTCTATGTCAAGAGTCAGGGCCGTTATTGAGGGGCCAGTGGCTGACGGTCGATACGGCGTATGACCTAGGCCACTACTCGTCGCTGTTGTGGTCGTAATCGGGGCGGTACAGGCCGGGGTTGTGACCGTTACGGTCGAAACCGGAACGTCGACCGGGGGATACATCGCGAAAAAAAAAGGGAAACAAGAAAAAAAAGAGAAAAAGGCAAAAATTTAATAAACTAAATAGAACTGGTTTGGTAATTTTACCCAAAAGGGGTTGTTACTCCCGGGAATTGACTAAATTGATCTGTTTTTTTTTTTTTAAAAGGGGAATTTAAAACAGTAAAAATGAGAAAAGGGAACAGAATTGAAGATTCAAAAATAAAGGGGAGAATTTATCATCACGAAACTAACGAAAATAAATGGTAAATACGAGGGGAGAACTCGAATAATTGATCAAAGGGGATTCTCAATCGTCAGGAAATTGACGAAAATTGTTTTTAATCGAATTGGGAGGGCAATAATATCCTTCGGGGATTTTTCAGGGTGAATGCCAGGCAAGGGGGTTATTGCTGATGAGGGGGGGGGAGGGTACTATTTTCGTCGAGTAGCGTAATCACGCAATACTCGGCGAGCACACGAAAATCCTACTAAATCTGACGAAATAATATTCTAGACTCGAAATAATATTTACCAAGTCAGCAAGGTATTGAAAAACACAAGGGAAACGGGGTAGGGGAACTCAAGGTCACCAAAACAATGAAGCTAGCGCTCGGCAGTCTCGCGCCGAGCGTTGTGCGATCGTCGAACGCGGTAGGGGGAGGGGGTCACTGGTGAGCACTATTTCGCACGCTAGGCAAAGGGGCAGCGAAAATCGAAAAATCAAAATAAATGGCTGAATTTGTTTAATCGGAAGTTTTTTTGTTTGTTGGTGCAGGGTATCGCAAGAAAAAGGGGAAAAGTTAATAACTAATTGTTTTTTTTCAGGCCCCACGTTGGGCGCCAAAAATTTGTGACGGGCTCGACACAAGCGCAAGAGAAAATGGACAAGAATGGGAAAAATAAATCGTACGAAGAATTATAAAAATAATAAAACAATCCGTGATTTATTGCGGGTGAAGAATACAAAGAAAAGAAGGGCGCCAGCTGGTTTATTCGGTCCAGCAACCGGTACAAAATTTATTCCAAAATGGTTAAAAGAAAAAGAAAAGAACAATGTGAAAGAATTTAATTTGTAAAATAATCCAAAATAATTAATCGGGCTGGCTCAGGGAGAAGCTAGAAAAGTCTTAAACGCAGGGACCGCGAGTCCCTGAAACTCAGGCGTCTTATTATACCAGTGACGTACGCACAAGGGGGAACGGGCGAGCGAGCCACGCGGTGGAGCGAACCACGCGAACACTCGAATCGAGTTCGGCCGGCGAAACCCGATTGACCGAACGAAACAGAGCCTCGCTCGATCCACGCACAAAAATCCGATAACGGGACTCACTGCTTGAAAAAGGGAACACGAGGTGGGCGATCGACGAGGGGAATCGACAAAAATTGTAATGACGGGGCTCGAAAACGCGAAGAAAAATCCAAAGACGGGGTGGGCGCGAAACAACGGGGGATGGCGAGAAAAAAGGGCAAAGTGACTTCGCGGGGGTGGACGGGGAAACGACTCGAGGCACAACACTCGTCGCGTCGACTGACCGACGAAATAAACTCTTTCTCGAACGAAATGTTCGAGAAAGCAAACGAAACTTGATCGGAAATTTGGGAAAGCACGAGGGGATAATGGCGTCGCACGCCCGGCAAGAATCGAAGGACTTACTTGTCTTCTCGGTTTTATCGAATAAAACACGAGAATGCGGTGCCAAAACTAATCCAAACTGTCCTGAGAGTGGTCCTTCGGGAAGCCGGGTCGTCGTTAAAGATTTTTATCGTGATGATCGGGTCACAAAACTCGAAAGGAAAGAAAAACTGTGTGTGGCTCTGTGCCTCGTCGTCTCCAAAGCGGAAGTGTGGCGCTCCGGGCTCTCCTCGAGCTCCCGGCCGCGTGATAGCGGCTGGTTCGAGGCTTTTCGAGGCCCGGCAGCGCCAGCAGCCAATCAGGCTGCAGCGTTGTAGTCGGCCGTCGTTCGATCGAATATCGAGCGCCGGCCTCGCGAGATCGCGCACCGATGGCGCCACGCTGTCTGCCTCGCGAGACCGAGGCTCGATAAAAGATGGCGGCGCCCACGGCTGTCAAAACGGCCGTGGCGCGATCGTACCGACGGCCTCGCCTCGACGCCGCGGAACCCGCTGTTTCCCTCCGACCTGACGGACAAGCCTATTGTCGGAGGGACGATGACGGACACGAGTTCCGCGACTCGGCGACGTCGACAGGGCTAAGGGGGGGTCGGGCTGAGGGTGGGAACATAAAATATTACTCGCGGGGGAGGGAGGGAAAAACCAATTAAAGAGGGCAACGCGATTTTCGGGGTCGCTCGATCGGTGGGTCGCTCGCCCGCGCTCGCGTGAATAGTCGCAGTCGAGCTGCTGGTCCAGCGACGGTCGTCAGCCACGTTCGGTCCTCCTCGGTCTGCGGGAGCTGGAAATAAGAAAAAAGAGCCGGTCCCTTTCGGGGGTCCGGCGACTCCCGCTGCGGCTCGACGCTGGCAGAAAAAAAAGGGCAAAGAAAAATGTGACAACGTCACAATGGTCCCTCGTAAATGGAGAAAAATTTCGCCATTTTTTTGTTGATGGGATCGCTGACGTTGCACGCTTTGGCCAGCACGAGGTCTCCTTCCTCAAATTCGATCAATTTATGCTTTTTGTCGAATTTTTCTGCTCTGTTTCGTCCTTTTCTTTGGATCCTGTTCCTGGCAAGCATGAGTCTTGCTCCAATTTCTTCTTCCTGATCTTGTTCTTCTTTATTTATGTTGATCCAATTTGTCCATATTCTTCTTGGTTTCTCGTTCTTCTGTATCTCAATGGGTGTCATTTCGGTGGTTTCGTGATGCGTCTCGTTCATGCAATCTTCGATAACCTTCACCCATTGCAACCAATCCGTGTGTTTGTTTGTCAAGAATGTTCTGAAGAACCTCCCGATTTCTCTATTGACTCTCTCCACAATATTTCCTTGTGGGTGTCTGATTGATGAGAAAACGGGTTGAATTCCTTCGCTGGCTAGTTTGCTGAGCCATAATCGCGAAGTAAATTGTGTTCCATGGTCGAATTGCAGTTTGCTCGGCTTTCCATGATGGGGAATGTAGTGATTGAATATTTTGTTGATTGTTGATTGAGCCGTTGCAACTTTGAGTGGATACAAAACCACAAATTTGGAGAAAGCGTCGATTGTCACCAGAATATGCTTCATTCCTCCTTTGGTCGCAGGTAACGGACCAAAAAAATCGATGGAAACAATGTCTCCCGGTCCTTCTGGTACAATATTCTGTTGCGCCGCGTACGAATGTTGATTCGGTACCTTATTCCTTTGACATGAGTCACATGAGGCAAGAATTTGTCGAACGGCGTGATGAAATTTTGGGTATATAAAGTCTTCATCCAGAATTTTCCAGACCTTCTTCGCTCCAATGTGGCCATACATTTTATGCGTTTCAGGCACCAACACTTGGAGGACAGACTTTGGAAGGACAATTTTAGATACGTTTTGTCGTGTTGATTTAAATAGAACGTCATTTTTGATTTCATAACGGTCGTCTTCTTTGTCGGCGATCCGTTCCCTTATTTCATTAATTTTTCCGTCTCTTTTTTGACATTGTGCGATGTTTTTTATCCTCTGCTGCAGTTCTTTCGATGGTTTCGTTGCCAGTAGAGTTCCGATCACCAGTTCTTTCCCTTTTCTTCCCCCCCTATCGGGAGGATTTAATCGGCTTAGAACGTCCGCAACAACATTTCGGATTCCTGGACAAAATTCGAACTCGATGTCGTAGTCTTGAATGGCCAGGATCCACCTCGTTAATCTTTCATTAAGTAGTTGACAGTTTTTTAAGAAGGTTATCGCTTGGTGGTCGGTTATGACTTTAATTTTCGCACCGAGCAGATATGTCCGCAACTTTTTTAACGCCCATACGACGGCCAACAATTCCTTTTCCGTTGTCGTGTATGCTAGCTCCGGTCCTTTTAATGTTCTGCTCGCGAACATGATTACATTTAGCTCACCATTTTCGTCCTTTTGAGCTAATGTGCCCCCCAGAGCGTAGTGGCTTGCATCCGTTTGAAGAATGTAACCCTTTTTTGGATCCGGATGCTTTAAGAGAATGTCTTGAACGAACAAATCTTTGATTCTATCAAATGCTTCTTTTTCCTCGTCTCCCCATTTCCATTTCTCTTTCTTTTTTAAGAGTTTTAATAACGGAATTGTTTCCTTTGCGTGTTCCTTCGTGAACTTTGTATAATAATTAATTAATCCGAGGAATCCTCTTAATTGTTTGAGGTTTCTCGGAGCAGGAAAATCTTTAATTGCTTGTATTTTCTCGGGCTGTGGTTTTATTCCTTCCGTTGTCAGAATGTGCCCAAGAAATTCAACTTCTTTTCTAAAAAATTTTGCTTTGTTTAATTTGATGGTCATCCCGTTTCGTTCCAGACGCTCCAGGAGTTCATCCAGATGTTGCATGTGTTCTTCAAAACTTTCCGAGATGCAAAGTAGATCATCTACGAAATTGATGACATGATCCCCAAGTCCATGGAGAATGATGTCGAGCGCACGCAACAAACTCGCGGTGCTTGTTTTTAATCCAAAAGGTGTAACGGTGAATTCGTAGACTTTTCCTCGATGTTTGAAAGCCGTGTATTTCGTCGAGTCCGGATGTAGAGGAATCTGCCAGAAGCTATTCGTAAGATCGAGTGTCGTCATGACTTTTGCTGTGTGGCATTTTTGAAAGATCTCCTCTATGTTCGGTACAGATTCGTGGTCGTCGGCCATTACTTGGTTGATTTTCCTGGCGTCGAGACACAATCTGACCGTTCCATCCTTTTTTATTACTGGTACGATTGGATTTATCCAGGGGCTCGTCGATCGTTGTATGATTCCATTATTTAATAATTTTTCGATTTCTTTATCGACTTTTTCTCGGTGCATCAAGGGTACCTCGTAGGAGAATGCGACGATTGGTTGTTCCGTCGTAATGTCCAGTTTATGTTGATAGGCTGAAATTCTTCCTGTGTTTTTTTTGAAGACACGTCTTCGGTTCCAGAGAATTTGTTTTTGAACTTGTTTCTGTTCGTCGGAGAGTTCAGATTCATTGACCATTTCTTCTATCTCTTGCCAGGAGACATCTTCGCTCGAGTCTGAGGAAAAATTTAATTGTTGCACTGGTAATGAGTTAAAATCGATGCCATTTTGGCTATCGGTTTTAATTTCAATTATTTTTGAATCCATGCCACTGTGGCTTATGGTTTCTTTTTCACCCGTCCCCGATGCCCCTATTGTGGGAATTACATCGGTTACATTTTGGTGTTTGACCTGGAGAGACATTTCTCCAAGGTCAATTAAACTTTTGAGAGGCTTTAGGGAATCTACCCCAAATAAAACGTCTCTAATTAAACCAGGCACAATTAAATAATTGATGTTTGTTTCAATTTTTCCAATTTGAGTCGTTGCCATTATTTGACTCTTTACTTTTGTCAGTTTTCCTCTAATTGCCCCTTTCACCGTCACTCCTGTGACCGGCAAAATTGGACAATCTTTCAGAATTTCCTTGTTTTCCAAGAAAAATTCCTCCGAAATCGTTGTTATTTTCGATCCGCAGTCTATGAGTGCTGTCACAGGAATGCCTTCAATTTTTGCGTAAATTTCGGGACACTCCACAATCGGGACAGCTTGTTCTTTAATTTCTTCGTTTAATAAAAATTCTCTGGTATCCGTGAAGATCGTGTTGATTGGAATGCTTTTTTCCTTTTTGTCCATGAGGTCCTTTTCAGTTTTTAATTTTTCGTTTTTATTTTCTATTTGAAGTTTTTCCGTTGTACCTCGCTTGTTGTCTATATTTTTGATTTTTGTTGTCGCGGGTACAACGCTTAAGCGTTTCCCGCCTTGGAAGTCGAGGGTTTTGGGTTTTCTTGAATATCGATCGTTTGGATGGGATTTTCTTTCTTATTTTCTTCTTTCTTTTCCTGCTTTTGAGGCCACGATTTTTGAGGACCTCTGTTTTCGTTGTTTTGGTTGTTTTTCCATCCGGTGTTTTGGCCCTGATCCCGGTTTTGTTGGTTTCGGTTTGGATTCCAGTTAGAATTCTGGTTCCAATTAGGATTTTGATTCCAATTGGGATTCTGGTTCCAGTTGGGCCTTTGATTCCAATTGGGATTTTGATTCCAGTTGGAATTTTGATTCCAGTTGGAGTTTCTGTTATCCTGATTACTTCTTTGTTGATTTGGAGGCTGCTTGTACGGTCTTTGCTCCTTATTTCTATTCCCTTGATCGTTGGGTTGTGTCTCTTTTTCCCGCTTTGCATTTATGGGACCCCGTTGATCGATTTTTTCTAGAAATTCTACTAATTCTCCGAGAGTCTCGAAACCACGACTGATAATCGTTGCCCGCATCTCGTCCGTGAAATGTTGTGACAAAGATGTGATGATTTCTTTGTCATTTGGTGGTGGCACTAAATCCCTCGCCATTCCGAACATTCGAATGGCATAGTCAACCTTGGACAGCTTGCCGTCCCCTTTATAAAATCCAAATTCCAGATTCCTCCTTATTCTTCTCTGGACTTCGTCGCTCCAAAAACGTTCTGTGAATTTATTCCTTAAATCACTGAAGCTGTTGATTTCGTCTTCTACAACGACCCACCATTCGTTGGCTGATTTTTCAAGGGCTTGTCCCAGCAGGTACTTCATTTCTGCAATTGTTGGGTTGGTCACCTCACAATAATGCTGGAATTCCTTCAGGAATTTGATGGGTCGAGCTCGATTTGATCCATCGAAGGTAGGTGGAGTTATTTTTATTTTGCTCGGCCTATAGTTCGCCGTGGATCTGAGTACTTCCTCGTCTTGTTCATCTTCCTCTGTCTGGATGTGCGATTCATGTTCTCGAGGAATGATCCTTGTACTTTCTTCTTTCGGTGATTTTTGGATCATCCTGTTTTCAAATTCTCTTAATTTTTGTTTAAGAGAGCTAATGGTTAGGCTATGTTGTGCCTCGTTGACTTCGCAAACTGCAATCCTCTCCATCGCGTATTTAATTGCTTGTTCTATCGTTTTTATCTTGGTCATTAGCGGTTGGATAATAGAATGCATTTGCGCGGAAAGACTAGCCTCCATTGTTTCCATTCTACTAAGGAATTCTTCTTTTTGTTGTTTTATTTGATCCTCTATTTCGTCCCTAATTTCTTCTTCGATTTTTTTAGATTCTTTGTATGTTTCCGAATTCCTGTGCTCTAATCGTTGTATCCTCGAATTTATGTCGCCCACTGATTCGATTATCGATGACAGAGTTTCGTCGGTGCGATCTTTTTTTAGTCGACTACTTTTTTGTGTGTTAGCCCCCCGATTGATCTTATCATTTTCAGATTTTTTTTTGTTATCTTCGCCGAAATTTGCTCGGGATTCGTCGAAAGTTTTCCCGGCGCCTGGCGGCGGAATTGTCGTCGTTAGCTCTTCGAATTGTGTGTCGCTCAGGAAGATTTCCCCTGTTTGATTCTCTGGATTTTGAAAACCCGAGTCTCTCGCGGTTTGATCTCTTAATTTACCGGGGTCAGCCATTGTTTATTTTTATCTCTACTTCTGTCTATTTGAAACTACTCGCACTCTCGCTTTCTCTATGCAGCACCGGCCCCACGTTGGGCGCCAGTTGTAACGGTACGAAATAGGCTCAATGATGCTTCGCGTTACGCGTAAGTTCGAGCTTCGAGAGAAAGGAGCAGGTGTGTAGAAAAAACGAGAGTTTTAATTAAATTTTAACCAATAAAAACAATTTATTCAATTTTTACGGGTTATTTTACAAACTTGTACTTGTTTTATTTATTTTGCATGTGTTTCCTTTATTTCAATCAAACGGCAAAAAATAAACGAATTTTTTTTGATATGAAAATCTCGATGGAAATTTATGCGGTCATTTTACCGCTTACGTGGTAATTTATGGAAATTTATGGTAATTTACGTTTTTCTTTCCTAATTTCTTTGAAATTCGAGTAAAACTCGTTGATTCTATACAATCTCAAGTTGTTTCATTAATCTAGACTATTTTTCCATTGATTAATAACGCTTAGATTACGCGGATAACTTTATTTTTCTTAGAAAAGTGCAGAAAACGCTTGTTTGACGTGACGCTGATTTGAATTTGTTCTACGCTCTTATTTTATGATCTGCACGCACGTGTTTTTGTTCCACAATGTACTTAATTAATAAAACGCACTAATTCTGTTTTGTAATTGATTTGGACAAGTTCTTAATTAGGATTCTGACGATAATCTTGTATTCTAAATAATTCAATTGCGTTAAACTCCTTCACTCCTACGAACGAGAGATTGTGCGGTTGGAAAGATATTGAAAGGTAAGGATTAGAAATCCCGGTTGCGGGAATTGAACGGAGCCGAACAATTCCGTGGCCGAAACTCCCTTGAGGTCTTTAGGAAATGCACACTGGTTGCGGGAGTTGAACGGAGCCGAACTACTCCGTGGCCAATGCACAGAGGAAAGATTTGGTTAGGAAATGCGCACCGGTTGCGGGAGCCGAACGAAACCGAACTGCTCCGTGGCCAATGCACACAGGAAATGAGGTTAGGAATGCTCAGCGGTTGCGGGAGTCGAACGAAACCGAACTACTCCGTGGCCGATGAACAGAGGAAAGATTCGGAAAGGTTATGTTTGTCGTAGGAGCGAAGAGAGCTCTGTGCTTACTCTCCAAGATTCCTCTTTGAATTCTTGGGGAAGAATGAGCTCCGAGTGCTGTTCTGCACCGGCTTTTATACTGTCCGAATCCTTTGTTCTTTGGTTTCCTGGAAGTCTAAAAATAACTCTTAGTCTCATTCGCTAGAGTTCTTTATGGTGGGGCGCTTGCCAAACATTATTGGAGATTTTTTTCTCCCACTCATTCGTATTTCGCTCGCTTTCGTTCATTCCACTCTGCGCTTGCGCAGGGCGTTCGCGCAGTCCCCCTTGTCCCCACTTTTCGACGCGCTGTCGAATGAGGTACGTTCAACCCCCACTCTTAGTTACAAATTGGTCACTTTCCCCCACTTTGTCCGCCCGCATCTTCGCGAGCCACGAGATGGTTCGGCTATCGGCCGCTTGGCGCCACGGTAGTCGAGCGACGGACGCCGCGCCGGGCGGATCGTCAGCTGTCGCGTATCCGTGCCGTTACAATATATAAGGTCCTTATAAGGAAAAATGTACAGGAATATTAACAGAAACAACAAAAGCAAAATTACTTTCCTGTTTATTTTAGAAACAGGAACAGGAGTTTGATAATAACCAAATTTTTATTTTTGAAAAATCAAAACATCATTAGTTAAAACAAAGAAACCGTAAAATGAAAAAAAATGAAACTATTTTGATAATAATAAAAAAAAATGAGGAGAAAGAATTTCTGAAGATTCCACTCTTGTGTGTCGATTAAGCAAAACGGACCTTATCGTCGTTCTACTTGTTTGCGTTTTGATCCCTGGCCATCCCAATCTTTGGCATTATTAAAGACGGCTTGTATTGCTCCTTTAAATGTTTGGAAAGAAAGTTCGCTCCCGTCTTCTTCCTTAAAAACCTGGGAAACGGCAACTGCAAAAAAAAACGAGCAATTTGTAAATTCCGCCAAATCATATACTCAATTTGCAAATATGCATATTTTTGTTACCTTTCAAGCAAGCGTACAATTTTGTTTCGGCGAAGACGTATTTTCCTGGGACCGCTCTAGCCGTCGTAAACATTAAGGCCAAATCGCGACTCATGTAGGCTCTCAAAATTCGACCCAAATTCCTCCGAAGAGGACTTTTTTTGTTGATCAGGAAAATAATCTGACGAATCTACGAAAATCGGAGATATTTTTTTGTTCAAGAGACCAATGAAAAGAAAAAATCATCAGACTCAGATAAAATCTTTTAAAACTTACAATTTTTTGTTTCAATTCGTTGTCCGTTGAAATTTCTCCTTCAAATTTCACGAACTCTTCATGACTTTGACAGGGTAGCAACCAGTCTTTCCCTCCTGGGTTCTCAGCTTCATCGACCACGTATCTGTTTCCCAACTGGTTTGTGATCGCGTTCAAAATGGCTTCTATGTTGATCAGTTTTGATTGTATTTCACCAATCTTGTAGCTAGTAGACCGGAATTTCTCCTCGACAAAATCGAAAAAACGATCTAGAAAATAAATTGGCAGTTAATAATAATCACGTCATACATATTAACGTACTTTCTCTAAGAAATTCAGTTTACCCTCAAGAATCTTGTTCATGCTAGCCTTGCGCATATCTTCTTGTCGCAGCGCTGCAGACTGATGCAGACCCTTCTGCGGATACCTCTCAAAAACTGATTTTGCTTTGACAGCGGCAGGTTTCATATTTGTAGGTTCATCGCTGGCTGAACTATGCAGATCCTGAAGGCTTTCGCTGCTTGAAGAAGAAGCAAGTCTTCGCAGCAGACTGTCCCCCGCTTTCCTTCGATACATTTTCTTTTTCGCTGCTGTGGGAGATAAATAAATACATGTCAGAAAATCGAAGATGAATTACGTATACTTGTGCAAAAAGAATATTTGAAACATACTGATAATTAAGAGACGCGCCAGTAACTCAACGCCAAACACCAACAAATAAAAAAAAACAAAATCATGAGGTATTGTACTTTTACGAAGAAATTTTTTTTACCTTCAAAGTCTTTATTTGCAGCCTGCGTATCTTGTTTCGCCGCTGTGGACTGACGTCGACCCTCCTCCGGAGACTTCTCAAAGACTTCTTCGACAGCGATAGGCTTGGAATTTTGAATTTTGCTGGTCCGTGAGCTTTTGGGAATTCTGCTTCCTTTCATATTTCCAGGTTTTGTACCAGCGGAGCCATTCTCATTTTCCATTCCTGCGGATCATAAATAAATAACTGGTGAAAAGTCTTGAAGGGATTGTGCATACTTATGGAAAAATCTATGAACTAAAACTATGTACCTTCCGAACTTGGGAAATTCGCATTCAAGTCGATGGATACCTTGTTTAATTCCTCCGGTATGAACGATTCTTTTAATGATACCGATTTGAACATGAATTTTTTGCGATCTGCCATCGCCGTTTTATGAGAATTTCCTTCATTCTCCGTTGTATACGCGTAGGTATTGCTTTCCAGCGTTAAAACTTTGGCTTCTGCCTCTTCATAAGTGCCTGTAATAAATAATTGAATATTCGGAACGGTGTCAAAAAAAAAAAAAAATGACACGGACAATAGAAAGAAATAGGAGAAGAAAAAAACACTTACACGCTCTTCCTCTGAGATCCACAGGATAACTCGGCCACTCCGGCGACGGCTCCTCACAATTTTTTAACATCCGCAGTAATATTGCCCGAGTTTTGTTAGTGTACGGTTCCGGCATGAATTTGCACGTCAATATGTCCGTCGCATCGTTGTAATTGAACCAATTCTTGGACACGATATCGATGTCCTTTTTTTTCTTATTATTGATGAACACGACTAACCTATATTTATAATCCATATTGTTTGTTTTTTTCACTCGTTGCAAAAATATTGTGTTTAATAATTGTCTGAAAATAGGAACTCTTTTTTAAGGATCGTAAACACTTCGAAAAACCACACGCGTGAAAAAATGTGACGAAATGAACGTAGACAAGTTCGCAATTTCGGAAAACTTGCTCGAAACAAACGCGAAACGGTCATACAAGCGCGGGAAATCATGCGAGCGCGCGGGATATTCAGCAAAAACGTGGAATGTAAAGAGGGCGCGCGAGCCAGCGAATGACATCACAACAGCCAATCAGACACTTAGTGCCGAAAGGAGGAGAGGCGCACAGCTGACCTTGAGTGTTCGCAATATTCACAGTTTACACATTTTCCTCGATGATTTCCGCGTTTTTGAAGTTAATGGCCATGTTATTGGTGAAGCAATGGCATAACGAAATTCTTTTCGTTATGTTCTGAGCGAATTACGAAATGGACCATTTTCCGTCGGACATCGCTGAGTTCTCGGATTTCATTAAGCTCATCGCGTTTTTTGGTAACTTGCCACATTTTAAAAATGTCTGAGCTGCAAGGCTGACTATACATCAAACACTTTTTTTTAAGCGTTTTACCCACAATTTTTATCGAATTGGTATTTCCATCCGGAGGGAGATACATCCGTTTAATTTGAAACACTCTATCATTAATTAACAAAACGGTGTTGTTGGGGTATTTGTCAGTAATAGTCGCGTTTCGGAATTTAATACGCTTGACAGTTGCACGATTTAAATGGTCAGGACGTAATTGTCTCAATATTTGGAAATTCTTTGGTAACTGTGCCTTTCTATCTTGCAGTTGAATTTCATTCAAGCGCCGACATAGTTGTGCTAGTGGATTTTTGCCGTGTCGAAGGAGTTTTTTTATTTTTCCGAGTGTATTTTCGAACGGATAGGCCGTTATTTTTGACATGGGGCAATTCATAAAGTGAACGTCATCCGCGATATGAATTAACCCATGCATGTTTCCGATCGCGCATTGCTCTCCATACAAACTAGGCGCAAACAAAACGAATAAGTTCAACAAGTATTTTGCATGTTCCCATTTGACGTAGCTAATTGACTGGACCATAATATTCTACACCCGATGTGCAAGAATAAAAAATGTTTGTGAACATCTTTTGGCAAAATTTTTTTGAAAATTATGGGTCCCGCATACAGGAGAATAAACTGAAATTCAGTGGCCTTGAATTTTTTCACGTCCGCCAGAGACCTCGTCGCTCTTTGAAAATCGCTAGGGACTTGAAAATGTATGTTTGTGAGCAAAGTAGATAATTGATTTTTCGCATTATTACTTAAACGCACAGTCTTTACATTGCCCTCTAGCCAATATTCGAACAGCTTTTTTGTCACGCCGAGAAAAACTAGATGCATCGAGTCTAGTGGGAATTGATTTACTAAATCAATTGGTGGCTGAATGCGAACGAGTGGGCTGGTCCCCTTATGGTGTTGATCGTTTCTTTTATCGCGAAAGGTAGCATCCGTTCGCAGTTCTCCTGACGTCACTGGATATACCGTCCGGTTTTGTTTTCGGCTGCCACGTACTGTACATCTTTCATACGCATAATACCCTCCGTGGTTGATGATGCATTTTAGAAAAGACCACGCGGGTCTGTCGCAAACGAACGCCTTGATGTTAACGTTAAAGAATCGATTACCGATGAAAAATCCATTCCCTTGAAGCTCGTTAATTTCCTCAATGAATTTTTCCAAATATCTCTCAATATTTCCCGGTTTTGTTCCACCGCAATATATGGCCACCACAAATGGCTGATAACAATCGGGCTCGTTGAAAATTTTACATAGTATTGGCCAAATTTGCCCGGAACTTGATTTAAAGAGCGGTAATCCATCGACGTTGAAAAGTAATTCTATCGAATTGACTTCGTGTAGCGCGGGATTGATCTGCTTCCGAAGATTTTCAGTCATTCCAAAATACACAAATTGATCATCTCCATTTGCGCTGAATTTTTCGATGTTATAGTTTATTTTGTCTGTTTGCAAAAATGTTCTTGCGCTCTTGGGTAAATTGGGATGATCTTCTCTTAAAATCTGCAACAATGTCTCTAAGCGTGAGTGAGGTATCGGTGGGTTCGTCACAGCCCATTGTCGAATTTTTTCAATCACATCTAATTCTGGATTTTCAATCTCGCCTTCGCTTTCGTCGCTACTCGATCCTCCACTTTCCTCGTCATCACCACTATCACGCTCATTATTATCTGCATCCCAATTTTCGATCTCATTTCCATCTTCATTTTCAACTTCATTATGTCCGTCACAAGGTATAATTTCGTGAATTTCGCCATTTAAATCGCATTCGACGTCTAGAATCCGATAGTCATAATGACCATATTGTGAATTATCATCACTTTCGTTGTGTGCAAAATCGAGTTCACAATTTTCTTGGCACGTTTCATAGTTGTCTGTTGTTGATGTTGAGCTGTTTGTTTGAGAACGCAATTCTGTGGGCTCTACACAAGAAGAATGCTCTCTGTTTTTTCTGAGCTCGCGACACTTTTTTACGCGCAACCGTGTGAGTTCCCGATTACGTTCTTGCTGATCAGCCATATTCACTTACACAAACACTTCATACACACTTCGCTATAAATATTTTAGCGTATCAAAATTAGAAACGGTTTAGCCCGAGAGAAATTAACCTCAACAACAATTTCCTAATTCATGCTGTTGGTCAGCGAGATCGTCAGCTGCCTGCACGTGGGGTTAGGAGGAAATAACTAGATAAAAAAAATGGCAGGAACTGAGATACAACAATAACACACGATAGAGGCGCGCAATTCAAAAAATGATGACAAAGTTCACGATGAAATATTGTTTTTAAATATGAGTTGTAGAATTTTGGCTAAACACTCAAATATGATTGTTAGTTTTTTTAAAGATATTTTTAATGGTGTCCTTAAAGCAATATTAATTAAAAATGTATTGTTTAATGTTTCTTATTCATAAAGGAAATGCATACTTAAAGCGAACTATAATTGCTACTATTGGTAGTGAAATAGAATAGGACTGGACAACCCAGTTCCGCAAATCATTGACAGAAAGCCAATAAAAAAAAAAATCTTCGCACTATCAAAATATATAAATTTTTCATGTCACGACCGTAGGGTGTCCTTGTCATATCATGGCAAGGTCATTAGGAGGTGTAATCGGGGAAAACCTCGGGAGGAGATCCACACATATGCCTTGCCTGGACCTGATCATGATTACCTTGCTAGGGTTTTCCACATATAGACATTATTATGCCCCCATCAGGTAAACCCGACTTAGGACAACCCTTCGATAACCATGCAAGGTCCTTGTATTAAATCAGGTTCTCCCGACGAAATTTCTAGTCGGGTAGGCCCTCTCGCTCGCTCCCGCGGTATTATGCATTCTCTCACTCGCTCTCTCTCATTAGATACAGACTCCCCCGTCTTTCAGAGTTGTACAAACGATGTCATATGCCCTCTCGCTCGCTCTTGTTCTTGCGACACAGGCACACCAATCGATATATATATATATTTATTATATATGGGGCGTTCCACGCCAAATCGGACGGTTTGAAATTTTTTTTTTATTTCCTTGATTTTTTTTAATTTTCTAGTACCCCCAAGCAAAGCCATTCTGGTCGATTCTGAGATTTTTTCGATTACTTGTTCCAAAGATATCAAATTTGAAGGAAAAATCGCTTTTTTTTTTGGTTTTTTGTTCATAACTTTCTTAATAACGGTCCAAATGAACTTTTTTTTTTGTAAATCTTCGTTTTTAGATAGCCTTTACAGAAAAAAATACAAACAAATCATTCATTATTTTCTTGATCAAGATTTTTACGTTTCAAAGTTTAAATCATGTTTTCAAAAGTGAATGTATCCTTCGATTTTTTCGAAAACTTGTTATAATAAACTTATATTCTTTTAATAATTTTTGAGACCGGTCAGGTCGTGGGCACTTCATAACAACTATTTTTTTTTCGATTTTTAAAGAAAAAATTTAAAAAAATTGTCTTTAAATACCGATTTTTTTCAATCTTTTTGTACTTATTTCTGCTTGAAATCAATGAGTAAAATATAAGTTTATTTATAAACAGTTATGACAACCGTTTTTATTCATTGTTGTGTTTCTTCGAAAAATTCTTCAAAAATTATATTATTAATGCTATTTTTTATCGCAGTTTTTTGTTCATTGAAATAATAGTATCTCCATAGTTCACAAGGTGTCGCACATCTAACTTGGCTTGTCTAGCTTGGTGTCCACAGCGCCACCACGTAGAAAAGTCACATGACTTTCTCACGTGGTGGCGCTGCCGACTGTTTCTCTTTCACCGTGAGTTATGTAGTTCGGTTATTTGTATTATAACCTCTGCTACATCATTCACCAATGAAAGTTCAATTCCGTTAGTTTTGTGTGTTTTTATTTGGGACTCAATAATCAATTCTCAAATATGGAGTCTAAATCTCGGTTTCATAGATGTTGCAATCCATTAAAATTGGAAAACCATTTTGCAAGAAAGGGGTTAAGACTTGCTTCCAGAAGATTTCAAAATTTATGGAATTTGAACCGTTTTGATTATTTGTGCTCATCATGTAGAAAAACAATGGGATCCTTAAAATCAATACCATCTACATCAAACTATGTTAGCAGTGAAAGTGATGTGAGTGAGATCGCCTGCGATGGTGAAGAAAATGTTTTTGCTGCTGAGAATGTTGACATTGTTGACGATGACAATGTTGTAGACGGTGGTTTCAACGCAAGAACCGATAACTGCTCGACATCTCCGGCAATATTCACTCATAATTCGTTTTCTTCAGGTTTGTCTCATTTCCATCATGGTTTTTAATTGTCCACCTTAAAAATAGTTGTCATTTTTTTCTTTTTGTTTTTAAGGATTAAAATCGCTGTCAGGCGAAGAAGTCACTAGCACCTTATCACAGCTGAACCTCGGTACTCAATTACCTACAATTAATGAAGCTTTGCCTTTATTAAATATAACGCCGTTGAATAAATATGCGATAGAAAATCCATCTTACGTAGCAAATATAATGAAATTTGCTCTACATTTGCGACATTATTGGGCCTCGATGATGCATCTAACCACTACGAAAATTCATTGAATTACCACGAGATTCTAGCGAATCTTAAAACCACTGTCACGTCCGAGTGACGTGGAGGAAAAGTCGAATATTTGAGCGTCGAGCGGTAAACGCTATGTTCCATAAGCTTTTCCTATCAGAATATATACGCTGTGCGTGTATATAGATATACTCCGAAGAGTATGGTGGGCGCACACTGATAGACCTCGAGAAGTCTTGCCTTTTATCTTAAGTTGCGACTAGGAGAGGGAAATGGTGTAGTTTGTGAATAAAGAGATTAGAGATTCTTTATGCACTTCTTTAATGAAAGTAAAGGGTTAGTAATTATAAATTGTGTGATACAAACTTGATACAATAGAAATGATTACGTTACCGGGGAGATGCCCCTTTGGTTGAGTCTTACGTGTTCTATTCGGTGATGGCGAAGAGTTACAATATTCTTTGGCGTCGATAAGTTGTTTGATTCGTTGAATTATAACTTGTTTCGTTTTATAAATAAGAGTCAAAAGATCGAACAGAGATTCTATTCTTAATAACCGGGCAATCTGAACTACGGCTAACCGTATAGACGCGACGCTAAGTGCGAACAGGATGCCCTCAACAGAGGTTGAATATGAAATAAAGTGGACAATCTGAAATACGGCTAACCGTATAGACGCGACGCTAGGTGCGAACAGAAGGCATGGATTGCGGGTTATCGTGGCCTTTTATAGCAGGCAAATCCGGGCAAAATAGTAGGGATATTGGGATTTCCTAAAAACAAAGACATTAAAGTTGTTTGTCTCTAATTATGGTCCAATCAGAAAAGAAGATACTTCCGTTTTAGGGAATATCGACTGTCAAAGAGGATTTAGCTATATAGGCTTCGAATGGTTACACGGATGGGGCTAAATGTGTTTGGGCAATCTGTGTGGCGCGCGTGCCAGAGTTATTGGGTGCAAGGGTCACCATGCTTTATCGCTCGAAAGATTCTTCTCGGATGGCACGAGGCTTATAGATATAGACTTTTAGGAAAATGAGAAAATTATAAACGTCGATTGTGACACCTCCCCATTTAAGATTAGGCACCGTCCTCGGTGGCTGCCAATTTATGCATATTGAATGTGAAACTGCAAATATGCTTAAATGGTACGAAAAATAAAAACATTTTTTTCTTTTGTACGGGTCATTGTAAAATCGTATCCACTGGTGGGAGAAGTGTGAATAGTTTAAAGATTGGTATAGGGTTTTAGGGATGACCGTAATTTTATTGTACCTCCTTTTGGCGTTAGACGGCAAAATGCGATGATGTTACATCGTTAGACCAATTCTATTACTTGTCACCGAAGTATATTTGTAGAAGAAAAAATGTATGTTTTAACAGGTAATAGATGACGTATGATCTTTTTGGTTATTTTGTTCTGATATTGAAACTATTTTGATGTAAACATTTTCTTGAGATTATTGAATAGATATGCCTGTGCCATTTCGACGTGGAGGTATACCAACGATGAAAATGATTGTTGTCAGATTTCAGATTTTAGTGAAAGGATTTAACGAGAGGAGATAGATACTGATTTTTGGTGACTATCCGAGATAATAAAAGAAAAATCTAAATTGATTCGATATGCATAAATTCTTATCTTAGGGTTAGTATATAGAGTGCATATTTGAAATGTATATGTATGTAGAGAGTCAGAGTATAGGTTTTTATGGCGTTGGTATTGTGGGTTCGACTTGGATCGAAACGTCGTGACGAAATACTGGCCCTGGAGTGTTTGGTGGTATGCTGTATGCTTCCTCGGGCTTCGGTGTTGGTTGGGGTTCCTCTTCCTTCATGTACGAGTCGCTGTCTTTGTCTTCGTCGGTCGGTGGTGTGGTACAACACATGGTGAGGGGAATATAGGCGGTGTTGACTAGGTATCCTCGGAGCATATATGTGAGTAGTATTATGGCCAAGATAATTTCTCCGTATACGGTCGTGGTGGTGTAGGTGTTCTGTCTCTGTTGTTCGTCTTCTTGTATAGCAGTTGCCAGAAGTTTTTCTTCGATTTCTTTTAACGACGTGTCGAATTGCATTGTGCCCGATGATCCTCGAGATATTACACTAGCGATTCGATTTGATTTTTCGGTATTTAACAGCGGTTTGTACTGAGTGATATTCGGTATGAGTTGATTTATGTCCAGGTGAGATTCCGCAATGTAAATTTCACTCATGGCATTTTCCAGTATTTGAGTGCCAGCAATTGTGACGTAATGCGTTTTCGCAATACAACCAGGTTTCAGGTTCAAAATACCCATTTTGTTGATTTCGATGACGATGGCTGCTTCGTAGTCACATAATATTTGCACTCTTTCGGGGTGTGGTACCGAGAATAACAAGCCCGACATGGAGTCCAATTGTTTCCAGTAAGGTTTTTGTTCTTTGATTATTTTTATTTCGCAGTCTTGGTATGATTCGAGTCCTCCGTCCGTTAGTAGTAACAATTCGCAATTCTGGTGCTCTGATGTGTCAAAAATAGGATAATTTGGAGAGCAGATTTCGAATGTGTCCAGGTGTTGGCATCGAGGAAAGTCGTTCTCTTGGACAAGTGCGTATTTGTCCATTTCCCTTGAAATGATGATGTGCGATGCTCTGGGCTGAACATATGCTGCTCCTTGATTATTGTTTCCGATATTTTGTGGTATTGGGAGGGGATGGAGTTTGTACGAGACAAATCTAGTGGATTCCAAGAGAGGGATGTGCATAACAATTATTATTTTTCTATCATGATAGGATGTTGCTATATGGGAAATTTTTGATAAGGCTCCGGAGTGGATTTCATCTAGTGAAACGGGAAAAAGATATTGGTGGTGAAATTCGATGAAGCTTTTGATTATAAGTTCCATTGTCGTAGGGTTGAGTAATTCCGGGTGTAAGAGTCCTATTTTGATGAACGATATGGCGTCAACTATTGCGCGGAGACTTGAAAGGTAGGTGTCGGCGTTGTTGTCTATGCTATTTTTCCATTCTATCAGGTTTTGTATATGCATGAACGTGTCCGTCGCGTTTTCAAATGTCTGTGCTAAATCTGTCCAAGTTCTCTTGTGTCGTTTTTCCATTTCGTTTAGTTGGTCTATCATGTCGTGTATTTCTGATCGTACGATGTGGGTTTGGTCTCTTATAAGAACAGCCATTTTCCTTTGGTTTTTGTGCAGCTGATTGATATGATCGTTAAAATAGGTTGCGTCTTCGTTGTTAAGAGTTCCAAACAGATTTTTGCTAATTGTGCCGATAAATTCGAATGGGACGCTTCTTTTAGTAATTGGTTCGATTCCTTTTTGTTTTCGGATATAAGTGAGATATTTTTTTATGAGCGTGTGTTTGGATTGTAAACTATCCTTGTCAACTAATATTTTGCATCGGTCCATCAAGTAAGGCTTGCAGGTATGTTCCATTACTTCGACTTCGGAAAAGGTAGGCTCATGTTCCTCGAACGGTTTCAGGTCTATATAAGTCGTCAAACGCCATTCTGTCCGTGTAAAATGAACCTCGTGTAATGGTTCGTAAAATAGTCCAGCGTGATTGGTGATTTGTCGAACATCGTGTGTATAGGATGTCCAAACCGACCCGCACGTAAGTGCCAAAATAATTATTGTGACCTTAAAGGTACACATTATTGTCTAGAAACATAGTAAAAGAGAGTATGTTAGTACGAAATTTTAATTTTCTGTTATATAGTTAGTGTGTTACTGTGTGGATGGTAGATGTAGTTTGTCTATATATTGTTACGTCCTGGGATTCCGTTCGATACCCGAATTGTCTAGTTTTTAATAATTCAATCATTATAATTTTTATCAAGGTGGGAATGTCTCAACTGTCGAGATCTCATGGTGACGATCCGCAAAACTGCTGACGTTAGAGATCTCGCGGTACCGAGAAGACGCTCCACACCTTCCGAATGCGCGGAGCCCAGCTTATCGCGGACTTCGCGCGCGGATTAATATTCACTAAAGTGCAGGGCACTACTTGAGACAATAAAATAAGCAGTCGACCGGGAGACCTCAAACAGAACGGTCTACCAGCATTATTCAAGTTTTCCAAAAAGAGCCTCGGCCCTCGCGGCCGAGGACCCACTTCAAAGTTCGGTCTGGCAATAGTCAAAACGGTTACGCGGAAACACAATTCGCGAACCTGAATAAAATAAAATAATTCAAAATTGTAATTCAGAAATAAAAGACGCGAGTGACCCTAAACGTCGTCGTTCAAAGGGTCATCGCGCAAATCAATTAAATGTAGACGAATGTAAAGTTCTTCGTGTACAAGTTTTAATAATTGTTTTAAAAATAATAAAATTGTTAATTGTTTATCGTGTACCATCACTCTTAAATACACCAATCGATTCCTTCATCTACCGACGTTCCATACAATAAAACCCCTCAAATAATAATATCACACCTGCCTGGACAACTGGCTCCAATCCCCGATTTGTATTTGCAAATCTAAAACCGGAGCAACTTTTGCAGCTACAACCACGGTAAGTCCTAGCACGATCGGGCAAAAATACCGGGACGTAACATTTTTGGTGACAGCGGTGGGATGTGTTGTCCAATGGCATTGGAAAATCGAAAAATAAATAAATGGAACGATCGGAAGGAAACGAGTGTACAAACAATCCGCGAGTGCGCGAGTAGTGTCTCGAATAAAGAACACAAAAACGGACAATTCCACGAAAGGAAAGTGCATGCGCCAAGTGCGACGAAATAATAATAAAGTTATTAGAACCACAAAAAAACGCTCCGCGAATAAATTCAGTGAAAATAAGAATTGTCAAATAACGCGAGTGTGAAAATAAAAAAAAAGTGGTTCGCGTTCTCCGAATATTAACCGGGAACTTTTCACGTCATCGAACTTCGACAACATCGACAACACGCGAGTGCTGACGGAGCCCGTGTTGCAAAAATCGACGTGCATGGAAAAAATTTTTGTGCTTACAAACGCCGATTGAATTCAAAATTGATCGAAGTGAGTGGAAGAAAAATAATTTTCTTACCGCGCCGAACATTATTCAACCAACAATAATATTTCCACCCGCTCAACCAAAACGGATCAAGTGAAGTAAAATTAGTTGAGTTCAATATAAAAAAAAAAAAAAGAAAAAAAAGAAATTTTTCAAACGAACTACCAAAAACGCTTCGCGAATAAATCGAATTAAACAAAATTCATCAAAAATCGCGAGGGTGAAATGAAGTGAGTGGTTCGCGTTCCGCAAACAGAGAACGAAAAATTCGTCGCCTCAAACTTTGCGAATAGAAGTGAAAACACACGAGTTCCAAGAAGAACCTGTGTTTCAAAAATTGATGCGCCGAGCATTTAAAAAAAAAAAAAAAAAAAAAATTTGGAAGCGCGCACAAAAACAAAAAATAATAAAAAAAAATATATAAAATAAAAAAAAATGAATGAAGTGAGTGATTGATAAAAATATCAATCACAACGAATATCATTCGGTTGTAAAAATATTTCACCAGCGTACTCAAAACTGGGAAATAAAAATAAAATGTATTTTATCCAATCGACAAAATATTAAAAGTCGAAAAATAATTAAAACGGAAAGAAATAAAATAAAACGTACTTCGTTTAATCGACAAAAATTCGACGCCGAAAAGGGCGGTTCAAGAAAATACATTGCGCTAAAGTGCTCCAGTGATAACGTGCACGAATAAGTGGAAAAAAAAAAAATGAAAATTATTTAAAAAATTTTCATGGGCCAACTAAATTTCGAAAGCAAAAATTATAAAAAATAATGACATTATCACCACGTGAATACAACACGTGGACGATTAAAATAAAATAAGTGAGTACCAGAGGATATGTCACACGAAAAGCCCTGCAGCTGTGCCAAGACAGAAAGCTACAGGGTGACGCAAAAACCTTTGGACCACCTCATCGTCGATCGCACCGAGTACGAGTCCCACCGAACCTCTGAGCCATCAACGGACAAGTCAACCGGACCCCTGAGACGTCAAAATAAGGTCACGCAATGAAACGACAACCCTTGCATCGAGTACGAGTGTACACATCCACCAAACCTCTGAGCCACCAACGGACAAGTCATCTGGACCTCTGAGACACTGCGTAGCAGTAAGCAAGTAAAAATTAAATCGGAAAAAAATATATATATATTTTCAAAAAAAAAAAAAACAATCATGCTAAACTTAGTTTAACTCGGAATCGAATACAAATGTTCTGCGAACCACGGTATCGACAGATAAAAACATTTATATCATAGATTTAAGAAATATTTCGTGAAAATTCGAAAATGAAAAATATCGTTAAATCACAAACAGTTGCAAAAAAAATTTCAAATAAAAATCATTTTCATGAGAAATATATAAAAAAAAAAAAATAAAACAAAAGAGGAGATAATTTTCCCCGTTCGATGAAAACCGCAAAACCGGAAAAATTCCGAGCCGACCAAGATGCGTGTATTACGTACGCGTTAAAAGTACTGAAATTAAGCAAGGCTTAATTCCACGTTTGCAAACTGAAAACGGGATTTATATAGGCAAAACTGCTGTGTCCAATATAAATGGCGTAGCGTATATGAGTGCGTTCAATACAACCGAAAAGACGTGGAGCTCGCCGTACAAACGGTGACCTTAGAGGCATTAAGCTCCTCGACGAATAATCGGAAAAAGACGAGAATCCACACGAACCGCCGGGCGACGAAGAAAATTCGCAAGACCTGAGCGGGAATTCACGGGATCAGCTTACAAGGAAAGTCTTTCCGCTGACCTCCTTCAATTTTGATGAAATTGAAATATGTTATTCTTCATCAAAATCTAAGAGACACGTATTTTTTTTTATCGGCGGAAAAACGTTTCTAAGGGGTGAAAATATCCCCTAAAGTTGAGACCTCCGAGGGGTAGTTTTCAGGTTTCGCCTATTTTCACTCGAGATAAGCGAATGCACCCAAATGGATAATCAACTTAATGATAAACGATGGAAAATGCAACTGGTTTCATATCGGGGGGTTGCACAGGAAAAAAGTTATGGGGGTTGAAATTCACAAAATCGTTATAACAAAAAAACTATAGCACCTATCTCGATGGTTTCAATTGCATTTTGAAGAGGGCAAAAAAGTAGTAGATACGGGTTTTTGCGTTTTTCCCGCAAATGAAGTTAAGGGGGTGAACTACCCCTATATATGTCTCCAGTAAATCTCAATAAAACGGCAGTATTTCTTTGTTTTCTTATTTCTTCTCCTTATGATACGTGTTTTCTTCCAATTTTCAACGTCTACATCTCAAACGATGGATAGATTTTTCTGGAAATAGCATTTTCATAACTGGTGAAAGCGATAGAACCAAAAGTGTGCGTCCAATCTTAATAAGTTGTTTTTTATTTGAAGGCAATTTAAGACACTCGTTATACTTAAAAGATTTAATTTTAAATGTATTTAAGCAATGAATTTTACCTAATTGAGCAAGGAAATTTCGAAACAATAAAATTTCCCTCTGAAAATTCTACCATTCTATCAATTTTTTATTTTTTGGCACTTTTTACGGTATCCATACCAATCACATCCGTAGTTTCAAAGAATTTTCTTGTTTATTTATTTTCGCCGAAAATTACATATGGGTTAATTTTTACGGATCACCATTTTTTTTATTAGTCAATATTAAATAAGCCAGAAGATGAATTCCAAAAATATCTACACCTTATGATCTCACGAAAATTTAGTAAATATTGACGCATTTTCATAGTTATCATAACTCCCCTCTTTCTTAACGGTGTTATCTGGGAATCACTTCTGTTCAGTTTGTGACTCGCTCTCAAAATTAGATTTCAAATACGACGTAGAAGCAGTAACAAAACAGCGATCGCGGCATATATTCACCACAGTCGGCTATTTTTCTTTTACACGAAAGCAGTCACTTGTAATTCGAGACTTTTTAAAACGAAATTGTAAATATTAATCAAAATGAAGATAAATCCTTTGAACGTTATTAGAATGCTTCTCGCAACTTTTGAAGTTATGCATTTACCGGATTCACCAGTAAATAACGATGAAATATAATTGAAAGAAAACTTTGAAAATATTTTGTTGACTGCAATGAACGAATACAGTAGTTTCGAAATGGTGGAAGAAAATTCTTTGCATTTTGAAGAACCGTTCAAGGACTGGGAAATGGAAATTGTTGAAGATAAAGAATGGTCAAACACCCTGCATGAACCAAAATTTCCGCCTGATACATGCACTCGTGATGACGAAGGCTTATCTTATGAGTACAAATTAAGGGCCGTTGAGTATTGACGCAGCGGGAAGAAAGGAAATTTAGGTTTGGGCAGTGTTAAACAAAAGTTCAAGAGAGTGCAATCTATAAGAAAGTTGCGGCGGTGGGCGCACAATTTGAACAAAGGGGACACGTACAGGGGGCTGACACTGGGATAAATTCTCTTACCACTAACGCGTCCCCTTTATTGTCGCCTCGAAAACTAACTCACCATGCGGCGCTAGTAGTCACCCGCATGACCCCCACTCCGCGAAGCGCCTCATCGGCCATATTTCCTTGCGTTGACCGAGTGACCGAGTGAATACTTTTTTTATGATTTCTCAATCTGTCGTTGTGGTCGTTGTTCACGAATGAAAAAATCATAGTGTGGTGTTACAAAGTGATAAAATAATAAACAATTTTAGTGTAGCGATAAGAAAATTTTTTTGTGGTTTTTGTGCGTATATTTAAGAATGCCTGCGTGCGTCGTCCTTGGCTGCACGTCAGGTTATCAAACAAACAAGGAAAAAACGCATTTTTTCAATGTACCAAAAGATCCTAGAGCCCTGGAATTATGGAGAAAAGCCATCGGACCCACAAACAAACCCATCAAGTCTGGTCAATCGGTGTGCAATAAGCATTTCCGAGAAAAAGAAATATTGTGGAAACGAGAACTTCGAGGCCCCGACGGTGCTCTAATTGGTGTGGTGAGTGTTATAATTTAGATGGAAATTATTTTTTCATTCCCACAATTTCGATTGTGTAATGCTTTTTATTTTCCTATCATTTGTCATAATTTTTATTATTATATTCTCATTTCCAGTCACCATACAAAATCCCTCGCTTGGTCAAAGGCTCAACACCATCGATATTTGCTCCGATGGAATGTGCGACGCAGCCTGAATCATTGGTCATACTGGAAAATGTGCTACAACCTGGAGGAGATTCTGCAAAAGCCATGGATTGCAGCAATATTCAATCGTTCGAAACTGTCTCTCCAATATTTGAAAATAAAGAGGAAAATACACCCGTAGACCCCGTAGACAGTACAATCGCTGTGCCAACGGAGAGCGCTGTGCCAACAGAGAGCACTGTGGCAATGGAGAGCAGTGTGTCAACGGAGAGCGCTGTGCCAACAGAGAGCACTGTGGCAACGGAGAGCAGTGTGCCAACGGAGAGCGCTGTGCCAACAGAGAGCACTGTGGCAACGGAGAGCAGTGTGCCAACGGAGAGTGCTGTGCCAACAGAGTCGCATGGTGAAAATTTTCATGAACTGATGGTGGGAATTACGATCAAAGACTTGATTGAATTAAATCAATCGCCAGTACCTGGATGGGCTAAGCAGAACATAAGGCGAGACGATGGGACCAGTGTCGTCTTTAGTAAAGCAGAGTTCCGTAGAGACAGTGATGCATTGAAGACATTTCCACTCAAGGAAATCATAATCACAAGTGATTTGGGAGTGCACGTGAATATTTTGAATACTCCGTGGAGTATCACTGACCTGCAGATCGAGATTGGTCCTGCACTCACGCTCAAACAATTGCAAAATCTGTTGCTTAAACTGGATGAACTGAAAGTATGTACTGGTTCAAAGTTACAAACGGAGCTGGGTACAATCGACTGTCGGATTGCAAAGAAAGATATTGGTGGAACTTGGCGACATGTCCAGTGTTCTTTATTGCTGACCGACAAAACAGTTTGTAAATTTTGCCAAAGAATAAGAAAGACTGCCGCAAGGAAGATTCGAAGAACGGCGATACGTGGAAAGCCAAAGCGAATTCACCTTCGATTATCTCCGACAAAGAGTAACACGTTATCACGACTACAAGATAAATTAAAAAATGTACAAAAAGCCACGAGGCGTGCGAAAAAATCACTATGTGCATTAAAATCCGAGCTTGATGCATGCCAAGAAAAATTGAACTCATACAGTGAGAAATCTTTGCAGGAGATTCTCGACACGGCAAAGCTCCCTAAAAACCAAGAACACGCTCTGAAAGAAATCGTTGCTGCGGCACAATCAAAAGATCGCAAAGGCAGACGATACACAGAAGAATGGATTCTGTTGTGCATGTTGTTGCATATGCGCTCTGCATCTGGGTACAATTTCTTACGTGACAACAACGTTATTCCACTTCCGTGTCCTCGGACTATCCGTCTCAATGCAGAACAAAAAAAGAGCAATCTTGACCAAAAAAAAATTGCAAAACATTGTACAACGTGACATGTCAGTAATTTGAAAAAAAAATGTTATCCGCTTATTTCATTCAATAAAAATTTTTATAATACATGAAATTTCAACAATTATAAATATCGCATCCCTCCCCATGTACACATAGACTTTTTAATTTTCATTTAAATATTGAATTATCTAAACGCGTCGAATGCAAATTATGCCGCTGCGTGACTGGAGTGGGGGCAGTGGGGGAGTGGGGGTCATGCGGGCAACTACTAGCGCCACATAGTGGGTTAGTTTTCGTGGCGACAATAAGGGGGACACGGTAGATCCAGCAGTGCCAGTCCCGTGGGCACGTACAAAGAAAAATTAGCGCGTATTTGTGCTTACACTTTGGAAAATTTCAAAGTTGCTGTGGATGCTGGTTTGATAGTGCACGATTCCGATTTGAAAAGATGGGCCTTACATGCTCAAAGAGAAATAGGGCATACCGATTTTCGTTTCAAAGCATCTCGTACGTGGATAAACTCATTCAAAGCAGCTCATCGTATCGTATCGAGAAAAATAAATAAATTCGTTACATCTAAAACAATTGAAGATGGAACAGTGTTGGAACAACAAATTCGAAAATTTATCGATGACGCAAAACAAAATATTAAAACTTACGGATTGTCAAATACATTCAACGCAGATCAGAGTGGCTTCCAACTAGAAATGCATTCCGGAAGAACTTTAGGAGTCGAAGGAGAAAAGCAAATACAATGTCTTGTACAATCAGTCTCTTCTATGACCCACAGTTACAGTATTCAACCGACTATATCAGCTGATGGTAAGCTGTTATCTCCTCTATTTTTGGTTTTAAAAGAACCAACTGGCAAGATTGGTCCAATAGTGGAAAAGACGCTTTTCAGACCGGATAGTGTGTACATAGAAGTATCCAAGTCTGGGAAGCTTACTTCAGGTATAAATTACACACCCACTGTTTTTGTATAGATATTTTTTCGAATGATGAAAATACGTTTTTCTATTTTCAGATCATTTCAAAACTTGGTTACAGCATGTATTGTTCCCGAAAATTGGTCAAAAATCTTTATTACTGATTGATTCTTGGACTGGACACTGTCCCCAAGCTGTACTTGATGTGAAACCTTCAAATAGAGATGTCAAAGTAATGATTATACCTAAAGGAACTACCGGAAAAATTTAACCCCTTGATGTTTTTGGATTCCGAGTATGGAAAAATTTTGTTAAACATTTTTCTGATCATTGTCGTTTGATGGATTATGATATTGATTTGCATTTGAGAAACAATATCATAAAGCTGCAGTCACTCGTGCATAACCAACTGTCGTCACCGCGTTATATCGATCTTTTCAAATATTCTTGGTACAAAAGTGGTTACATAGAAGAAAAATCAGCGAATTTTGAAAATCCTGTAGATTTTGCATTTGGAGATTCCTGCAACTCACATTGTGAAGTTCCAGGATGTGAAAATGTTGCTATTATTCGCTGCTCCTGGTGTAAAAAGTCGCTATGTTTTAAACATTTTTTTGATGACTATCATTACTGCAGTACTTACAACGGCTAGAATAGCCTGCGATTATATATTCGCTTCTATCTATCGCTACAGTGATTATTTTGTTAGACTGTTTACCTATCATCAATAAAAGATAAAAGCATGTTGCACGTTTTCGTTTTTTTTTCGTTGACTACACAGTTTTTCTATGTGACATCCCAAAACTTTGTCTATCTACCGAAACAAATATGTGTAAGCGCTTATCGTACGCCTATATTATCTCATTGCCAAATATAAATCAATCGGAATTATCGATAAGCCATATATGTATACTTTTTCATCGAAATATCGATCTATAAATAAGTTGGCTTCTAGATAAAACCGTTCATTTAATGATATATACGTGGCACGGTTGTTGTAAATTTGAAGAAAACACGTATCACGAGGAGGAGAAATAAGAAAACAAAGAAATACTGCAGTTTTATTGAGATTTACTGTAGACATATATAGGGGTAGTTCACCCCCTTAACTTCATTTGCGGGAAAAACGCAAAAACCCGTATCTACTACTTTTTTGCCCTCTTCAAAATGCAATTGAAACCATCGAGATAGGTGCTATAGTTTTTTTGTTATAACGATTTTGTGAATTTCAACCCCTATAACTTTTTTCCTGTGCAACCCCCCGATATGAAACCAGTTGCATTTTCCATCGTTTATCATTAAGTTGATTATCCATTTGGGTGCATTCGCTTATCTCGAGTGAAAATAGGCGAAACCTGATAACTACCCCTCGGAGGTCTCAACTTTAGGGGATATTTTCACCCCTTAGAAACGTTTTTCCGCCGATAAAAAAAAATACGTGTCTCTTAGATTTTGATAAAGAATAACATATTTCAATTTCATCAAAATTGAAGGAGGTCAGCGGAAAGACTTTCCTTGTTAGTAACGAGCGTCGTACGCACGATCATAGAGTCCAGACAGTAAAGTCAAATACAGCCGATAAAAATTCAGTATTGTCAAAAATAAAATCGCTGCTACGACTCGATCATCTTAGCGATAAAGAGCGAGCAAGCCTTGACAAAAATCCATCGGGTCGATTATATTCTAAATAAAAAAAAAAAAAAAATCGCACAAGTACATTGAAACCTCTGAGTCGCTGTCGAACACGCATACAAGAGCCTCTGAGTCGATTAGCGAACACGTAAATTCGAACCTCTGAGGCGACTGTTAGACAAAATGTTAAATAAAAACATTCGAGTTCTATCATTTTTCAGCAAGTTATAAAAATGAAAATTGCAAGAATAAAAATCGAAATTGGCAGACAAAATGAATAAAAAGTCAATTTCGATATTCTAAATAAAAATAAAAATAAAAATCGCACAAGTACATCGAAACCTCTGAGTCGACAGGCGACAGGTGCAAGAGCCAATAAATAATAATAATAAATAAAAAAAAAGAAGAACGACTAACAAAAAACGGCGACGTACTTACCAAGGTCTCACCACCACAGTTCCTCCGGTTCCCACTCCGGCACCTCCGGCTCTCCAAAAAGCCGAGCAAGACAAAGGTCCTCCACGAGCATCTTTTCCCGTTCCTCCCTCACAGTCGGTCGCCAATACGCGGCCTTCCTCACCCACCAGGTGAAACGCGCAATGTCGGCAAATAGTCCCTTGCCAGGGCCATAGCGATAAACATCGCGAAGACAGCACTGATATAAAAAATTTTATATATAAAAAAATAATGCATTTTTACAAAAAGGGAAAAATCACTGAGAAACTGTCACTCATACCAAGGGCGACTCCAAAAACGCGCCGGCGAAAACACCAGTTCACCTGGTCCGGAAACATAGCCCAACCATGTGGGGGGAAAGCCATCGGGAAATACTCCATTTCCATTTTTTTTAAATTGATATAGAAAATAATTTCTCAAAAAAAAGGAAAAAGGTACGAAACGATCGATCTCGGACGGCTCTCGTTCGAAGACTGACTATCCAGAGAGCGAATTGCGTAACTATGTCGCAACAAAGGCCCAGCTATCGCCCTAGCGGCGCGTCGGCGATCGCGACAAAATAAATAAACACAGGGTCAACCGTCGAGCCTCTTACAATGTAGCCAGAAAGAAAGGCATCGGTATATGCACCACGAACGAAACGCCGAATCGTTATCTTAGCGTAAACTTCCTCAACTCCAAAGAAAGAAATGTCATAGGCGTCACAATTAAAAAGAAACGAAAATGTACGTAACGAACTTCTGAAAACAAACGACAAAAAAATATAATCAAAATACTCTGCACGAAAATTTGCAAGAGTAATAATAAAATATTTAAAACAAAATGTATCAATAAAATCTGTAAAATAAAGTCAACACTCCAAGATTATTGCAGTTTTACAAAATACATTGGGTCGATTACTTTTGAAAAAATTTTAAATACGAAAGTAAAACAGTCCCACAAGTTGTTCGAATGTATAAAAAAAAATTATGTGATAAAATTTCTCGTGCAAGTACATCAGAACCTCTGACACGAGCATGAAAATAACATGATAGGAAAAATTATAGAAATTCCAAATAACAACTATTTTCATAAAAAATGAAAAAAAATCAAAGGATAAAAACCCACAGGGTTTATCAACACGCAAATAAAAGCGAATTGATCAGCGACCGCAAATCCGCGACGGTCATTATTTTTGCACAAATTATAAAAATTAAAATTGAATAAGAATAAAAATCAAAATAAATAGATGAAACAAACAAAGTCATTTTTGATATTCGAAATAAAAACAAGAGAAAAATCTAACGCACAAGTACAACGGAATAACACTTGTTCCACAGTCGAACACGTTCAAGAGTCCTCTGAGCCTTTGAAAGGACATGTCCAAGGAACCTCTGAGTCGACGTGAAACAAGGTGCACCCGAACCTCTGATGCAGAAAAATTTGAAAAAAAAATATCCGTATAAATTCAAATGGATAAAAGTAAATTCATACGAAATTGGACATTGAAGTACCAATTATCGTAATGGAAGAAATTATTTCGTCAAATACAGTTCCACCATGCTTGGTGTAATTAACATTGAAAATTAAAATAAAATTTAAATTTAAATAAAAAAAAAAACGAAAATGAATCAAAATCAGAATTCAGATACAACAAAAGCAAAATGGGCCAATGCACCGACATTTCACCATCACAGTTGCCGACTCATCAAAATATTCCTCAACGGAACGATTAACGAAAGAGAAGCAACCAAATCGATTAATTAGTCTTTTCGCCATCGTCAACCTGAGCAGACCTCATCTAAGCCCTGCACTTAGAGTCCGAGTCTTATTCCGGTCTTTACAAGATAGTTCCGATTACGCGTCTTCGATTCTTCGTGAACAAGCATCACTGCCTGAGGGTTAGTGAGGCACTGCGGTGCAGCGTTTTCACCACGTCTTGAAAGCCGTTTAAGAACTCATGAAAGACTCAATTCAATTCTCAATTCAATCCTAATATTTATCAATTTACCATATTTTATATTTTATCTCAAAATCTATGTTTTACGTAATTTGTGTGCGTGAGTGTACCGACTACACTGTCTTCGAGGAGACCCGCTACGCGCTGCGTCAGCACGACTCAAATTGCGTTCGAACATTAAAGTAAGTCTGACCTATATTTCATTCAACTCCAAATGTAATACAAATTGTTAACCGAACAGAAACCGACTCCGATACTACTCGAGACTTTGTACTCTCCGTCATCATCCCGAAAATATACAGGGTGTTCTCTAAACGTCTCGTTCGATCTCATTTAAACACCAAATTCCTTTCTGAATTCATCTAATTACTAGATACCCATCTGACCCTAATAGGTGCGCCTAGCGCTTTGATAGCTATTCCGAAGATTTACTTATTTATTAATTAATTTATTTATTTGTTTGAGAGTTTCTCTCAGCCCTTTCACGTTACACGTTCGGGCTTAACAGGGGTCTGCGTGCCCATCCTAGCCAATCCTTGGCAAGGAAATTTCTGATTGGTCACGGCCTCGATGTTTCCATTGGATCCATCGTCAGCAAAACTTTGCCCGGGTTAAAAGCCTCTGCAGGTCTCTTGAAAACAGTGTGTTGGGTGTACGTACACTGTTATGTCAGAAATTCATGACATAATTGTATTATCCGTTGATAATACAGTCGCTGCTCGCTCCCGTTTTTAAGCTTGTCGTAAGACTTGCCGGGGATGGGAGAAACTTTGAGAAAATACTCGTGGAAAATATGGTAACAAAATAACAATTTTAATTTATTGAAATTGAAATAATACAAAAACTTATTTACTTACATTCGTTGCTTTCTGGACTGATTGCGTTTCGTCGTTCAGGAATAATCAAGAGACGCGGCAGCGGCTCAACGCCAAGTATTAAAAGAAAAGCGTAGCGCGAGAGCTGCCGTACTCTTATATGCAGTAAAATAAGGGTTTTCTGACGTCACAGAAACGTTGAATCGTTTTTACGGAAAAACGGGGCGACAGAAAAATTTCATATTAGAATTGAATTTTCTTGAATTTTTTATCTTTCGAATGGTCTCTAGTAGAACAGAATCCGTTCAGCCAATCCAGAGAAATCTGATATTGAAGATTTTGGTCGCGAGATCCGGTACGCTTTCTGTTTTCTCAGAGTCAGAGAGGCGTAAGATGCGCTTGTTGACGCTTGGACATACGCCCTTTGCGAGACAGGTGGACATTTTCGGCCTGTGATGTCACGCGCTCCACTGAACGCGGCTACCCCCCACTCTCCGCACGCCGCGGAGCGAGAGAGACAGGCTATATCGGGCCTCTCTTTGCCTCTACCGCCGACGCGTCTATAGCGCTGTCTCTCTCCCTCTACCGCGTCGGCGCATCGTGCTATCTCTCTCGCTGTACCACGTTCTCTCTATTCTTTAGATTTATTTTAATTTAAAATTATAAAATTAATAAAAACATTATCAAGAGACGCGGCAGCGGCTCGACGCCAAGTATTAAAAAAAAGCGTAGCGCGAGCCCGCCGCACTCTTATATACAGTAAAATAGGGGTTTTCTGACGTCACAGAAACTTTGAATCGTTTTTACGGAAAAACGGGGTGACAGAAAAATTTCACATTAGAATTGAATTTTCTTTGATTTTTTATCTTTCGAATGGTCCTTGGTAGAAGAGAATCCGTTCAGCCAATCCAGAGAAATCTGATATTAAAGATTTTGGTCGCGAGATCCGGTACGCTTTCTGTTTTCTCAGAGTCAGAGAGGCGTAAGTCGCGCTTTTGACGCTTGGACATACGCCTTTTACGAGACTGGTGGACATTTTCGGCCTGTGATGTCACGCGCTCCACTGAACGCGGCTACCCCCACTCTCTGCGCGCCACGGAGCGAGAGAGACAAGCTATATCGGGCCTCTCTTTGCCTCTACCGCCGGCGCGTCTATAGCGCTGTCTCTCTCCCTCTACCGCGTCGGCGCATCGTGCTATCTCTCTCGCTCTACCATGTTCACTCTTTAGATTTCTTTTAATTTAAAATTATAAAATTAATAAAAACATTATATTTTTCCAGTAGCGCCGGGATTTTATTTAACCGATTGATCCAGAATCTTTAAGGGGTTAACCGGGGGTCATAACGTATGGTAACGTGGGGTCGTAAATGACCCCAATTTTGAAAAATTCATATTTCTGGTAAAATTTAACGAAAAGGGTTCAACTTGGGCTCATTCTTTTCGCTTTTTAATGCAGAATCACGTGAGCCTGGGGCGATTTTGCTCCGAATAAAAGAAATAGTGCAAAATGCGATGAAACCGTAAAAAAATAGGAGAACGAAGGGAAAAGGGTGAAATCTCGCCGGGACTTTTTTAAACGATTGCCGAAAAGTCTGGATGGGATTTTTTAAGGGATCAATCAAGGATCTTGCCAAAACTTTTTTGAGGCATTTGCCAAGAGTCTGAACGAGACTTTTTAAGGGGTTGACCGGCGGTCGCGACGGAAGTTTTCCGAGTCTAAAACGGTCACTTCATTTTATTTGTTCTATTCCGGTAACGTGGGGTCATAAATGACCCTAGTTTCGAAAAATTCATATCTTTAGTCAAATTAAACGAAAAGGGTTCAACTTGGGCTCATTCTCTGCGTTTTCTAATGCAGATTCACGTAAGCCCGGGGCAATTGTGCTCGAAGTAAAAAATTTGGTCGAAAATGCGATCGAACGATAAAAAAAACGAGAGAACGAAGGGAGAAAGGCGCGAGGAAGAACGGAAAAATCTCGCCGGGACGTTTTTGAGGGATTGGCGAAGAGTCTGAAAGGGATTTTTTAAGGGGTTGACCGGGGATCTCGACGGAACTTTTTTGACCCTAGAACGGTAACCTTATTTTATGTGTCCTGTTCCGGTGACGTGGGGTCATAAATGACCCCAATTCTGAAAAAATCATATTTTCGTAAAATTTAACGAAACTGGTTCAACTTGGGCTCATTCTTTTCGTTTTTTAATGCAGAATCACGTGAGCCTGGGGCAATTTTGCTCGGAATGACAAAAGTAGTCGAAAATGCGATGAAACGATAAAAAAAAACGGGAGAACGAAGAGAGAAGGGTGCGAGGAGGAACGGAAAAATCTCGCCGGGACGTTTTTGAGAGATTGGCGAGGAGTCCGGACGGGATCTTTGAAGGGGTTGACCGGGGATCTCGACGGAACTTTTTTACGGGATCAATTCAGAGTTCGATCGAAATATCTTTAAGTGATTTTTAAGGGGTGGACCGGCGGTATCGACGGAAGTTTTGTGACCCTAGAACGGCAGCTTTATTTTATGTGTCCTATTCCGGTAACGTGGGGTCATAAATAACCCCAGTTTTGAAAACCTCATATCTCTGGTAAAATTTAACGAAAAGGGTTGAACTTAGGCTCATTTTTTGTTTGTTTTTTAATGCAGAATCACGTGAGCCCGTAGCAATTTTTCTCGGAGTAAAAAAATTAGTTAAAAATGTGATGAGACAATAAAAAAACAGGAGAACCAACGAAGAACGGAGAAATCTCGCTAGGACTTGTGAGACCGGTGGTTTTTAAGGGATTAGCAGAGAGTCTGGACGGGATTCTTCAAAGGGTTGTCGGGGGATCTCGATGGAAGTTTTTTGAGGGATCTATTCAGAGTTCTATCGAGATATCTTTAGGATTTTTAAGGTATTGAACAAGGATCTCAATGGGAGTTTTTAAGGGAGTAATCAAGAATCTCGCCGAGACTGTCATAAGGGATTGCCCAAGAGTCTGGACGGGATTTTTTAAGGGCTAGACTAAGCGTCTCTACGCAGATTGGCTGCGAGTCCGGACGGGATTTTTTAAGGGGTAGAGTAAAAGTTTCGCCGAGGTTGTTTAAACAGATTGGCCAAGAGGCTGGACTGGATTTTTTAAGGGGTTAATCATGACTCTCGCCGAGATATTTGAAGACATTTACCACGGCTGTCGACGGAAGTTTTTGAAGAGATTTGTTCTCTCCAGAACAATCAACCAGAACAATTAATCCCTCTATTATTAAGAAAAATGTTGATAAATATTCTGCTTCCCAAAAAGAAGTGAAATCCGTGGAAAAATACTTCATAAAAATAAAAAAAAGACGCCAAGTATTAAAAAGTCGCAACCTCAGTTGGAAAGTTTTTCTTCACTGCGAACCATCTTTGAACCTTGATAAAAATCTCAAAAATTGTGAAACTCAATTGACACAAAAAAAAATGAAATCATTGCAACATAGCCAAGAATTCATAAATGTGTCGTCGTCGAGATCGCTACACTTCCGGCTCGTGAAATAAAAATTGTTTGATCCAAATAAATTGTTTATTTCTTTCCGACATCAGAAGTGGGATGCCCAAAGAAGACGACAGATGGAGGGCGCTAATCGAAGAACAAAATCGCAATCTTTTGGCTCTGGTGGAAGCCATGAAGACTCCGACACCGAACGATCGTGTCTCGTTACCAGATTTTGATCCTGACGCAGTAAACAGTGACGCTCGAGCATGGATTTCGACGGCAGATATATGCATGACGGACCGTCCACTCCAGAGTGGACCACTGATGATCGCTCTCGCCCGAGCCCTGAAAGGTCACGCTTCGACATGGTTATCCCAAGTTTCATTTCCAGGGATAAAGTGGGAAGAATTCAAAGGAATTTTCAAAGCACGGTATGACTGTCCCGAAACACCAGCTGCCTTTCTAATTAATTTACAAAATGGTAAACCTACCGACGGTGAGTGTCTCGCAGCTTACGCTGCTTCATTGATGACCTCGTTAACCGCTCGGTGGAAAAATTTGTCGAACGAAGAAATCGCTATCTCTACTGTCCTAGCTCATATATCGGAGATAGAACCGCGAGTTCAACGACTTGCTTATACGACAGAAATCGAAACACGAAATAAATTACAACAAGAATTGAAATCGATATCATTTCTCAAACGAAAAGCTCCAACATCATCCAATGATCGAGAAAGATTTGAGAATAAACAGCCCAGGACGACATCAACGATTCCAATCATGAAATGCTACAACTGCGGAAAACCGGGTCATAAATCTTCGATGTGTCGCTCAAAAAATACCTACTCAAAAGAAGATTGTAACCGTTCAAAATATCGCCTCGAATCCCGCGAGAACTATCCGCCATGATCTGCGCAAGAGGTCAGTCCGATCGAGAGAAGGAAGAAGTGGGAGAGCCGGCACCCCTGAAAATCTAATCGTCAATCCATCGATATCAGCATCGATTACTCTCTTCTCTCTTGACCGTCGAACGAGTCACACGGGTTTCCCAAAGAATATTCCTTTGGGAGCCCTCGTCGAAACAACTCAAAGTTAAGTCATACGTCCGTCCTCTCGGAATCTCTCTCTCATTACGTTGACGACAATTTTGTTTATAAAAATATTGTAATTCAAATCAGATTTATTGTATTAGTATGCGTGAGTGAGTGCGAGTGTGTGAGAGCCATAAAAATAAAATTTATATACACGTGTCAGCCAGTAAATTTCTCCTTTTTCTTCTAAATGTCTGTTTGTCCATCAAAATAATCTTACAAGATCACACACAAAATACAACGCGAAGTGAATCATTTAACAAGAGTGCGAACACAAAATCAACTGTCACTTGCTTCAAATGTCAAGCCATCGGTCATTACGCTTCACGATGTCCCGGTACCACGAATAAAGAGCGCAACAGTACCACTACTGGAAAAATCACTGAACGACGTGTGGATATGTGCACGGTCAACGGATCCTCGAGCAGCCTACGTCACTCGAGTGAGAACTTCTCATTTCATTACGATTCAGGGTCAGAATGTTCATTAATTAAATACTCAATATCGTGTAGATTCAGAGGGAAAAGATTCAATGACGTTGTCATTGTGATCGGAATTGGACAAACAAAGGTCGAAAATACCTCACAAATCTTGAGTACAGTCGAAATAGACGATATAACTATTGAAATTCTGTTCCACGTATTACCTGATTGTTATTTACGTCACGACATTATGTTGGGTCGAGAAATTTTGAACCAAAGTAGTAGGTGGCGCACTATGGTGACCCCCACTCCTATCCCCACTCCTATCCCCACTCCTTTCCCCCACTAGTCGGCCGTCGCGAGAGCGGTCGACGTCGTGGGCGAGAGGGCGGCGGGTGTGCGGAGGGGGGATGGGTGAAATGTCGCCGTAGTGTGCCACGTTTTTTGTTTTTGTTTTTGTTTTTTAGAATTTATAAATTTTTTATTTATTATTATAAATGAAATTTGAATTTTATCGCGGAGTCAGCGGTTCGCACGGTGTTGAGGGGTGTGACCGTGGTGTGCCGCCTTTTTTGGTTTTTCATTTTATTACTTTTCACAATCTTGGTTCACCCTTTTTTTATTTTTGTTTTTCGAAAAATTTTAATTTTTCCCTTTCGCGGAGACAGCGTGTTGCACAGCGTTAAGGTCTGTGACGGACTGGCAAAAAGTACGGGTGCATTGGACCCCTCTGTTCAGCCGGTCCGTATCCCCGCTACTTTGAAAAATATAAAAAATAAGAAATATTTCGTTGTGAATCGGTGATCGCGAGGAAGAGGCTAGCGATGCACGGTTCTTTAAGAAAGTCGGTATGCTTTAAGAAGCAATGCCCTCGTGCTGCGTCTGCGAAATTGCACGTGCAGCTGCTAGCCCTCTTGCTCTCGCGATATCTCACATGCCCTCTCGCTTGCTCTCTCATGAGGTGCATCGCGAGAGCGTGTGGCAGTCGTAACGTCGTCAAAGCAGTTATTATTAATTTTTCCCGATCGCGGAGACGACGTGTTGTACAGCGCCGAGGTCTGTGGTTGACTGACGAAAAGCTCGGGTCCTTCGAAACCCTCTGCTTGGTCGGTTCGTATTCTTCTACGCTGAAATAAAAAAAAAAAATCTTTCGATTTAAATCGATGATTGCGAGGAAGAGACTGGCGATGCACGGGGCTTTTACGTGCATAGATGTATACCCTCTCGCTCGCTCTCACGCTAGCATATGCCCTCTCGCTTGCTCTCGCGGCTGCATATACTCTCTGATGAGACGGGATGCCTCGCGATCGCGTGAAGTATTCGCGGCGTCATCAAGATTGCACGTGGCTGTAGCATCGATGGTGTATATCCTCTCGCTTGCTCTCGTGCAGGCATATGACCTTCTCGCTCGCTCTCGCACAGGCATACACTCTCTCGCGAGACGCTATGCCTCGCGAGGGCGTAAGGTATTCGCAGCGTCATCAAACTTGCACGTGGCTGCAACATCGATGACATATGCTCTCTCGCTCGCTCTCGCTCCAGCGTATGCCCTCTCGCTCGCTCTCGCGGCTGCATATACTTTCTCGCGAGACGCGATGCTTCGCGAGGGCATAAGGTATTCGCAGCGTCATCAAAAATGCACGTGGCTGCAGTCTCTTTATCAAGAGATTAAACGGTGTGGCGGACCCCGTTGCCGTAACCTTGGACTAGTCGCGTTATATGTACACCTCGATTCTCGCAACCAATTAGATTTTCGATGGCTGTTGGAATTGCGCGGCTCGCCTCGATTCTCCCAACCAATTAGATTTTTGATGGTTGTTGGATTTTCGCGGCTCGCCTCGATTCTCGCAACCAATTCGGTTTTCGATGGTTGTTGGATTTGCGCGGCTCGCCTCGATTCTCACAACCAATCAGATTTTCGATGGTTGTTGGATTTTCGCGGCTCGCCTCGATTCTCGCAACCAGTTAGATTTTCGATGGTTGTTGGATTTGCGGGGCTCGTCTCGGTTCTCGCAACCAATCAGATTTTCGATGGTTGTTGGATTTTCGCGGCTCGCCTCGATTCTCGCAACCAGTTAGATTTTCGATGGTTGTAGGATTTGCGCGGCTCGCCTCGATTCTCGCAACCAATTAGGTTTTTGATGGTTGTTGGGTTTTCGCGACCTGCCTAGATTCTCGCAACCAGGTAGATTTTTGATGGTTGTGCTCGCTCTCGCGTCTGCATATACTCTCTCGCGAGACGCGATCAACTCGTTAGTATCGCTAAAAAATGTTCTTTAAACTTTATAATCTAAAAAGACGTAAAAAGGCGTATGTCCATACGGATTTTCGAGTCACTGTCACCGACGAAGAGTGCATCTCCTCGGTATAAAGACACGGCTCGGTCTTCGATAGAAGATGCTGAGCCGCAGACAGAGAAATATGCTTACAGATGTCAACAAAACTGTATCACTCCTGTACGTGCTTTTTTGAGCAATCGGGAGGGCCTTGCCGGGTGCTATTGAGTTTCAGTAGCTGCAGCATTGCATTGCTAGTTTAAAAAAGAAGTCTCGCTAAAATCTTCGCTCGAGATATGTCAGTAGTGATTCAGTCATCATATAGTACGGTTTTGAGGATCGTCGCTTATAATGTCTGATAATTCAGTGCGCTTATGTATACACAAACTTTTGCGCCTTACAAAACCGCGTAGCGCGCAATTGAGACGCCGGTGCAGTGTACAGTGGTGTGACGAGTTGTTGCGATTATCGGGTGATAGGCTCGTAAACAGACTAAGATACATTATTTGGTGCGCTCCTTTACGCGCTATCGCAGTGGCCTATAACAGAGGCATACTAAGTGGCCGGCGGGTGCTTGACATCGTGTACGATGAGTTACAACGTCGCGGTGTTTTAGAAGCCTCCGCAATATGGGAGCTGGTCGATGAGGTCAGATGTAAGTAATTTTATTTCAATATCTCGACACTACTGCCATATTGTTACGGATTAACAATACCGTAGCTATTTTTTATTATAGGCTATCGAGAATTTTACAACGCGGGGAGTGATGAAGAAGAGGACCTCGCGGAGTTGGCGCTGGTCGTGGAGGAGAAGGTGGGCGTGGAGGGCCCAAATACCCCCGATCGTATGTATCTAAAACCATTTTGCCTCATCATTTCAGACTTCGGTTTGTTCGAGGTATAAAACAGCTGGTGAATCGATGTTTTTTCGGAATCCCTACAAGAGGAGCATGAAGAGCCGAGACCGGGTACCTCGGCTGCGTCAGACGCTCCAGCACTGCAGCAACTCAATGCTATTGATGGAGATAGAGCGTCGACTATACTCCTCGACGATGATGATGGCGAAGATAGAGCGGCGGCAATAGACCTTGACACAGATGAAGCGTCAACTATTCTTAACCCCTCCATAATATTCAGTGACCGCCCCGATGTACTTTGTAAGTATAACCATACGGGTGTGAGAAAATAAAAGATAAACTATGATAATAAACTAATATTATCCAATAACTCGAGCAGTTGCGCACCACCGAGCTAGAGTTCTCGAGGCTGATGGGGCTATAGCGGGTTCACAGAGCCGTCACCAGGACAGGGATGGTGATAACGCTCTTTCCGGGAGTTCGCAGCCCGAAAACCAGCTAGGGGTATACCCGTGGGGTGTTCAACCGCGGGACGAGCGTCTAAACGACGAGCAAATAGCTGCTGAGCGTTTTGGTCTCTGGTTTCGGCAGCTGATGGAAACAGATTCAGGTAAAAAAATGACTATATTGTGGTAAATTCTTATTTAAAAAACGCAGAGCATAGCGTAGTGAAAGATCCCTGTAGAAGACTCTATCTCTCTCTCTTTCTGGCCCCGCGGAGGGTGTGGGGTACACACGTTTAAAACAGTTTTGTTATATTTACCTCAGGGTACTCGTCTTTTGACACGTTTGCAGCGTACCATGATTAGCACGAGGTACACCAAAAAAAAACACCAATGAATATTTTTATGCATAGTCCCTAGCCTATAACTAACGCTTTTGTCCGCTTACAGGTGTACAAACGGGCGCGGGAAGACCGCGGAATGCGCCGAGTAATGAAGCTTTCGGAGATGTGCAGCCACCTGGAGATCGGATCGTTATCACTCACGATGCAGCCCGCTATTTCAAGCGGTTCAAGCTACGAGGCCGAGAGATAACGATGCATATCCGCGAACCTCTCGCGGGAACGAGCGTAACAACATGGCTCGAGGGGGCATTCCGTGATCTTTTGACGCATCTCACGACCTACTGCGAGGGTGGTGACTACGCGGGGATCTCGTTCTCAGCGAGCAGCCTAGCACACGGCCCCGTTTGGCTTTCATTTCGCCCTGTCCGCGACTATTCATTTGTAGATGTCTGGCAGTTAATAACAAATATCGCTCAAAGTGCGCAGTCTCTGAACATCGACGATTCCTTTAATATAAAAATATGCATTGTCAAAGGCGTGGAGGGTCGCGGGCGAAAAGGTTTGACACACGAGGGTGTCGCTAAAAAATCAATTTTAACGATTCGAAACACTGACAATCTGTGTTTACCTCGCTCATTAGTAACAGCACGGGCGTACGCGGAAAGGGGCGAGATACGTTCGGGAGCCATGCATGCTAGATGGCAGCGTATTCGATGGATTAACGGGTCGTTTCAAAAAGAGGCAGCACTTGAACTCACGAGAAGCGCAAATGTTGTTATACCGCCTGCTGGTTGCGGTGTGCATGAAATTGCTGTGTTCCAGAATTATCTAGCTCGTGAGGGGATAGTTATTGTCGTTTTTGAGTTTTTGACTCTGGGACGGCGCGAAAGACCGTTATTCGACGGTACACAAACGGTTATGGATACCGCCGGGTCCATCCAGCACACGTTATACATTCTGTATTATAAACGGCCACATCATTTCCAGCCTATTCTAAATTTGCGCGCTGCTGTAGGCAGCTTAAACTTCTGCGCGACCTGTAACGTCCGTTTTCGCCGGGGCCATAGATGCTTGAAAAAGAAATGCCCTCGTTGTCTTCAAACGCCACCGTGCGAGGTGCTCGCGACCGCCACAGTCAGATGTGAGACGTGCAACCGTGATTTCTTTGGGGAACGGTGTTTAGAAAATCATAGGGCTGTTACCGTCCGTCGTAAACGCCGTGTAAATACTGTTTGCGAGTCTCTTCAACGATGCCTTAACTGTTTTCGCTCGATAAGACCTTTAGAGAAAAAGGAGCATGTGTGCGGGGTGGGTTTTTGCAAAACGTGTAAATCACAGCAGCTTTATAACCTTTGTTATATGAGACCTGTTCGCGCTGATGAGAAGTCGAAAGAGAACATATTCATTTTTTATGATTTTGAAACGCAGCAGTGTACGTCGGTAAAAGGTGACCCGGCAACGCGTGTTCACGAGCCGAATCTTTGCGTGGCTCAACGCGTCTGCACACGGTGTTGCGATAACGTTTCTATAGACGAACCGTGCGAACATTGCGGTGATCACGAGTTTACATTTAGGACGAACCCCGTATGTCAGCTTGTGGAGTTAGCCATGCAAAGTATTGCGGGATTCTCGCGCATATTTTTAATAGCACATAACGCCGGTGGTTTCGACGCTCAGTTTATCCTGCGTTACTTCATTGAGGAGAAAAAAACACAACTCCCGTCTTTAATAATGAACGGTACTAAAATAATCACAATGCGCGTTGGCAAACTCGTGTTCCTCGATAGCTTGAACTACTTTCACATGCCTCTGAGCGCATTGCCAAAATCTTTCGGTCTAAAAGCTGTTCTTGCCAAAGGATCTTTTCCGCATCTGTTCAACAAACCCGAGAATCAAAATTATGTAGGGCCACTGCCACCCGCAATCAATTACTCTCCTGACACCATGCGCTCGGAGGAGCGTGAGCGTTTTTTTGCATGGTATAACGAATTGAAGAATGCCGGTCATGTATTCAACTTTTCAAACGAGCTCGTTACCTATTGTAAAAACGACGTTACGATATTGAGACAAGCCTGTGTGGTTTTTCGGAAAATGTTCATGGATAGTGGGCGCGTTTGCCCATTTAGCGAAAACACAACAATCGCGTCCGCCTGCTTTCAAATCTTTCGGAAAAATTTTTTAAAACCTAACACGATCGGAGTTATACCTACGGGCGGTTACAGATGGGCTCACAACCAATCGAAAAAAGCAGTCTCTTGGCTCGTGTGGATGGAGCATTCTTTAAATCGCCGTATCATTCACGCAGGACGCTCGCGCGAATTTAAATTACCCCAAAATTTATTAGTAGACGGTTACTACGAAACGCCAGATACCGTCCACGTGTTACAGTTCCACGGCTGTTATTGGCACGGGTGCTCGAGCTGTTTCACTGTAAACAGAGACCGTAGACAAAGCGACGGTGATACGCTTAACGAGCGTCTTGAGAGAACAAACGCTATATCGCAGAGAATCCGTTCAAGCGGTCACACGTTAACTGAGATTTGGGAGTGCGAGTATGACCGCATGGTTAAAACAGATTTAGAGATGAGTGCTTTTGTGAGCGATCATGCTCTAGTCAGATCGGAGCCTCTCAATCCGCGCGATGCTTTTTTCGGTGGTCGCACGGAAAACATGGTCACCCTGTACGATGTAAAAGACGGGGAACAGATACGGTATGTTGACGTTTGCTCGTTATACCCATACGTCTGTAAGTACGGTAAATACCCTGTGGGGCATCCGACGGTATACGTCGGCGACGAGTGCGGGGAGTTGACAGGTCCCGAAAATAATATCGATCTTTCGCGCGTCGAGGGCCTTGTTAAATGTACGGTGCTTCCGCCGCAAAATCTTTATCATCCGGTGCTACCGGTGCGGATGCACCAACGCTTGTTATTCGCGTTATGTCGTAGCTGCTGCGAAACAATGAATCAAGACGCGTGTCCACATGAAGACCCTGCGGAGCGCGCGTTTAGCGGAACCTGGGTAGTGGATGAGTTGCGAAAAGCTGTTGCGTGCGGGTATAAAATATTAGCCGTGAACGAGGTTTGGCAGTATGAGATAACACAGTACAACAGGGACACGCAGGAGGGGGGTCTTTTTACCGAATACATAAACACCTTTCTTAAAATCAAACAAGAGGCTAGCAGCTGGACGGAGGGTTGTACAGGAGATGAGGCCGCACAAGACCGTTACATGACTTCTTTTAAGGCAGCCGAGGGAGTTCAGCTGGATCGCAGCGCGATAGCGAAAAATCCCGGCCTGCGTTCGGTAGCCAAACTCTGTCTTAATTCCTTTTGGGGTAAATTTGGTCAACGCGAGAATTTACCTCAAACGGAAATAGTGTCAACGCGCGAAAAACTTATGGAGTTGCTAAGCAGCCCTGAGCACGAGATCACCGGTATGCTGCCTGTTAACAATCAAGTATTGTACGTTAATTACACGAAAACTGATGACGCTGTGACACCGTCCAATATAGCAAATGCTGTCATAGCTGCATACACCACAGCTCAGGCGCGTTTAAAACTTTACACCTATCTCGAGCTGTTGGGCGAGCGCGCTCTGTACTGCGACACCGACTCCGTTATTTATGTTACGAAAAAAGATCCTGAAGAGTATGAGCCGCCAACGGGTCAGCTGCTAGGGGATCTGACCGATGAGCTAAGCTCTTACGGTGAGGGTAGCTACATTAGATCTTTCATTTCGGGTGGTCCAAAGTTTTACTCGTTCATAGTTAACACACCGGGTGGTGCGGAAAGCGAGGTTTGTAAGGTCAAAGGTATAACACTGAATTACGCAAACTGCTCGTTGATAAATTACGAGTCAATACGATCGTTTATAATAGGCGAGAGAGAGAACCCTATCGTGCTGCAGTTCGATTCAATACGACGTACGCCGTTCCATCAGGTGGTTACACGACCCGAAACGAAATCGTGTATGCCTCTGAGTGTCAAGCGGAGACGCGATGGTGAATACGGCTCACTCCCTTACGGCTACAGATAGTAGCTCATGGAAAATTCCCACTTTACAGGGGGCGTAATAAACATTGTTAAACATTGTTGTAAAATATTTATGTTATCGCCCTAAAATATTTATACTGTTACCGGAAAATAAAACCTCTACGTATTATTTCAACTGTTTGAATTCTTTATATTGTGCCAACCCGTAGGAAACGCACTCACTCGTGGAGATGGACACACGGTGGAAGCATCCCTGGACCTCAATGATCTGCGGTCCCACAGGGTGCGGTAAAACGTACTTTGTAAAAAAGTTTTTAAAGTTTATTTCACGGATGAACAGTGAGCCATTTGAGAGAATCATTTTTTATTACTCCGAGTGGCAGTCAGCATACACGGAGTATGGTGAATCAATAGAGTTCCACGAAGGTCTGCCTCAAAGTGCTGATTATGCTAACGACCCTCGCGCAAAACTTCTGATAATCGATGATTTGATGCGCGAGGCATCTAACAATAACGTTGTAGATCTTTTTACCAAAGGTAGTCATCATAAAAATCTGAGCGTTATTTTTATTACCCAGAACTTATTTCATCAAGGACACGGTCAGCGAGATATCTCGCTGAATGCCAACTATATAGTGATTTTCAAAAACCCCCGTGATCGTGCTCAAATTCAGCATCTCGCGCGGCAGGTGTATCCTGAAAACCCGCGTTTTCTACAGGAGGCCTACCACGACGCAACATCCAAACCGCACGGTTATTTGCTGCTCGACTTGAAACAATCGACGCCTGACAACTGTAGATTCCGTACCTGTATTTTTCCCGACGACCCCCATCATTTTGTCTACGTACCGCGGAAAAAGTTTAAAAGTGGATACAGTGCTGGTGAATTACCAGTTCAGCGCATGTAATGGCGTCCAAAAGGTCATCGTGTTGTGATAAATGCATAATCGTTTTGAGCGCACTTCAACGAGTTAACAAGATAACGCAAGAGCCCAGCACTTGTAGAAACACTTCCCATCCTTATTATTGTATTGGCCGGTGCGTGTGGTATATTCTTAAAGGCACCGCTACTCCCCACGCCTATAGGTCGAAAAAATCGGTTAAAAGGGGTGATACGTCGAGAGGTTAGACAGTTTGACACACGTAATGGCGCGAGACGGTGCACCACTCTGTAAAAAACACGTGGCGATACTACGCGCTCTTCAGCATCTCAATAAAGAGCAGCGCGAGGCTGTCCTACGTAAAGCGGATCCAAGCATCGTCCGGTGTATCTGTGAGTGCGCCTTGAACGTTCTTTGCGGTAACGTTCCTTTGAAGGCTGATCAGCGAAAAAAGTTACGACGGCACGCTCCCGTTCTCCGTCGCTTAGCAGCGAAAAAAGGCTGTTGGAAAGGTAAAAAACGCTTTGTTATCCAGAGCGGCGGGTTTTTACCGCTCCTACTAGCACCAATACTAGGGACTGTTCTTTCAAACCTGATTGGTGGGCGGGGGTGATGGAGCACGCGAGAAAAATGGTTCTGGTCCCTGAGGAACATGTGGCACAGCTGGGCGTGCAAAACCAGAGGCAACCAGCTTCCAACACGTGCATCTCCCAAGCACAACCGCTTCAGCCTACTGATGCTGTGTTATCCAGACTGGACGCCGAGATGAACGAAATTTTGAACTCTAACGCCTACAAGAACGAGCGCGAGAAATGGGCGGCGTATTTGGTTGTGCTACAACGCTATTTTCATTTTTCTGATGACGAGAGAGCTCGACAGTACGGCGAGCTCATGAAGAGCGAGCATACAGCTGTGTCCGGTTATGATAAAGACGAGAAAGAAGAAGCTCGTAACGGCATGAACGACTCCGTGATAATTGAAAGCGTACCGTCTAAATACCGTACTAAAGCGAAGTTGCTACTCCGTCGCTTACACGACACACCTCGCTGCAATTTTTCTTGGGATTCCGGAGGAGTCGTATCGATGGGGGGAAGGCCGATACAAGGCTCGAATATTGTTGATCTCGTGAACGATGCTATGAGGGCTAGAAAAATATCTAAACCAGCGGGGCGCGGCGCTTTCGCTAAATTTCTGAGAGCAATACAGACACCGCGGGAATTCATTGGCAATGAGGCGCTGTGGCAGGAGACAAGAGCTAATTCAACGCTACGACCGTCGCAGATCGAAGAGAGCAGCAACAGCAGTGAAAACAACGACGCCGCAACTGAGGCGAGCCAGTCATCGTTCTTCAGTGGCCGCGATAGCAAATCAGATAACACAGGGCAGAGTGGCAACGGTTATCGTAATAAATATAATAAGAAAAGACGTGTAACCTGGGTTAACCTCAAATTATAAAAATATGAAAACCTTGCAAAAAGTGTATTTTAACCCGTCCCACGAAGCGTCGTTTTCAGGTGCCACCAAACTGCTACGCCTGGCACGTCAGAAAAAAATCTCCAGAGCGAAGACTCTGCAGTGGCTTGAGGGTCAGGATGCTTACACAAAACACAGACCCGTGCGACATCACTTTCCGCGGCGTTTTTATAACGTACGGAATATTGATGATTTTTGGGAGGCTGATCTGGTAGATCTTCGCTCGATTAAAGATTATAACGATGGTTATGTTTATCTACTCGTAGTGATAGACACTCTAAGTAAATTTGCATGGGTTCAACCTCTGCGCGACAAGTCAGCTGCATCTGTGGCTAAAGCGTTTAATCTCATCCTGGCTAAGAAAAATAGCAGCGGCCGATCACCCGTTTACCTGCAGACGGACAGGGGCAAAGAATTCATCGGGGCTGCGTTTCAGGATCTCTTAAAGAAAAAAGACATACAGTTCCGCGTTGCAAGAAATCCCGATATCAAAGCAGCTATTGTCGAGAGGTTCAATAGAACGTTGAAGGAAAGAATGTGGCGTTATTTCACGTATTCTCGGCAAAAACGCTACCTCGACGTTCTACAGAACATTGTTTCAGCATACAACAACTCTATGCATAGTGCTATAAAAATGACTCCAGCCGCGGTGACGCTTGCTACGGCTACTACAGCTCGGAATAACCTGATACAGCGATACAAAAGACCGGACCATTGTCTCCCTAAATATAAGGTGGGTGACATTGTACGCATCAGTAGTGCAAAGGCAGCCTTTGCAAAAGGTTACGAAGGTGGTTGGAGTAGTGAGCTATTCAAGATTCACCGCGTATCGCTTAGTATTTGCCCTGTGGTATACTTCCTGCGCGATCTCCACGACGAGGATATTGATGGTATATTTTATGAACCTGAGCTATCGAGAGTGCAAACAAAGCAGATTAAGCAACGAGCGGCAAAATGAAGGACGAATTTTACATGGTTTTACCCAGCAATAGTAGTATGAATTATTATCCGGATAATGTAACAACGCGATATACAACGCATTTGCCACAATGTATGTCTCTTCACGGTAGCTGGGCTGTTTCCTTAGCCGAAATCCATATACCCACGACTGTTTTACACGTCCCTATCGAGAGTAAGCGAAACTTCCTGAATATGACAACGGAGCTGGCGGCTGGTATCTCAATGAAGTTTGATTTTAAGGAAGATCGCGCCTGTGTACCACCCGGTGTATACCACAGCATAGGGACATTACTAGAGGCTATTAACGAGATACCATATGTCACGGGCCATCTGGAATTCAAGTACGTCCGCAACGGGTATGTGACGGTGGCGCGCGTTTGCAAATCCTGTAAGAACCTGGAGCACGCCTTCTTTTTCTCCGACGTGTTGAGCAAGGTTCTAGGATTCACCGAAACAAGGGGTGTAGTAGTACCCCGTGAGGGATACGCTGCCCAGAGGCCTGCCAATTTAGCCAACGGAACCCTCAATATGATGTACGTTTATACCGATATCTGCGAACCCTATATTACCGGTGATGTTCACACACCTCTGCTACGCGTTGTACCGGTTGAAGCCGTCAATAACTATAATTACGGATCTGTGAAAATAAGAAGCTCCGTTACTACGCACTAGTTTTCAAACAATAACTATTGATATAAGGGATGAGTTTGGTGAGCCAATACCATTCGAGCATGGGACGTTGACGGTGACGTTACAGTTTAAACGATTAGATTAACTTGAGCGTCTCTACAATGGATTACTACGACGCATTCTTCGACGTGCAAACGGGGAGCGGGGCTCGAACCGGTTATGGTGGTATCAGTCATGTATATATCGGTTCACCAAACCAACGAGGTCACGGTATCGGAAGTTTTTTAGGAGGTCTCTTTCGACGCATCATACCTCTCTTGAAACAGGGGGCTCGGACTGTTGGTAGAGAGGCGCTTCGTTCGGGGATCAACATGGCCTCTGATGTCATTAATTCTGGCGTGCAGCCGAAAGAAGCGTTTAAAACGCGCCTGCGCGAATCAGGGGTGAACCTGAAGCGTAAAGCTGAAGAAAAAATCAATTCCCTCATGAAGGGCTCCGGCTATAAAGGCAGCAAAATTAATAAACTGATGCATTCTGCTGTTGAGAGCGTATCACGACGCAGCTCTGTGAAAAGAAAAAGAAAGGTAGTGAAACCGCGAAAACGTTCGAGCGGCGGTGGCGTGAGAAAGAAGCGTGTCAAGAAGAGGAAGAAGTCTGTGAAAGGTAGAAGTGGATCGGCTAAATCACTCGTCAGGAGGCGTAAGAAGAAGCCAAGAACAGTGACAGATATTTTTGCTTAAACCCAACTCTGAAAAATGGCATTCCTACACGCGCTCTCATGCGAGTGTCTCAAGTCGGAGCTTGAATTATTTTCATTACCACCAACACAGACAACGATTGAGGGTACACACTCGGTGTACTACAAACCAATCTCGTCGCTGACGGATGATTCGCCGATAGAGTTTGTCGTCCCAGGCCAGGGGGATGAGTACATTGATCTCGCGCATACGATGCTAAGTATACGCGTAAAGATAGATGCGCCAGATCCTGGAAAGGCGGAGGCAGCAAAGGACTCATTGCCATTACCCGATGTAGGACCCGTCAATAACCTTCTACACTCGATGTTCAGTCAGATCGATGTTTTTTTGAATCAAAAACTTGTGTCCCCTCCTAACAATGCTTATGCTTACAGGGCTTATATTGAAACTCTTTTGAACTACGCGTATGCCGCGAAGACCTCGCATCTTACGAGCGGTTTATGGTATAGCGATACAGAGGGAGCGATGGATGATGAGGCCGGTGGTAACAAAGGACTTGTACAGAGACGGAATGTATTAGGTCCGAATAGAACGGTCGATCTTCTCGGGCATCTGCACTGTGATATCTTCAATCAGGAAAGGTTTTTGTTAAACGGTGTTGAGATGCGCCTGCGGCTTGTACAGAACAATAGTGCCTTCTGCCTCAGGACCAGTTTAAAAAACTGTAAAATCCGCATTACAGAAGCATCGTTAATCGTGCGCCGCGTTAAGATAGCCCCCGGTATACTCCTGGCTCATGCGAGAGCTCTGTCTAAATCTACAGCAAAATATCCGCTGACTCGCGTCGAGGTCAAAGCTATATCAATGCACGCCGGAATACATGGTGATACTCTCGATAACGTCATACTAGGCCAGCTGCCGAAACGTATAATCATTGGGTTTGTCGATAATAAGGCCTTCAACGGTGATTATAGAAAAAACCCGTTCAACTTCCAGCATTACGCGATCAATTATCTTTCTCTATATGTAGACGGCCAGCAGATACCGTCGAAACCCCTACAGACAGACTTCCAAGATGGTAATATGTATGTGGATGCATATCACACATTATTTTCTGGCTCGGGTATTCACTTTCTCAACGACGGCAATTGTATCTCACGTTTGAATTACCCATACGGCCATTGTCTTTTTGCGTTTGATCTGACACCCGATCTTTCGGCTAATAGCAACAGCCACTGGAACCTGGTGAGGCACGGCAGCGTGAGGATAGAAGTACGCTTCGCAGGGTCTTTACCAACAACGATTAATTGTATTGTGTACGCTGAATATGATAATGTGTTGGAGATCGACTCATCCAGACAGGTCATCGTAGATTTCAGCGGCTAGTGAGAGAGAGAACCCTCCTCAGTTTCCGCTGATCATTCAAAGCGCGACGGTCGGAAAAAAACGGCATCATGAGTGTTGTTATTGATGTACAGGGTATGAGAGGTAGAGATAACCAGTTTATACCAAAAGAAGTAGCTGTCGTATCGGTAAAAACTGAAGACTCTGGTCATTGGGTTGTAGAGCCGCCTTATACCGATGACAGCTTACCGCTCTTTACAAAGAGCCTAAATATATGGTTATGTGATAATATCCACGGCATAGCATGGTCTAAAGGCGACACATCGTTGCAATCGCTGGAAATAAATCTGAAGAGAATCGCGGGGCAGGCGACACGGATTTTCACGCGTGGTTCTGAGAAAGCATCGTATCTAACACAGCTCACGGGATATTTTATTATAAATTTGGAAGATGATGAAGATGCGCCTCCATTACGTCACCTACCCCGAAGCGATGCACGTTGTATGTACCACTGTGCCGCGAATCACAGACAGGCCTACAGATGCGCCCTGAACAACGCCTCCAGAATCAAAGCCTGGCTCCGTCAAAACGAGCAGATGACCTCCTTATGGGAGTATAGAACTACAACGTCGTGGAGTATTGGTATATCTGAGACCAAGACCGAGGAGGAAAACGAATCCTCGGATCATGAACAGTCTTCAGGTATTACAGTCTCTCAAGAACATAAAAGAGCATGCCATAGGCGTCTATCCAGCCGATCGTATCCCGAAGGTGTGGACGAAACCGACGGCGTTCGTTGTTAACACCGATGGATACAAACGACCAGGGGTCCACTGGGTCGCCATGTACGTCGATCGAGATGGACACGGATGGTTCTTCGACAGTTACGGCCTACCACCAATCATCCCACAGCATCTCGCGCGTCTCCGAAGAAACTGTCGACTCTTCCGCTGCAACACAGTCCAGCTCCAAGGCCCTAATTCGCAGTGTTGTGGACAGTATTGCGTTATGTTTCTTCATTATATGGCTACTGGCCTTGGTATTCAACGATTTAGAGACGTATTTTCACACGATTTGCAACGAAACGATAAAATAGTTCATGAGTATTATAACGCGTATATAAATAAGCATGGTAAATCCAAGGGCACGGTTTCCGATACAGTTGGCTGTATCGGCGGGGGTTATAGAATTAAGCATCTACATTGTATACAGCACTGCTGCTCTCGTTCTCGGTAATTATATGATAATAAAATTTTAAATGTTGCGTCTAACTCCTGTCTCATTTCTTTCATCAAGAACCACACGTGCGGTTTTAAAACGCTGTGCCCCGTCTCCTATCCCGTTTCTTTCTGCGAAAATCATACGAGCGGTGAGACGTGGGGGGTGTCAGATTCCGCTGACGAATCAACCCTCTTATCTCTAATGCAGCTGCAGATCGCTCAACACTCCTCGTCAGTCAGCGCTCAAGGTTTGATACTTTACGTCGGTCTGGAGGTATCATGAACATCGTCGTTGATATACAGGGTTTGAAGGATAAATATGATAATTTCGTGCCTAAAGAAATAGCCGTGGTCTCTGTAAAAACATCTTACTTAGCACACTGGATCATATCACCGCCTCACGCTTATAACGTTCTGCCTCCTAGTGTGAAACGACAAAACACGTGGCTAAAGTGCAATCATCACGGGATAGAGTGGTCCACGGGTGAATCGTCTCTACGTGCTGTCGAAGCTGCTTTAAAGCAAATCGCTGTGCAATCCGATCGCCTCTTTACAAGAGGGCCTGATGCAGCTGCATATTTAACACAGCTAACAGATTGCTTCGTTATAAATCTAGCGGAGGACGAGAAACCACCGTCTGGTGATCTTCCCGAGAGCAGCACTTTTTGCATATTTCACGGTTTACTACACAAAAACGCCTCGTTCAAATGTGCTCTCAATAACGCTGTGAGAATAAAAAAATGGCTTTCTCATGACGATCGTTCCAGCTCTTTGTGGGTGTACAGAACCACCACGTCCTGGAATGTTAGCTTATTAGCTGTAGAGCGTCGGAAAGAGGGAAAAGCAGACAGCGTCAGAAAATCTCCCTCGTGAAGACACGTATTGTCGCTGATCTCATCCAGCGCATATCGTCATTTTATAAATGCTGACATACTAGCGACGCCCAGGGTCATGGTAAACTTATACCTCTACCAAGGTGACAGCTTGTAACAACGGCGGGAGATGCTGTATCAAAATATTGTTGTTGTCAGCTCTTTTCTACATTCGGAGTAGGGATATGGCTTTACCAAACTGGAGGTTTAAACCATCTGAACTCTCTGATGATCAGACAGTGCTCCCAAGTCACCGCAGAAGTAAACGACGTGAATTGAAAGTACGCTTAGACATTTTTTTGCGCGATATTGCAGCGTTCAAAGCAAGAATACGCGACATATCAGAACTCCGCGCTCTAACAGTGAATTTAAAAAAACTCGATCTGAACAATGGATTTCGCACTCATCAACCAAGTGGGCCTCTTGGACACCGTCCGTCCTGTGAAAAGATTGGCCGATCTTGAACAACGCAAAGACTACTACATCACCGGCATGCGAATCATCGAAACGACATGGGGCACGCGGGTTGTCGTGGATGTGGACAGCGCTTTTACATGCTTCCTACCGACAAGATTCGTCAAAGCCTTCGAAGACGCGACCCAACTCTTCCAACAAATGTGCGAAGCAGCCGAGAAGAAAAAATTAATCATGGTGTACCACGGCACCAAATTCAACAAACTGGAGTTCAAACCAGCTAAAGAATAATCATTAACAGGTATGTGGGAAAAAATTCATTTATGAACCATCGAAAACAACCCCCATATACACGCGTGCCACTCTCACGTCATGTATCTCTTCACCCCCCAGCTAAAACATCGCCCGATCATCCGAGCAACACACCCCGCCAACCACCGCTCCATGGTCATCGACGCCGTCGTGAAAACGAACGAAAAAATGAAAAAATTATATTTTTAAACCATGTGCCATATTCTAACCAATATTGTAAAATTAAGAAGAAATGAAATATATATCTAAAAAAGAAAAAAAGAAAAAAAGGTGGCACACTATGACGACACACCACCCATCCCCCCTCCGCACACCTGCCGCCCTCTCGCCCACGACGTCGACCGCTCTCGCGACGGCCGACTAGTGGGGGAAAGGAGTGGGGATAGGAGTGGGGGTCACCATAGTGTGCCACCTACTACTAACCAAGGACTAGCGGTTTACATGACATCAGAACAAATCAAAATAACGAGAGCCCTTATTGTCAACGTGTGCAATAAATCAGAAAAATATGAAAAGAATTTTGAACAAATAGATACGGATATCTCAGGAGAATCGAAACTAAAATTGGTTGCAATTTTACAAAAATTCGAAAACTTTTTTATTAATGGAACACCTCGTCAGCCTGCTCAAACCGAACCAATGCAGATACGACTCAAAGATCCAAATCAAACAGTATTTCGACGCCCATACAGATTATCGACAAAAGAGAAATCGATTGTGCGTGCAAAAATTAGCGAACTCATGGACGCAGACATTATCCGTCCCAGCTCCTCTCCATTCGCGAGTCCGATACTTTTAGTAAAAAAAAAAAGATGGTTCGATCGCATGTGTGTCGATTATCGAGAATTGAATGATAACACCATTCCCGACAGATATCCACTCCCCTTAATTTCGGATCAGATTAATCGATTACACGGAGGTCATTACTTCACAAAACTAGATATGGCTAGTGGATTTCATCAGATCCCCGTTCATCCGGATTCAATTGAACGAACAGCATTTATAACACCGGAAGGACAATATGAATATCTCACTATGACATTTGGACTGCGAAACGCACCTTCGGTATTTCAACGCGCAGTTCACCAAACCTTGGGAAAACTAGCCAATACTTTTGTGGTTGTCTATATGGACGACATCCTTACTGTCGGAACCACGATAGACGAGGCTTTAGATAGACTGAATCAAGTTCTCGATGTTATAACCAAAGTAGGTTTTTCATTGAACCAAAACAAATGTTCGTTTTTGAAACAAAAAATCGAATATCTTGGTTACGAAGTGAGTCACGGCGAAATTAGACCAAATCAAAAGAAAATAGAAGCCCTCATAAGCTTACCTCCACCCCAAACTGTGACTCAGCTACGACAATTCATTGGCTTAGCATCATATTTTCGACAATTTATTCCTAAATTTTCTCAAATCATGGCCCCTTTATACGCATTAACAGCAATTGCGAAAGGAAATCTTGTTTGGAAACATTCACACGAGGTTGTCAGAGAAAAGATTACATCGATTCTCACTAACGAACCAGTTCTAATGATTTTTGATTCTAATTGTCCTATCGAATTGCATACCGACGCTAGTTCAATTGGTTACGGCGCTGTTTTGATGCAAAAAAAGGACAACAAGTCACATGTGATCGCGTATTTCAGTAAACGAACGACTACCGCTGAATCAAAATACCATTCGTATGAATTAGAAACATTGGCAGTTGTAAAAGCGACAAAACACTTCCGCCATTATCTGCACGGACGTCAATGTACGGTAGTCACAGATTGTAATTCCTTGCAATCATCGCGTAAAAAGATTGATCTCACCCCGAGAGTTCATCTTTGGTGGGCTTTTCTACAGGCATTCGATTTTGAAATAATCCATAGAGATGGCAAACGAATGAGTCACGCTGATTTTTTTTCAAGAAATCCCTTGCCATGCAATCAAAACTTTGAAAAAGTCATACAAAAACGAGTAGACATTAACACCTTATCAAAAAACTGGTTATTCGCAGAACAGCAACGTGATAGTGAAATTACGCAATTAATAAACAGATTGAAAGACGAAAAGCTTAACGAAGAAGTTGCTAAAACATACGAGCTACGTTCAGGAATTTTACATCGAAAAATTCAAAGAAATGGTACGACACGATGTTTACCGATCGTCCCTAGAGCATTAAGGTGGTCAGTTATAAATAGCATTTATGAAGGTTTAATGCACCTCGGTTGGGAAAAGACACTCGAAAAAGTCTACGAGCAATATTGGTTCGAAAATATGTCAAAATACGTTCAAAAATTCATTGATAATTGTGTCCCATGCAAAATATCAAAATCACACTCGGGAAAAGTCGAAGCTGAGTTACACCCTATTCCAAAAACCCCAATTCCTTGGCACACGGTTCATGTCGATGTTTCAGGAAAGCTAAGTGGCAAAAACGATACCAAAGAGTACATTTTTGTTCTAATCGATGCTTTTACGAAATACGTAATTTTAAATCACGCACTGCACATCGACACGGTTAGCACTATCAGAGCGTTGAAAAGTAGTATTTCCTTGTTTGGTACACCCACACGTATCATTGCTGATCAGGGCCGTTGTTTTGCGAGCGCAGATTTTCGCGAATTTTGTAGCGCCAATAATATAAGTCTACATTTAATCGCTACCGGAAGTTCTCGCGCTAATGGACAGGTGGAGCGAGTTATGGGAACCTTAAAAAATATGCTAACAACCGTAGAAACCAATTGCACAGTGAATCGAGTCACCAAATTTAGTCCGTTGGAATTAATGATTGGAAAAGTTGCTAGACCAATAAATCTGATGTTGTCCGATATTGAAGAATCGGAAATCAATATCGATAACGTAAGAACACAAGCTATCGATAATATTGAAAAAATATCGCAATATGACAAAATCAGATTTGATAAAAATAAAGCGAAAATAAACAAGTTCTCGGTAGATGATTTTGTTTTGTTACAAAATGAAGAACGCAACCAAACTAAACTCGACGCACAATACAAAGGACCTTACAAAATTATCAAATTATTAGAAGGAGACAGATATGTCTTGAAAGTTCTCAACTCAAATCGGACTTATAAATATTCCCATGATCGAATAAGAAAAATGCCTGAAGGTTATATCCCTGATGATGAGGATAACAAGGGCAAATAATCTCCATTTTTGTGTAAACTGGACGCATTATTCAAGTTGAAAAGGATCTTTATGATACAGTTCATTACTATAGCTCAATAAAAATCGGCATCTCTTCAATGTAGACCGTGAGTGCATAGTATGCACCTGGTTTCAAAAAAAAAAAAAAAAAAAAAAAAAAAAAACGAGTATACTATCACTGGTTGGAAGTGATAATGATTGACCCACTGGAGAGAAGTGGTATTGTATGCTATTACTGGATGGAAGTAAAATGCAATGGCCAGCGTTGAACAAAGATACCAAATTTTAAGTATTCATGAGATAAAATCGACTTGGAAATCAACAGAGTTATGTGTCGAGTGGAAAGACGAAATAAATGAATCAATGTCATGACTAATTGGACCAAAATTGTAAACTTTTATAACAAAAATCATTTAATGTATTATAATAATAAAACAAGAACATCACGTCTCAATACAAAAAATTAGCAATGAAACTTATTCGTCAGGAATGGACGAGCTAGATTGGTTGTTGTTATTAATTCTGTCTTGCAGCTAAGACACACGAGGACGTGTGATTCATCAGAATGGCCGTGTCGCAGTACATGAAGCGCACTTCATCCGATTGCAAAGATAAGAAGTGTCGAGCAAAAACAAAGAAGCAATGGAATGGTTGCTGAGCAACAAACAAAAAAATAAAATAATAAAAAAAAAGGAAACGCTCGAGCGAAATCGACGAACGAGAGAGCAGAGATCGAATGATCGCCGTCGAGATCGCTACACTTCTGGCTCGTGAAATAAAAATTGTTTGATCCAAATAAATTGTTTATTTCTTTCCGACAAATGAATGAATTTTACAGGGAAACGTACACCCTGAAGGCATTCGGTTTAAGGGTTTCTCTATCCCGAATTGAATTCCCCGAATATCAATACTATTATTGGGTGTGTTTAGAGCAACTCTAAGTTGAGCAAGTTGAGTTCCACAGGAAACGATACATAAAAGGGCACGTTTGCGTACAAGGGCACGCGTACACGTACACGTACTTACCGGACGAATTGACTGCAGAGATTATACAAAAACTTGGCGTGCATGGTTTTCAAAAATAATTTCGGCGAAGAAATACCTCATTCATATTTACACGTACTGGGGAAGCCGCTGAGAGGCGGGCGGGGAACAGCTGGGGTACATTAAAGAACAAAGAGGTAAAATGGCACATTTAACGCCGAACGCGCTGTTTTCAGGACGAGTCATAGCCAAGCGCGCGAGGCGAACATGAGGACTGAAAACTGCGCGTTCGGCGTTGACTATCCTTTCTCGGTGCGTAGGATAATTCACAACAGGGGGTTCAGCGGGCGATATTCAATTGGGGGAGAGTTCACGAAATTTAACTAGAAAAAACTGTCATTTTTCTCGTACAGTTCGTCTTCAAGCAGTGTTGCCAGTTCAGTACAATTGTACTGAATTCAGTACTTTTTTATCCCATTCCGTACGTCAGTACGCCTTTCGTAAATTCAGTACGATTTCCAATACGAAGGAGTGACAGAGAAAGACAAAAGTCGTGAGGGACAAATCGGGCATCGAAATTTGTCATTTTCTTCCATCGCAGGTCGTAATGGAAAGGTAAGTAAAGATGAATGATTTATAGGTTATCGCTGAAAACCACAACCATGAACCATATGATTTTTTAAGAGAGGATTTATAGTCATCACTCGTCAGGGCCGGGAGCAGCACGAAAGACGAAACATAACCTCACATTTTCGTAAGTAAATGTAAGGTTATGTTTACCTGTATATTTACGAAATTACGTTAGGCATATTTACTTACGGCATAGCGGCACTCGCCCGGGCAAAAATCCGCTATTTATATTTATTAACAAATCTTTTATTCGTCATCAATATCTCAGAGCCCTCAGGCAGTTAAATAGTTGATTTTTAACGTAATTAGGGAAAGGCTTGGATTTTGTGGCTGCTCGGACCGCGGTCGAAGAAATTTGAACTTTGTTATGTGTTTCGATCCGAATTCAGATAGTCTTTAGTAAAGTTTATTGCTCTGTAAATTCTTATGGCACAAGATCATAGATATATATGATTCATTGCGTGCAACAAAAAATCACGCTCCATTCATTATTTTCTTATTTTCTCAGGTTTTTAATAAAACAACCTGCCAAAAAAACAGCTGAAGCGGCCAGTGTGCCATTGGCCACTGCAAAAAAAAAACTCCAACCTTGAGTTGCGCAGATTCTTCCAACGGGGAAACAAATGATGAAAGGTAACGACTCTTCGTTCTCATGCGTATTATTGATTCGCTAAATCTATGATTATTGTATATCGAGAAAATCTAACGAGAGTATCTTTTTCTTTCAGATATATCGGTGTGAAATCAAAAAGAAAAATGAAAGCGGTTGAACCAGCAAAAAAAAGGATCATCGAAACGAGGTATGGAATCAAACCCAAATTGTCATGGTCTCAAGCGGCAGGGTGTCAGTTCGACACCATATGCGTATTGTCGCAGTCGCAATTTGCACACAGCAAACACTGCTGTGTCGAACTACCCGGTGTTGAACTGGAATCTTGTCAAAAAATGAAAAATACTTGAATCTTTGAAACGCGATGAATTATTAATTACTGTTGTACGTTGTTTCCAAAGGATACCGTATATTACACCCATTGGAACAACGGGAGAAGTGGGATCATCATCCACGCCGACAATAGGGCGAAAGAACAATTCTTCCTCTTCATCGGACAGCCTCGATTCAGCGGAAGAGAACGAGGAACAAGGAAAAGCCCCTGTCAAGAAAATGAGAAAAAAATACAAAGCGAAATTCAACGAGAACTGGACATCAAAATTTCCCTGGCTGGAAATGAAGTCGAATCAGGCATTCTGTAAAGCGTGTCTTAAAGTTATTAGTGGAGGAAAAACGCATTTAAAAAGGCACGCTGGCACAAGTGCTCATCAATCGAGGATCAAGGCCGCTGAAAAAACCGTCGAGATACAGGATTTATTGAAAAATGAACAACAACAGGAGCACAACGAGATTGCGGAGCTCAAGATGACGATGTTCCTTCATGAGCACAACTTACCATTTCTCCTGATGGATCACCTGCCAAAATTTATCGCTTCTATTTGTCCAGACTCCAAGGTGGCAAAAAGGATAAAGTGTGCCAGAACAAAAGCTACGAGTTTAACCAGAGATTGTATTGCCGCTCAACAAAAAGAGGATATTGCGGAAAAACTGAGAAACGGCTTTTTTTCAATCATAATCGATGAGACGACAGACGTGAGCTCAGAAAAATCTCTGGTGATCGTAACGAGATTTTACGATTCGGAAAAGGAGCAGTGTAGAGATGCATTTCTTGGCTTGATCAAAGTGACGTCCTGTACTGCAGAAGATTTATTCAAGGCGATCGTCGAGTGTCTCGAGAATCACCGAATTCCCCTCACTAATATGATCGGATTGGCGGCGGATAATGCTTCCGTGATGATGGGCAACATTAATGGGGTCCAGGCTCGTTTCAAACGCGTTATACCAAACTTATTCGTTCTTGGTTGCGTGTGTCACTCGTTCCATTTGTGTTCGTCGGCAGCAGCTCATCAATTACCTCGCAGTCTGGAAGAGTTGATTCGAAGCATCTACAATTATTTCGCACACAGCAGCAACAGATCGGCGAAACTACGAGAGTTCCAAGTTTTTGTGGAACTAAAACCACACAAAATTTTGCATCCGAGTCAAACGAGATGGCTTTCTCTTCAAGTAAGTTTTTAAATCTTTTACTCGAATTTTGGAGGCTCGAGTATGCGATCGTGAGTGAAGCTGGCCGGAGAATCAACCGTTCGGATCTCGAATATTCCACATCACATTGCACTTTCTCCATGTTTTACCATGTTTCTTTTCCCATGTTCCTTGACATTCCTCTATTTGTATCGTATCGTAGGCTGCTGTAGATCGCGTGATTGAAAATTGGGACGCCCTGATTCTTTTCTTCACCAACGAATGTTTTGAGGATAATTTGTCTTCAACGCAGACGATTTTGGCTCAACTGAAATCTCCGATATTCAAAGTATATTTCTCATTCATGTCATATGTTTTGGATCTCGTCAACAAATTGAATTCAGAATTTCAAGCCGAGAAGCCCAAGGTTTATCTCTTACTGAGTCGCGTTCGAGGATTGTATCGAACAATTCTTCGAAATTTTATCGAACTCGGACATCTCGAAACCGTCCAACTACAAAAAATTTCTCCAAGTAATCCGAGAAATTATATAAAATTAGAAAAAGTGTACTTCGGTGTGAAAACCGATCTCTTGTTGTCGAATGAAAATATCGAGCCACAAGAAATTCACAATTTTCGGACACATGCTCTCGCTTTTTACGTTGCTCTCTCGGAACAAATTAAAAAACGGTTTGATTTTGACGATCCAATTTTATTGTTTGTGAGCCAATTTAATCCCGCAATCGCTCTGTCCGGAAGCGTCGCGAGCATTGCAGTAGATGCTTCCAAATTGTTTCCACAACTTGTGGACGACATGGAAAAACTCAATGGCGAGTGGCGGCTGTTGGCCGATTTGCAGGAGCTTAAAATCTATCGGGAGAGTTCGATCGAAGATTTTTGGCCGAACATTTTTAAAATCAAAAGTGAATTGAAAGATCTTATGTTCCCAAATCTCGTCAAATTGGTGAAGGGAATTCTTTGTTTACCGCAGTCGTCAGCAGCTGCAGAACGAGTTTTTTCCCAATTAAATTTGTTGAAAAACAAAACGAGAAACAGACTGCACATCGATACGTGCGAAAGCATGCTACACGCGAAAGAAATGCTAGGCGACAATACGTGCTACAGTTGGCAGCCTAGTGCGAAACTTTTGAAGCGAAAACCGCAATATACCGCTTCGCACGCCTAACGCGATGAATGCCGTCGAAAAATGCTAAATTTTGTTGTTTGTTTTGATTGAAATGGAAATATTTATATAATGTATAACAATGAACTGTGATAATTAAAGTAAAAGTAACGAGTAAAAGTAACGAAGCACACTAATATCTAATTGAAATGAACGAATATGAAATTGAAAAGACAATATCTGCGCCAATTATAATATTTGAAATGTAAAACACATTGACAATAAATAAAATGTGAACTCCTATATACATTTAATGCATTTACTTGAATTTGAACTTCCCGCTGAATTTAGTACGTAAATCCGACTTTCAGTACGTTTTGGCGCTACTGTCTAGTACGTTATCAAATTTTCTTCTGGCAACACTGTCTTCAAGTCTTCAATACAAACTGACGTATGCTATCCATGAATGAAAATTCTTTTATCGTAGACGAAAAACGGGATGATCATTAATCTGGTTGGTACATTCGATTATCTTGTCTTCCCGAAATTATTTTCGAGAACCATGCACGCCAAGTTTTTGTATAATCTCTGCAGTCAATTCGTCCGGTAAGTACGTGTACGTGTACGCGTGCCCTTGTACGCAAACGTGCCCTTTTATGTATCGTTTCCTGTGGAACTCAACTTGCTCAACTTAGAGTTGCTCTAAACACACGCAATAATAGTATTGATATTCGGGGAATTCAATTCGGGATAGAGAAACCCTTTAACCGAATGCCTTCAGGGTGTACATTTCCCTGTAAAATTCATTAATTTATGAATTCTTGGCTATGTTGCAATGATTTCATTTTTTTTTGTGTCAATTGAGTTTCACAATTTTTGAGATTTTTATCAAGGTTCAAAAATGGTTCGCAGTGAAGAAAAACTTTCCAACTGAGGTTGCGACTTTATGAAGTATTTTTCCACGGTCCAAATATACGAACAAGTCAATGCCTTGGAGACTCTTGAGAACAAGGTCCATTAAGCGCTGGAAAGTGGCTGGTGCATTTTTCAATCCGAATGGCATTCTATTGAATTCATAGTGACCATGACGGGTCGTGAATGCTGTTTTATGTTTATCTTCTGGGTCCATTTCTATTTGATGAAACCCAGATGCTAAATCGAAAATAGAGAAATACTTCGCTCCACCGAGTTGGTCTAATATGTCGGTAATTAGGGGTAGAGGGTAAGCATCTCCTATCGTGACGTCGTTTAGCTTCCTAAAGTCTATGACGAGTCTCCATTATTATTTCCTTTCGAGTCTGCTTTTTTTGGAACTATCCACACTGGCGAATTATACGGTGAATTTGACGGTTCTATTATATTTATTTTTAACAAATCGGTGATTTGTCTTTCTATTTCCGGACGTTGTAACGGTGGATGACGGTATTGACGCGTGTTAATTGGTTTATCGTCTATTGTTCAAATTTTGTGTTTACTAACACTGGTCGATCTAAGAGGTTCGCCCGGTAAGTGGAAGAGATCTGCGTTTTCTTCAACAAGTGTTGTTACTGCTTTGAGCTCTTCATCGTTAAGGTGATCCAAACGCAAGAGGTTTATCACATTTTGTGCACGATTTTCACGCGTCCGTGAAGGTGTCTCATGCAACTTAGCTTTGCCTAAAGCGGAATTACTATTCTCTGGATCATTCTCGTCTGTGCTCATCTCGAATGGATAGAGTGTAACGACGGGAACATCTACTTTAACGTCTTCGTTCAGGGTATTGATAGCGTAGAGGTAAGCTTTGCCGTTGGTATTATTAACCAATGCTTCGCCTGCGTAAACGCCTTCTGGAAATGGTATGCGAGGCATATAGCCAGTATCTAGTGCGTTTCCCACTCTAACGAACATGATCGTTTTCTGTCTCGCTTTAAGAAGAAAGGATTCTGCGTTTATAAATGGAACGTCCACATCATTGATTCTTACACACCGTTCTTTCCAGTCAATTTTCCCTTTACTATTACCGATTGTCTCTCGACCGAGGATTGCATCAAATTCGACAGGAAAATTATTGTCAACAACGTGAAATATTTCCGAATTTCCACAAATAGCGATCTTAATTTCACCAAGAGTTCTTGGTTTGTCCGTACTTGAGATTCCGTATAGTTCAAAAATTACTGAATCATCTATTAAATTTTGATTAGCGATGTTTTGAATTTTAACCAGATTTAATTGGGATCCTGAGTCAGCTAAGAATAATGTATGTTCTTAAATGAAATCTTGAGAGTCTAACATTATTGTTGGTGCGTTGTAACTGTTAGAAACTGTGCTCAGGGTGCAATTAGCCCGAAGGATTTTCTGTGTTGATTTTACGGGTCTTTCGAGTTCGGGTGCGTTTATTGGTTTTGTCCCGTCGACGCACCTGGACGAGGGATCTCTTGTTCGTTTTCCGCTTGAGTTTGGTTAGATTGGTTTTTCTTGTTTTCGTTGTAAACTCTTTTACGACAGTCGTTTAGTACGTGTCCCGGTTTTTTAAAGTAATTGCAAATGATTTTACTCTTGTTATTCTCGGTCGTTTTTGAATTATTCTGTCTTTTGAGTGCGTAACAATCGTCCGTCATGTGATTCGTTTTCTTGCAGAAGTTGCAAAATTTGTCCGATTTTTTTGAGGATTGATTAGAGAAATTTTTCGAGTTTTGATTATTATTGGATTTATTAATGGGTAAACACGTTGATTGGTTGGTATTCTTTGTTTCAATCGGCCCAACCATTTTCTCGATTTCTGCCGCTTTCCTATAGATGCTTTCTAACGTTTCATAAACCATGCAAGGGATGTGAGGACGATAAGCGATGTTAACGCCCTTTCGAAACTGATCTATCGCCATGTCTCGAGCCCAATCTTTTGCGCCCTGTGGATTTTGCACTTTCGCTAAATCAATTGCTTGTTTGGTTTGATTTAAATGGAGGTTGACTCTACTGTAGAAGGCTAGCAGCGACTCTTTATCTTTTTGTTCGAGCGTGTGCATTTCTGTCAACCACGCAAAGAGTGGTCTCGACGCGATAAATCTGTTTCTCAGGAAATCGATCAGTTCTGTGATTGTTTCAACGTGAAAACTTTCTATACTCTCACAAGCAATTCCTTTGCATTTGCTTTTTAATAATGTGACGATTGATTTTTCTTCAATTATCCTATCGCATTTCCGAGCTGATTCGCAAGAATTGATAAATGTGTTTAACGAACAAGTTTTTGAGGTACCATCGAACTCTGGTATATATCTAGTAAAATCTCGATAATTAGCGTGCATGAGGTAAGTTAAATTGTCGTACGTTTGATTAAAATTCAGAGGATTTTGTGATGACGCTGAAGTTCGCAACGTTGGAGTCCAACGAAATGACAAAAAATAAATAAAATATGACGCTGAAGTTCGCAACGTTGGAGTCCAACGAAATGACAAAAAATAAATAAAATCAATCTCATTGTTTTTATTGCATAGAATATTAGTTAACGGTAGAAAAATGGAGGAATATGGAATTGAAATTAAAAAATCGTGTATAAACTCACCCTTAAAAAGGGTTCAACTTTTGAAAAAATTCCACCACCGACCCTATAGGCATTCTCATCTTTTTTATTTCTCGTATCGCTCGCGAGACACATGGACGTGACGTGAGCAAAATAAAAAAAATAAAATCGGGTATAAACTCACCCTTTAAGGGGGTTGAAATTTTGAAAAAATTCCACCACAGACCCTATGGGCATTATCATCTTTTTTATTTCTCGTATCGCTCGCGAGACTCATGGACGTGATGTGAGCGGAATAAAAAAAAAAAAAATCGGGTATAAACTCACCCTTTAAGGGGGTTGAACTTTTGAAAAAATTCTACCACGGGACCTATGGGCATTCTCATCTTTTTTATTTCTCGTATCGCTCGCGAGACACATGGACGTGACGTGAGCAAAATAAAAAAAATAAAATCGGGTATAAACTCACCCTTTAAGGGGGTTGAAATTTTGAAAAAATTCCACTACAGACCCTATGGGCATTCTCATCTTTTTTATTTCTCGTATCGCTCGCGAAACTCATGGAGGTGACGTGAGCAAAATAAGAAAAATAATATCGGATATAAACTCACCCTTTAAGGGGGTTGAAATTTTGAAAAAATTCCACCACAGACCCTATGGGCATTATCATCTTTTTTATTTCTCGTATCGCTCGCGAGACTCATGGAAGTGACGTGAGCGAAATAAAAAAAAAAAAAATCGGGTATAAACTTACCCTTTAAGGGGGTTGAACTTTTGAAAAAATTCTACCACGGGACCTATGGGCATTCTCATCTTTTTTATTTCTCGCATCGCTCACGAGACTCATGGACGTGACGTGAGCAAAATGAGAAAAATAAAATCGGGTATAAACTCACGCTTTAAGGGGGTTGAAATTTTGAAAAAATTCCACCACAGACCCTATGGGCATTCTCATCTTTTTTATTTCTCGTATCGCTCGCGAAACTCATGGAGGTGACGTGAGCAAAATAAGAAAAATAATATCGGATATAAACTCACCCTTTAAAGGGGTTGAAATTTTGAAAAAATTCCACCACAGACCCTATGGGCATTCTCATCTTTTTTATTTCTCGTATCGCTCACGAGACTCATGGACGTGACGTGAGCAAAATAAGAAAAATAAAATCGGGTATAAACTCACCCTTTAAGGGGGTTGAAATTTTGAAAAAATTCCACCACAGACCCTATGGGCATTCTCATCTTTTTTATTTCTCGTATTGCTCACGAGACTCATGGACGTGACGTGAGCAAAATAAGAAAAATAAAGTCGGGTATAAACTCGCCTTTTTAGGGGGTTTAAATTTTGAAAAAATTCCAACACCGACCCTATAGGCATTCTCATCTTTTTTATTTCTCGTATCGCTCGCGAGACGCATGGACGTGACTTGAGTAAAATTGGAAAAATAAAATCGGGTATAAACTCACCCTTTAAGGGGGTCGAAATTTACAAAAAATTCTACCACGGGACCTATGGGCATTCTCATATTTTTTATTTCTCGTATCGCTCGCGAGACTCATGGACGTGACGTGAGCAAAATAAGAAAAATAAAATCGGGTATAAACTCACCCTTCAAAAGAGTTGAAATTTTGAAAAAATTCCACCAACGGCCCTATTTGTCTTCTCATCTTTTTTATTTCACGTATCGCTCGCGAAATCCATGGACGTGACGTGAGCAAAATAAGAAAAATAAAGTCGGGTATAAACTCGCCCTTTAAGGGGGTTGAAATTTTGAAAACATTTCAACACCGACCCTAAAGGCATTCTCATCTTTTTTATTTCTCTTATCGCTCGCGAGACTCATGGACGTGACGTGAGCAAGATAAGAAAAATAAAATCGCATATAAACTCACCCTTTAAGGGGGTTGAAAATTTGAAAAAATTGCACCACTAACCCTATGGGCATTCTCATCTTTTTTATTTCTCGTGTCGCTCACGAGACTCATGAACGTGACGTGAGCAAAATAAGAAAAATAAAATCGGGTATAAACTCACCCTTTAAGGGGGTTGAAATTTTGAAAAAATTCCACCACAGACCCTATGGGCATTCTCATCTTTTTTATTTCTCGTATCGCTCGCGAGGCTCATGGACGTGACGTGAGCAAAATAAAAAAAAAATAAATTCGGGTATAAACTCGCCCTTCAAGGGGGTTGAAATTTTGAAAAAATTCCAACACCGACCCTATAGGCATTCTCATCTTTTTTATTTCTCGTATCGCTCGCGAGACGCATGGACGTGACTTGAGTAAAATTAGAAAAATAAAATCGGGTATAAACTCACCCTTTAAGGGGGTCGAAATTTACAAAAAATTCTACCACGGGATCTATGGGCATTCTCATATTTTTTATTTCTCGTATCGCTCGCGAGACTCATGGACGTGACGTGAGCAGAATAAGAAAAATAAAATCGGGTATAAACTCACCCTTCAAAAGAGTTGAAATTTTGAAAAAATTCCACCAACGGCCCTATGGGTCTTCTCATCTTTTTTATTTCACGTATCGCTCGCGAAATCCATGGACGTGACGTGAGCAAAATAAGAAAAATAAAATCGGGTATAAACTCGCCCTTTAAGGGGGTTGAAATTTTGAAAACATTTCAACACCGACCCTAAAGGCATTCTCATCTTTTTTATTTCTCTAATCGCTCGCGAGACTCATGGACGTGACGTGAGCAAAATAAGAAAAATAAAATCGGGTATAAACTCACCCTTTAAGGGGGTTGAAATTTTGAAAAAATTCCACCACAGACCCTATGGGCATTCTCATCTTTTTTATTTCTCGTATTGCTCACGAGACTCATGGACGTGACGTGAGCAAAATAAGAAAAATAAAGTCGGGTATAAACTCGCCTTTTTAGGGGGTTTAAATTTTGAAAAAATTCCAACACCGACCCTATAGATGACGCTGAAGTTCGCAACGTTGGAGTCCAACGAAATGACAAAAAATAAATAAAATTAATCTCATTGTTTTTATTGCATAGAATATTAGGAACGGTAGAAAAATGGAGGAATATGGAATTGAAATTAAAAAATCGTGTATAAACTCACCCTTTAAGAGGGTTGAACTTTTGAAAAAATTCCACCACCGACCCTATAGGCATTCTCATCTTTTTTATTTCTCGTATCGCTCGCGAGACGCATGGACGTGACGTGAGCAAAATAAAAAAAAAATAAAATCGGGTATAAACTCACCCTTTAAGGGGGTTGAAATTTTGAAAAAATTCCACCACAGACCCTATGGGCATTCTCATCTTTTTTATTTCTCGTATCGCTCGCGAGACGCATGGACGTGACGTGAGCAAAATTAAAAAAAATAAAATCGGGTATAAACTCACCCTTTAAGGGGGTTGAAATTTTGAAAAAATTCCACCACAGACCCTATGGGCATTCTCATCTTTTTTATTTCTCGTATCGCTCGCGAGACTCATGGACGTGACGTGAGCAAAATTGAAAAAAAAAAATCGGGTATAAACTCACCCTTTAAGGGGGTTGAAATTTTGAAAAAATTCCACCACAGACCCTATGGGCATTCTCATCTTTTTTATTTCTCGTATCGCTCGCGAGGCTCATGGACGTGACGTGAGCAAAATAAAAAAAAAATAAATTCGGGTATAAACTCGCCCTTTAAGGGGGTTGAAATTTTGAAAAAATTCCAACACCGACCCTATAGGCATTCTCATCTTTTTTATTTCTCGTATCGCTCGCGAAACTCATGGAGGTGACGTGAGCAAAACAATAAAAATGAAATCGGGTATAAACTCACCCTTTAAGGGGGTTGAAATTTTGAAAAAATTCCACCACAGACCCTATGGGCATTCTCATCTTTTTCATTTCTCGTATCGCTCGCGAGGCTCATGGACGTGACGTGAGCAAAATAAAAAAAAAATAAATTCGGGTATAAACTCGCTCTTAAAGGGGGTTGAAATTTTGAAAAAATTCCAACACCGACCCTATAGGCATTCTCATCTTTTTTATTTCTCGTATCGCTCGCGAAACTCATGGAGGTGACGTGAGCAAAACAATAAAAATGAAATCGGGTATAAACTCACCCTTTAAGGGGGTTGAAATTTTGAAAAAATTCCACCACCGACCCAATGGGCATTCTCATCTTTTTTATTTCTCGTATCGCTCGCGGGACGCATGGACGTGACATGAGCAAAATAAAAAAAATAAAATCGGGTATAAACTCACCCTTTAAGGGGGTTGAAATTTTGAAAAAATTTCACCACGGGACCTATGTGCAATCTCATCTTTTTTATTTCTCGTATCGCTCTCGGGACTCATGGACGTAATGTGAGCAAAATAAGAAAAACAAAGTCGGGTATAAACTCACCCTTTAAGAGGGTTGAAATTTTGAAAAAATTCCACCACCGACCCTATAGGCATTCTCATCTTTTTTATTTCTCGTATCGCTCGCGAGACTCATGGACGTGACGTGAGCAAAATGAGAAAAATAAAATCGGGTATAAAATAACCCGTTAAGGGGTCGAAATTTTGAAAAAATTCTGCCACGGACCGATGGGCATTCTCATCTTTTTTATTTCTCGTATCGCTCGCGAGACTCATGGACGTGACGTGAGCAAAATTAAAAAAAAAAATCGGGTATAAACTCACCCTTTAAGGGGGTTGGAATATTGAAAAAATTCCACCACGGGACCTATGGGCATTCTCATCTTTTTTATTTCTCGCATCGCTCACGAGACTCATGGACGTGACGTGAGCAAAATGAGAAAAATAAAATCGGGTATAAACTCACCCTTTAAGGGGGTTGAAATATTGAAAATATTCCACCACAGACCCTATGGGCATTCTAATCTTTTTTATTTCTCGTATCACTCGCGAAACTCATGGAGGTGACGTGAGCAAAACAATAAAAATGAAATCGGGTATAAACTCACCCTTTAAGGGGGTTGAAATTTTGAAAAAATTCCACCACCGACCCAATGGGCATTCTCATCTTTTTTATTTCTCGTATCGCTCACGGGACGCATGGACGTGACGTGAGCAAAATAAAAAAAATAAAATCGGGTATAAACTCACCCTTTAAGGGGGTCACCACGGGACCTATGTGCAATCTCATCTTTTTTATTTCTCGTATCGCTCACGGGACTCATGGACGTAATGTGAGCAAAATAAGAAAAATAAAGTCGGGTATAAACTCACCCTTTAAGGGGGTTGAAATTTTGAAAAAATTCCACCACCGACCCTATAGGCATTCTCATCTTTTTTATTTCTCGTATCGCTCGCGAGACTCATGGACGTGACGTGAGCAAAATGAGAAAAATAAAATCGGGTATAAAATAACCCGTTAAGGGGTCGAAATTTTGAAAAAATTCTGCCACGGGACCTATGGGCATTCTCATATTTTTTATTTCTCGCATCGCTCACGAGACTCATGGACGTGACGTGAGCAAAATGAGAAAAATAAAATCGGGTATAAACTCACCCTTTAAGGGGGTTGAAATTTTGAAAAAATTCCACCACAGACCCTATGGGCATTCTCATCTTTTTTATTTCTCGTATCGCTCGCGAGACTCATGGACGTGACGTGAGCAAAATTGAAAAAAAAAAATCGGGTATAAACTCACCCTTTAAGGGGGTTGAAATTTTGAAAAAATTCCACCACAGACCCTATGGGCATTCTCATCTTTTTTATTTCTCGTATCGCTCGCGAGGCTCATGGACGTGACGTGAGCAAAATAAAAAAAAAATAAATTCGGGTATAAACTCGCCCTTTAAGGGGGTTGAAATTTTGAAAAAATTCCAACACCGACCCTATAGGCATTCTCATCTTTTTTATTTCTCGTATCGCTCGCGAAACTCATGGAGGTGACGTGAGCAAAACAATAAAAATGAAATCGGGTATAAACTCACCCTTTAAGGGGGTTGAAATTTTGAAAAAATTCCACCACAGACCCTATGGGCATTCTCATCTTTTTCATTTCTCGTATCGCTCGCGAGGCTCATGGACGTGACGTGAGCAAAATAAAAAAAAAATAAATTCGGGTATAAACTCGCTCTTAAAGGGGGTTGAAATTTTGAAAAAATTCCAACACCGACCCTATAGGCATTCTCATCTTTTTTATTTCTCGTATCGCTCGCGAAACTCATGGAGGTGACGTGAGCAAAACAATAAAAATGAAATCGGGTATAAACTCACCCTTTAAGGGGGTTGAAATTTTGAAAAAATTCCACCACCGACCCAATGGGCATTCTCATCTTTTTTATTTCTCGTATCGCTCGCGGGACGCATGGACGTGACATGAGCAAAATAAAAAAAATAAAATCGGGTATAAACTCACCCTTTAAGGGGGTTGAAATTTTGAAAAAATTTCACCACGGGACCTATGTGCAATCTCATCTTTTTTATTTCTCGTATCGCTCTCGGGACTCATGGACGTAATGTGAGCAAAATAAGAAAAACAAAGTCGGGTATAAACTCACCCTTTAAGAGGGTTGAAATTTTGAAAAAATTCCACCACCGACCCTATAGGCATTCTCATCTTTTTTATTTCTCGTATCGCTCGCGAGACTCATGGACGTGACGTGAGCAAAATGAGAAAAATAAAATCGGGTATAAAATAACCCGTTAAGGGGTCGAAATTTTGAAAAAATTCTGCCACGGACCGATGGGCATTCTCATCTTTTTTATTTCTCGTATCGCTCGCGAGACTCATGGACGTGACGTGAGCAAAATTAAAAAAAAAAATCGGGTATAAACTCACCCTTTAAGGGGGTTGGAATATTGAAAAAATTCCACCACGGGACCTATGGGCATTCTCATCTTTTTTATTTCTCGCATCGCTCACGAGACTCATGGACGTGACGTGAGCAAAATGAGAAAAATAAAATCGGGTATAAACTCACCCTTTAAGGGGGTTGAAATATTGAAAATATTCCACCACAGACCCTATGGGCATTCTAATCTTTTTTATTTCTCGTATCACTCGCGAAACTCATGGAGGTGACGTGAGCAAAACAATAAAAATGAAATCGGGTATAAACTCACCCTTTAAGGGGGTTGAAATTTTGAAAAAATTCCACCACCGACCCAATGGGCATTCTCATCTTTTTTATTTCTCGTATCGCTCACGGGACGCATGGACGTGACGTGAGCAAAATAAAAAAAATAAAATCGGGTATAAACTCACCCTTTAAGGGGGTCACCACGGGACCTATGTGCAATCTCATCTTTTTTATTTCTCGTATCGCTCACGGGACTCATGGACGTAATGTGAGCAAAATAAGAAAAATAAAGTCGGGTATAAACTCACCCTTTAAGGGGGTTGAAATTTTGAAAAAATTCCACCACCGACCCTATAGGCATTCTCATCTTTTTTATTTCTCGTATCGCTCGCGAGACTCATGGACGTGACGTGAGCAAAATGAGAAAAATAAAATCGGGTATAAAATAACCCGTTAAGGGGTCGAAATTTTGAAAAAATTCTGCCACGGGACCTATGGGCATTCTCATATTTTTTATTTCTCGCATCGCTCACGAGACTCATGGACGTGACGTGAGCAAAATGAGAAAAATAAAATCGGGTATAAACTCACCCTTTAAGGGGGTTGAAATATTGAAAAAAATCCACCACAGACCCTATGGGCATTCTCATCTTTTTTATTTCTCGTATCGCTCGCGAAACTCATGGAGGTGACGTGAGCAAAACAATAAAAATGAAATCGGGTATAAACTCACCCTTTAAGGGGGTTGAAATTTTGAAAAAATTCCACCACCGACCCAATGGGCATTCTCATCTTTTTTATTTCTCGTGTCGCTCGCGAGACAAATGGACGTGACGTGAGCAAAATAAGAAAAATAAAATCGGGTATAAATTCACCCTTTAAGGGGGTTGAAATTTTGAAAAAATTCCACTACAGACCCTATGGGCATTCTCATCTTTTTTATTTCTCGTATCGCTCACGAGACTCATGGACGTGACGTGAGCAAAATAAGAAAAATAAAGTCGGGTATAAACTCGCCTTTTAAGGGGGTTTAAATTTTGAAAAAATTCCACCACGGGATCTATGAGCATTCTTATATTTTTTATTTCTCGTATCGCTCGCGAGACTCATGGACGTGACGTGATCAAAATAAGAAAAATAAAATCGGGTATAAACTCACCCTTCAAAAGAGTTGAAATTTTGAAAAAATTCCACCAACGGCCCTATGGGTGTTCTCATCTTTATTATTTCACGTATCGCTCGCGAAACTCATGGACGTGACGTGAGCAAAATAAGAAAAATAAAATCGGGTAGAAACTCAACCTTCAAGGGAGTTGAAATTTTGAAAAAATTCCACGAACGGCCCTATGGGCATTTTTATCTTTTTTATTTCACGTATCGCTTGCGAGACTGATGGACTTGACGTGACGAAAATTGGACAAATAAAATCGGGAATAAAGTTATCTTATTTGGAGTTTGAAATTTAAAAAAAATCGATCACCGCCCCTATGGGCGTTCTCATCTTTTTTATTTCTCGTGTCGCTCGCGAGACTCATGGACGTGACGTGAGCGAAATAAAAAAAATAAAATCGGGTATAAACTCACCCTTTAATGGGGTTGAAATTTTGAAAAAATGCCACCACCGAACCTATGGGCATTCTCATCTTTTTTATTTCTCATATCGCCCGCGAGACTCATGGACGTGACATGAGCAAAATAAGAAAAATAAAGTCGGGTATAAACTCACCCTTTAAGGGGGTTGAAATTTTGAAAAAATTCCACCACCTGCCCTATGGGCGTTGTCATGTTTTTTTATTTCACGTATCGCTCACGAGACGCATGGACGTGACGTTGGCGAAATTTGAAATATAAAATCGACAACAAAATCATTGTTCATGGGGGTTGAAACTTAAAAAAATCCCACCACCCCCCATCCCACCACCATCCCATGGATGTTCTTCTTTTTTATCTCACGTATCGCTCGCGAGACTTATATACACGACGTGAGCTATATTAGGAAAATAAATCGTACGACTAGAGAGAAATAAGAGATCGGGAGGATCCTAGAAAATATGAAGATGACATTGCATAATTGAAGCAATCTCATGAAGGCTTAAAAAAATGTCTGATCGAATAGGCTGTTGGAAATTTTTTTTGATTGTTATATTAACAGCTTAAAATGGATTATATGGATAAAAAAAAAAAAAATTCAGTATTGCATAGCGATATTATTGTGAAATTTTTCATCATTCGACACCGAGTCAAAGATTTATATATACAAAAGTTTCGTCATCACTCCTCAAGTAGATCATGGTAAAAAAAAACATAATCAACTTTTTATTTCCTAACCTCGTATCATTTGCATGATGATACTTTCTTGTTAAACACGCTTTATCAGACAGAAGAAGTTTCAAAAAAAATATAAAATCAATCTATTGAATCGTGCTTTCGGTGTCAGAAATTTCTGGAATAATAAAAAAACAATTATCTCAATGAGATCCGCTGTCGTGGATGAAATTTTCAGAAAATTCGTTTATTGTATGCCCAGATAGTCATTCCATATTTCGCTGGAATAAATGTTGAGGCATTTTTCTCTCACTTGCCCGGCTGTGGCCTGTATTATCAGTTCACGGAAGCAGCTGAATTGGTTTTTCTATTTAAAAATTTAAATCGAAATCATTAAAAAAAAGTGATAGGAACTGCAAAATCGTTCAGACCAGGTTAACAGTGGGCCGATGTTTTTTGTTGCATCGTCGTAATTTTCGTGGTATTCAAATACAACCACAATCCCGAAATCGCTGTATATTGTTGTAAAGAATTTGTATTAACGCTTCTGTTTCACATAGTCTACACAAATCGAATGAGTGGCGACATTATAAAACGCAGAAAGTTATTATCCATTCCCTGAGTTGATAATATTTCAGTGGATACGTAACAGGAATAGGCAAAAATGATATGTTTGCTATCATTTCAGAGGAATTTTAATAATTACAGAAAAATTGAAAAATACTCATTCCGGAAATTATAGTCACTACGAATATTAAAAAACGACCGAGCGATATTACAAATTGATCCCGAAAAAAATATGGAAAAAAGTATTGTCAATCATTATTTAAAATGAAAGGTTAAAACAAATTTCAAATTAATGAAGAAATCAATAATCGGTAAAAAAAAATTTTATCGATTAGCTTTATATATATAGATGATGCTCGAAATTTAATTATCATATTAAACGAATTTAAAATAATGTAAACAATACAACCGAAGTTTTGCATAATTTATATTCGAAAAAAGAGATTCTCAAGTACTCGAGAAACACAAGTGAGAATTTTTTTCATCATTGGTTCCTGCTAATTGCTCTTTACTTTTTCTTCCGATCCCTTTTCGAATAATTATTCTAACTGGTGAGGGAGGCGATCTGTCGCTACCTTGGCCAGGGCAGGACAGATGGAAGGATAGAAATAATGACGGTCAGAGACCAAGAGCGTATATGTGAAAATAGAATAGATTTATTACTGCGTAATGTGTTGTAGAACGATGCCTGAGGGGCTTAGGATACTAGTGACTCGAATATTGATTAATTAGTAATACGACGGACTTAGACTGGCTTATTCTCTACACGAGGTTTGCACAGAGCTCAACGGATAGAGAGAGAGAGAGAACCACGTCTGGCCTCTTCTCGGACTCGTGTCTAACTGCCTCGAGGGACGCCGGTCAGCCAAGATGGCTGACGGAACGTTGGAAAGTTCTCGACGGCTCGTGAGGCCGTACCGTGGCGTCACCTAGCTTCTTGTCGGCCATTTCGCGAAGCTTTGGCTCTCGCCCCATCTCTGTCTCTAACACTCGGCCACGCTCACATTCGTTCGTCCTCGAACGACACGTGGTTAGGATCAAATGGCGCACAATAGCCATATGATCGTTTATCGTCACACAGCAGAGTTCATTCCACACACTTTCGTTCTTACGGATAATTTATGAATTATAATAACGCTTCAATAATTTCTCTCGTTGCCCTTCTCCCCCTTTTTTTTTTTTTTTTTTTTTTTTCAGGTTACAGAGCAGAGTGGACAACAAAACAGCGAAAACAAAAAAAATTATAACGATAGTCGTACGAAGGTGTAGCGGACTCGATCGTCTCACGCAACGCAACAATTCTGCGCATTATTGTGTTTGGCACACACACACGCACATACAACAACAAGAGAAATAAATAACATGACCCAATTCACGCATACAATTTCAACTCTGCAACAGGGACACACGTCCCCTTCCCTTTTTTTTTTTGATTAGTCTACGTAATCGTTTAACTTCTCTGGACGGCGTTTTACGCGAGTTGATTGACGCACATCAGGCGTCGGCGACACATTTGTGTTCGCCTCTTTTTCGACACTCTCACTAAGCACTGCACTGAACTCACTCGACACGCTACTTGGCTGATCGCGGGTCGTCGTGGCGTGTTCTTCTTCATCGTCGCTCGCGGACGTTGCCATGTTGTCTTCTTTGTCGTCGTGTTCTTCTTTCAGATCGTCGTCGAGATGCGGCTCCCAAATCTTCAATTGCGAAGCATGTGCTGTCGTCGCGTACCTGTGTCCTTTTGGACTGGCGTTAAGGTCAGCGACTCGATACGTGTCACCTGGTAGACAGCTGAGGACCACCAACGGTCCTCGGTACTTCGGATGCAATTTCGTGGACTCGCCGGTCTGTGTCGGCGCCGTTTTCATGAATACAATACTCCCGACGTCGATTGACACGTTTCGACTACGATTTGCGTCATACCTGAGCTTCATTTTCTCCTGTGCTGTAGCGATTCGTGCTCGAGCTTCGTCCTGTAGCTCTACCGGAGCTCGATAATTCGGAGTGGTTCCTTCCACAAGTTGGCGAACTGCTCCTTCGTTTCGCCGAGGCACATAGCCGAATACTAACTCAAATGGGCTTCTTCCCGTCGTCGCGTTTCGCATCTCGTTGAGATCGCTCTGGATCGTATCCAGCTGACGGTCCCACGTTCGTCCCTCTTCGTCACTTATATTCGCGCTGATTGCGGCTACAATCGTGGCATTTACACGCTCGACCTGTCCGTTTGCCTGCGGGTGTCTCGGCGAATTTAATGTGTGTTTAATCCCGTGTTCCGCGCAAAACGATTCGAACGCTTTTGCGGTGAAGCACGTTCCTCGATCGGACACTATTCGGTCGGGTGCTCCCCGTTCCAAGACGAAGGTGTTTAGCACACGAACTACGGACGCCGTGCGAGTATCCTTGACGGCCTTTAGTACCACAAATTTCGTGAGATTGTCTACAATCACGAATATAAACTTGTTCCCCTTTGAACTGGTGACGAACGGACCAAGATGATCTACGTGAATCAACGCGAACGGGCGAGAGCCCGGTGGAATCGGGTGCAATTCCCCAGCCTGCTTCCCCGGCTTTGACTTCGCAAGATTGCACTGTAGACACGCGTGCACGTGTTGTTTCACATAGCCGCGCACTCCCGGAAAATAATAATGTTCTAAAATACGCGTTGTCGTACGATCGGCACCTGGGTGACTTTTCAAATCGTGAAACTGAATCACTAGTCCCTTGCGCATCGCTCGCGGTACGACAAACAGCGCCTTATTGTCTCGAATTTTAAACAATAGTCCTTCACGTAACTCATAATCGCACACACAGCTCTTTTCGTTTCCCGATCTTTCACTTAGCGGCTTCTCGAGAATTTTAACTTTTTCACAGATCATTTCATCCGCGCGTTGATACAATCGGATTAAATCTTCCTCGTTCGTTAGCTGGAATATACCGATTTCCTCCTCTGCGTTGCTGACGGCTATTGGCGCGCGACTTAGCGCGTCGACATGCGCCATTTTCACTCCCTGCCGATGCACGATGGTGTAGTCGTATTCACTCAGTAAGTCGTGCCAACGAATCACTTGCGGGTTTAACGAGCGTTGGGTGTTTAAGTAGCACAGAGCTTGGCAGTCTGTCACGATGGTGAATGATATGTTCGCTATCAACGTGCGCATACGGCACACAGCCCACACGATCGCGAGCAGCTCCAACTTGCTGCTGTGATAGCGGCTTTCTGGCTCGCTCGTTCTCCGACTGATGGCGTAGACTAGCCTCACAGAACCCGTCTTGTCTCGTTGTAGAAGCATCGCTGCCAATCCGAGTGCACTCGCATCGGTGTGCAACTCAGTCGACGCAGTTGGGTCGAAGGTCTGTAATACCTGCTGTTCCGTCAACTTCCCCTTAAGCGCATGGAACGCTTGTAATTGTTCGTCTTTCCACTCGAACGTCGCCCTTGATTTCAACAGTCGCGAGAGCGGCTCGGTGAGTTGTGCGAAGCGTGGCACAAACTTGCGAAAATAGCTCGTAAGGCCAAGAAATCGTCGAATTTCGTGGACGTTAGTCGGCGCAGGGAAATCGCGGATCGCTTTGACCTTGTCCTTTCCTGGCTCTATCCCGGCCGCGGAAATCTCGTGACCCAAATACGATACCTTTTCAAACAGGAACCGACATTTGGCCAGTTTTATTGTCAACCCGGCGTTTCGGAACGCCTCCAGCACTGCATGTAGTTTCGGGGCGAGATCCTCCCAACTCTTTCCCGGAATGAGGACGTCGTCCAAATAGAAAAGCGCTACTGTGTCACGAAGCGGTCCTAAAGCTTTTTGCATTGCTTTGGAAAAATACGCGGGCCCATTCATCAGACCGAAAATCATCCTTGTAAACTCCACCGTTTCTTCCGGTGTGATGATTGCCGTCTTATCGCGAGCGTCTTCGGAAAGAGGGATCTGGAGATATCCGTGGGCCAAGTCAAGTACGATAAAGCACTCACTGTCTCGTATCTGAGCGAGGTGGTCATCAATGTTGGGGAGGGGGAAATGTACGCGTTCGGTGATCGCGTTCAATTTCCGAAAGTCCACACATAGCCTGGACTCTCCTGTTTTCTTCCGTACCAACAGCACTGGGCTTGCGTACGCCGATTGTGTCTCGGTCACGATCCCCGCTCCTTTCCATTCGTCGATAATGTCACGGATCTCTCCTCGTTCCTTGTCCGTCGCTCGGTAAGGCTTGCCGCTAACCGGCCCGGAACCTGGCTTAACCTTTATGTCCATTTCCACGTGCTTCGCACGTCCTAAGTCGTGTAGTCCCGTTGCCACACAGTCGCGGAACTCACGTAGCATATCACATAGCTCTTTACGCACTAAGTCTGATTGTTTTTCACCAATAATAATGTCTGTTTCACGAATATCCCTTGGGGAGACATTACGTCGATCGACCATTTGTATTTGAGACACTTGACCACGAAGCACTGGGGTTCCTTCGACAACCCGGCGAGGTTGCGAACCTGTGTTTACGACCGGCACGAGATGTTGCGAAGAGTCACCGACACTTAGTAAGTATATTGAATTTGGCGGCACCATTGTCGTTCCCGATGCGCGCACACTCGCGGTATTCGTTGTAGTTTCACTCTCGCGATCGTCCGATTTCGTAAACACGAAGATGTCACCGATTTTCTGGTAATTTACGTTGTCCGCGTCGGTAAACGTACGACCGACCAAAATATCGACCGACTGAAAGTCGTCCGGACACACTGGCATCGTAATTCCTCGCACTTCGATATTGTCTATTGTCACGTCTCCACACACCGTTCCGACCGTCTCGACGGTATTACCCTGCGGTCCCCACGGTTTGAGCGCTTTGGTCGACGACTGTATCTCTAACTTCTCGCGTCTTGCGCACGACTCCCGAATAACACACTCGGCACTTCCCGTGTCGATAAACGCGGTCACTAAGCGTCCGTTCACTGTCGCGACTTTCAGATATTTCTTTATCGCAGGATCACGCGTCACGTTCACTGAATGTACTTGATTGGTTTCAGGGGCTTTCGTATTCGTCGGACAGGATTTACTCACGTGCCCAACCTTATGGCACTTGTAACAGGTCACTTCGTTCGCGGGGTTTGGACAGTCTCGTATGACGTGTCCGGTTTTTCGACACCGATAGCATACACGTTCTCGCGGTCCCGTCGACGCGGCGCCACGATTTTTATTTGCGTCCTTATCGCGTCGATTTTCGGGTGCGTTCGCGTTACCGTTCGAATTTCGCTGTCGCGCTCTCTCCGGCTCACGCTCACTCGCCAGACATCGGTCGAACCGAATCATGTCGTGCAGGAGGCTGTCGTGTTCGTAATGCGTCGCCGAAAGTAGTGTACGGGCTAACTCCCGCGACCACAAACCCCTAAGTACTTCTCCCTTTTCGTCCTCGAACGTTAAGTCAAGCGCCCCACACAATCTCACTTTCGCGTGGAAATACTGGGAGAGACTTTCACCCTTTTTCTGTATTCGCGCACGCATTCTGTCCCATTTCGTCGCAGTCACTTCCTGCGTTGTGAACGTCAACGAAAACGATTCGCGGAACGCTTTCCACGTATGTAACGATCGCACACGGTTTCGGAACCAGTCGCGCGCGCCTCCACCCAGATGCATACGCGCTGCCGCGAGTAAATAAGCGTCCGGCCATTTATGTAAATCACGAAGCGTTTCTAAATTGTCAATCCACTCCCGCGCGCGGATTCCATCTCCATCGCCCGTGAACGTTTCAATATCGCGCGACAAGTCGGGGATCACGTGGTATGACGGAATTGGAGCGGTTACGACAGGTGGCGCCGGCTGTTGCCGCACCGTAAGCAGGTGTGCGAGCAATTGAGACAGGGACTCGGGGTTACTACTCGAAGCGATTAGCGCTTGTACCGCGTTTGCCACTTGTGGCGGCGTTGCTTGTTCGTTGAGCGACGAGTGTTCGGCCGGTGCCGATGTAGGTACCGTCCGTGCCTCCGACTGTCCGCTCCTATCGTGTGTCGGTATCGGCGCCTGTACTGTCCGTCGCGAGTCGATCTCTGGCGGCCCTATTTCTGGCGGCCCGAGTTCTGGCGGCCCGCCTTCCGCATCATCCGTCGCGCCTTCCGGTGCGTTTGCAGTATACAGCGATCCTCTCGCTACCACGCGGTCGACAAGCGTCGCGTTTGCCAGCGCGCCAACGCTGCCATTTTGTGGCCGGCGTTCGGCGGCGGTCCCGCGTCCTCGTCCGAACGAGCGATTAACGACCATGCCGCTGGCTTGTTGTACGAACGCGTCGAATTCACGTTCGTCTATCATGGGTCGTCTTTTTCCTTTTCTTTCACCACTTAGCCACACAGATTTTGCACAATATTTGAGCACACAGAGTACATGGGTCACACAGCACACAAAGCGAAAATACGAATTCGTCCACACAGTCCACTAAGCGTTTCTTTTGTCCTTTCTTTTCGTCGCGCACTCTTACTTCCGTTTCGCGACACGCGAGCCTAGTCAAGTCGTCCACGCGGTCTACTTTTTCAACACGTGTTTCTCGAGGGTAATGAGTTTTTATCCCACTTCTGAATGCTAATTGCTCTTTACTTTTTCTTCCGATCCCTTTTCGAATAATTATTCTAACTGGTGAGGGAGGCGATCTGTCGCTACCTTGGCCAGGGCAGGACAGATGGAAGGATAGAAATAATGACGGTCAGAGACCAAGAGCGTATATGTGAAAATAGAATAGATTTATTACTGCGTAATGTGTTGTAGAACGATGCCTGAGGGGCTTAGGATACTAGTGACTCGAATATTGATTAATTAGTAATACGACGGACTTAGACTGGCTTATTCTCTACACGAGGTTTGCACAGAGCTCAACGGATAGAGAGAGAGAGAGAACCACGTCTGGCCTCTTCTCGGACTCGTGTCTAACTGCCTCGAGGGACGCCGGTCAGCCAAGATGGCTGACGGAACGTTGGAAAGTTCTCGACGGCTCGTGAGGCCGTACCGTGGCGTCACCTAGCTTCTTGTCGGCCATTTCGCGAAGCTTTGACTCTCGCCCCATCTCTGTCTCTAACATTCCAAAAAATAAAATCAGCAAAAATATATTTTCCAATTGTCAACAATAACGATGATGAATATGCCATTTCACAATAATCGGCATAAAAAAATGGAAGAAAATTTTTGCAATAATCGAAGAATAAAAATTAGATACAGATGTTTTCCAATAATCGAAATAAGTATAAAGAGAAAAATATTTTTCAATAATACAGAAAACAAATGAGAGGAAAGATATTTCAAAATAATCGAAAAAAAATGAGCGAAACAATATCTCCTAATAATCAGGCGGGAAAAATGAGAAAAAAATATTTGCACACAACTATTGCGCTCAAACTATGGTCAGCCTGAACGCTTGTGTTGTGATATACGAGAATTCGTCACTTTTCGAACCCATCGAAAATGGACTCAAAAAGAAATTGAAGAACACGTTTTTTAGAATTTTGGAATGTCATTACCTCCATTATTCTAAGAGCTCACCGTACTGTTCTCAGTTTACTTTAGTATGATTTCTTGTTATTTTCCAAGCTAATAAAAAATAGACAATTTCTTTTGAGACTCAAACTATTCACCTATGAACTCTTGAAATATGACACGATGACAGGAAAATGATTTTCTACGATCTAGATACATATATCCGTCAGACTCATCGACAAATTGTATTCTTAAATGTTTTTGTATAATTTTTTTTCTTGATCATTGGGAATTTTTTTTTTCCATTTAGCGGGAGAAACCTATTATCTTATTTTTTATCGGGAATATTGGGAACAAATTTCCTTCTCATTTTTTTTTTATTAAATGTTTGAATGTTTAAATGTGCAAAATGTTTTTTTTTTTATTTCTTTTTTCGATTTTTGGAAAATGTTTTTTTCCAACTTTTTTTTTCAATTATTGGAGAACCTCTATACTTTTTTCCTTTACCATTGAGCATGATCAAGAAAAAGTGTGATCAAGGCAAAGTGGATCAAAAGTGTGTGCACTTTTTTTTCTTGATCATTGGAAAATATTTGGCGACATTCCAAATAATTTTGCATTCACGGAAAAAGGAAGGAAGAATCCGAAGAAAGAAATTTTCCACGTATTACTTGCGTTCGATGGAAATCATCCATTTTTATATAAAACACCTTCTGCATACACGTCGTCGGGGACGTTCGCGCCAGAAATAATATTCCGTGCCGTCGTCCATAGGTAAAGATGGAATTCCCACAGAATTCGATCAGAGCGCTTACGGATGGCTGCTCAACTATCGTTTCAACACAGGGCGCGTGGCGCGCCGGTCGCGTAGTGCGCCCGACACGTGAGAGAGTGTCCAATCAAATTCGACCTCGAGGTTCTTCACAACAAGTGTCGTTCGTACGCCAGTGCCTTTCAAATCTGCTGACGAAGAAATATTTGAGCGGAACATATATCGAGAACTTTTTTCAACATATAATTCACCAAATATTTCTATTAATGCAAATTTAAAAGTTACGTTTGTATTGAAATCGTTAAACCGCGAAAAAATTTATTTTCTATCTCGGTCGGTGTTAAATTTGATTAACACGTTTGCTTGTGTCGTCAGATCGTTTAATCATCTTGTGCTACTTTGTAAGAATCGTTTCGATAATTTTGAAAACTCGTACAGTTCAACAAATTTTGGCTGCGTGTTAACGATCTCTATCTACTTAAACATCGTGCGACATTATTCTTTAATATTTCGATCTTCAATCGAAATACGGTTCAGAGGCTCGAGCGAAAATGGGAGGGAAAAAGAGGAAAATTTCCGTGGAAAGAGTTGCACCGGTTATGGCGAAGTTCATAAAAAATATCGACGACGTAAAACTGTTCGCAAAAGGACCAGGATCACTGACAGCTGAGGTAAGTGAAATATCGTTGACTGCTTATTCGATTTTTCTTCTGACAACTTCATAACAATTTCAATTTTTCTGAGTCTATCAAATAGCATTTTTTCAACTGAAAGCCATTTCGGCTTGATAACAGATTTGTATTTGGACATTCAGCTGATGTTTTCAAAAATGACATCCAGCGACAATTCATTGTCGTACAGTTCTAGTGACTACTAACAACACAAAAACTCGATGCACTGCTTTTCAGATATTGAAAATTCAAAATCGCTTCGCGTTAGCTTTGGAATTTCCTATTTGTACCTTGCCGCATAGGACATGAAGCTAACCCGCAGTGATAGGAAATAGTGAAAATAAACTGTATACATGCCGCTGTCCAAAGATTTCAATTTCATCGATGCTGAGTTTTCTTCGCATTCCTATTGAATGTCCATTTAGAAAAATTCTCTCCGCCATGGCATTGTTGCAGTAATTCATGAATTTCATTGTATTGAAAACTTGACGCAGTGCTTTTTGCAGATGAAAATTTTAAGACCGCCACGGTTAGCTTGGGATTTTTCAATCTGTACCTTGTCGCATGCAAGGATATGAAGCTAACCCGCAGTGATAGCAAGAAGTTTAAATGTCTGTACATGCCGCTGTCCAAAAATTGAAATTTCAAGGCTCAGTTTGCTTCGCATTCTTGAATGTTAACTTAGGAAATTTCTCTCTCAGCGGCAGCATTCTTCCAGCTATAATGGATTTCATAGCATCTCAAAGCATCAGATTTGTTTTCTTATACAAGATATGAGCAGACGTTTTTTTTTTAATTTCCCGATTGAGTACGTTCATTCACTAGTTACAGCTGCTTAAACCTTGCACTTGGAGAGTGGGGACTTCATTGTTGTGTGGATTGAGTTTGCAATAACTCAGCAACTATGAATCCTACAACAATTATAATGAAGTGGCTTTTCTAGCCGTTTTTCAATGATTTTAGTGTTTGCATCGTTGAAATGCAACGAAATTCAGTTTTTTCTTTAGCAGAGCTCATAATTATTATTTTATATTTGGTCTGGACGATCAAACGATCCTTTCTTGCGAGCCGAAAACTCATTCGACACGGAGAATTGCTAAGATTTTTGAAGTTCAATAAATAATTGATAGAAAAAATATTTTTGTCGTTGAATCTGAACGTTGCAATCTTCCGAGTGATTTTTCAATGATCTTGGAGTTTGCATCGTTGAAATGCAACGAAATTCTGTTCTTTCTTTAGCAGAACTCATAATTACATTTAATATTGGGTCTGGACAATACAATGATCCTTTCTTGCGACCCAAAAACTCATTCGATACGGAAAATTGCTAAGATTTTTGAAATTGAATAAATAATGAATAGAAAAAATATTTTTGTCGTTAAATGTCAAAGTTGCAAACTTCCAAGTCATTTTTCAATGATGTTGCAGTTGGCCTCGTTGAAATGTAACGAAATTCTGTTCTTTCTTCAACAGAGCTCATAATTATTATTTCATATTATTGATTATTCATCATTTCTCAATCGACACAGAAAATTGCCGAGAGTTTTAAAATTCAATAAATAATTAATAGAAAAAATATTTTTGTCGTTAAATCTGAACGTTGCAAACTTCCGAGTCATTTTTCAATGATGATGGAGTTTGCATCGTTGATATGCAACGAAATTCTGTTCTTTCTTTAGCAGAGCTCATAATTATTAATTAATATTATTTATTATTTATTATTTTTCAATCCTCACGGAAAATTGGCAAGATTTTCAAAATTCAATAAATAATTAATAGAAAAAATGTTTTTGTCGTGCAATCTGAACGTTCCAAACTTCCGAGTCATTTTTCAATGATGTTGAAGTGTGCATGGTTGAAAGGCAAAGTAATTCTGTTCTTTCTTTAGCAAAGCTCATAATTATTATTTAATATGTGGTCCGGACAATGAAACTATTCTTTCTTGCGACCCAAAAACTCAGTCGACACGGAAAATTGCCAAGATTTTTGAAATGCAATAAATAATTAATAGAAAAAATATTTTTTTCGTTAAATGTGAACGTTGCAAACTTCCGAGTCGTGTTTTTCACATAATAAAATTAAATATTCATAAGGTTCATATAAAATAAACTTCAATATTTTTATTGTTTTCATTTTTTCTTTTAGATTTTCAAAAGTTCCCTCCTTCGGTTATTTTCTTCAATTTTTTTCGAAGTCGAGGGGAATTTACAACATTTTTTTTTGTTAAAGTGACGTGCGACGTGAACTTTAATATAATGATTTCCGAAGTCATCCAAATGACAAAGAAATCTTCAAATTGGATAAAAGGAAAAAAATTTCTCTATTTTCCCGTAATGAATTTGTACTCTCTTTAGAGAATTCAGAGAATTAACTGCACACCATAAAAACTTTTGTAGGAACGCGAAAATGAGGAACGTTCCGCAGAACACTAGCGCCATCGACGAGGCGGTATATGGTGGCAAATTCAAATAGTTCAGTGACCATGAAATAGCGTAGGCAAATTGTAGCCGCGTTTGATACAGCGGCAACTTGAGAATTGAAATGAAAATTGTAAATGAAGCAGTAATGTAGGGACTGGGGACTTCATTTTTGCGTGGATTCGGGTGGTAGTAACTCAGCAACTATGAATCCTACAACAATTGTAATAAAGTAGAATTTTTAGCCGTTTTCCAATGATGTCGGTATTTGCATCGTTAAAATGCAACGAAATTATGTTTTTGCGTTAGTAGAGCTCATAACTATTATTTCTTTTTTTATTTTTTACAATACAATTATCCTTTCTTGTGACCCAAAAACTGAATCGACACGGAACATTGCCAAGATTTTTCAAATTCAATAAACAATCAATAGAAAAAATATTGCTGTCGTTAAATCGCAACGTTGCAAACTTCCGAGTCATTTTTCAATGATGTTGGAGTTTGCATCGTTTAAATGCAACGAAATTCTGTTCTTTCTTCAGCAGAGCTCATAATTATTACTTAATATTTGGTTTGGACAATAAAACGACCCTTTCTTGCGCCCCAAAAACTCAATCGACATGGAAAATAGCAAAGATTTAAAAAATTCAATAAATAATTAATAGAAAAAAATGTTTGTCTTAAAATCTCATTGTTGCAAACTTCCAAGTCATCTGCACACCACAAAAACTTTCATAGGAACGCGAGAATGAGGAACGTTCCGGAGAGTACTAGCGCCATCGACGAGGCGGTATATCGTGGCAAATTCAAATAGTTCACTGGCCATGGAATCGGATAGGCAAATTGTAGCCGCGTTTTATACAGCTACAATTTAAGAATTGAAATGAGAATTATACATGAAATCAGTAACGTTTGGTCCTGCACTTTCTATTTGGCTGAGCAGAGATGGACAAAATCGAAATTATTGTATGCAAATTGTTATCAACTTATTAATCATAATAGTAAAAAGTTGTAGTGACATTTACTATGCAAATGAAAAATGAGCTTAGGCGGTATATAATGTTGGACTGAAAAAAAAAATGATAATTTGTTGCCGATGATCATTCAATAAAAAAAATGAAAATATTACGAATAAATATAAAATTGATAACTATGTAAAAAAAAAATATCATTTTAATAACAGAGAATACTCGGAAAATATTGGCCAATGAAAAAAAAATTCGAAAATTATAAAAGCATGCATGTCAATCTTCGCAAATTCAATACCGGCGATCAGAAATCTGAAATAACCGAAGATATATCACTGAGAGAAAAAAATTTATCTGAAAATTGGAAAAAAAAATGGCGGAGCCAAATATTTTTCAATGATCAAGAAAAAAAATGCACATACAAATATTTTAATGATAATAGATAAAAGATTAAAAAATTACAGATTCTCTAATAATAAAGAAAAACAATTTCATTAATTTAAAAAAAAGTTGGAAAGGAAACATTTTACAATTATCACAACTAAAAAAAATACAAGAAATTTTTTTCTCTAGAATGAAGATTGAAAATAAGAGAATAGTCCTCCCGCTAAATGGAAAAAAAAATTCATAATGATCAAGAATTAACTTGGACAAAAGACATTAAAAAATACAATTCATGAATGGGTCAATAAATGGAAAGAAATCAGCAGCTGGATACTTATGATATTTCTGATCCCATTCATCTCTCTTTGTAGGACCAATAACAAAAAATCTTGGAATTGTTAACTGCGGAGACCATCGATGCATTGTTTGCTATAAATATTTTGATGTTGCACCTTCCGTATAAGAAGATTCTTCATAAAGAATCGACGGATATATGTATCAAGATCGTAGAAAATATTTCTTCTGTCATCGTGTTTTACTTCAAGAGTTCATGAAACAGTTGATAGTTATCGTCAAACAAAAATTATTATTTTTTTATTAGCTTGGAAAAAAACAAAAGATCATATAAAAGTAAACTGCGGACTGCGGTCAGCTGTTAGAATAGATATGTCGAAATTTTTAAATTCCAAAAAAACGTCCTCTTGACTATTTTTTTAGTCCATTTTCGATGAGTTCGACAAGATGTTGAAGTTTGCATCGTTGTATGCAACGAAATTCTGTTCTTTTTTCAGTAGCGCTCATAATTATTATTCGATATTTGGTCTGGACAACAAAACGATCCTCTCTTGCGACCTAACAACTCGATCAACACGAAAAATTGCCATGATTTTCAAAATTCAATAAATAATGAATATACTAAATACTTTTCATTGAATCTCAACGTTGCAAGCTTCAGAGTCATAACATTTCTCGTATATCACAAGAATATTGTATATAACAACAAGCGTTCAAGCTCAACAGTAGTTTGAGCGTTGGCCACAATGATGCTAATACGAAATAATCGAACATTTTATATGAGAAAAAAACATAAGATTCCACAATGGCATATCGTGAGAATTTTGTCGTTCCCCACATTTGGAAATCATGAATTAATTCCAAGATTACATTCGATGAGCTCAATGTCGATTGCTTTATTTGGTTTCGATAATAATTCCGAAATAAATATGGAGCCAAATATATTTTTGCAAACCTTTTCATAGAAACATTTGTTGAAATATCAATTTAATAATAAACGCGAAAAAAAACATTTTTAGTTCACATGTTTTTTAAAATGAATGAAATAACTCCCGGCTTTGTTCCGTACGGGCAGCTATTTCTTTACTAATCGATAATAACTGTACCTGACCCATTCCTTCAACGGTTATTTCGAAGAAGAAAGGATAGATTACATTTTTCCGAGATATTTAGAAACGTTTTCTTTCTTGATTTGAAAATCATTTTGTCGCTCATGTCTTTGGAATTATTAAAAACTAACTTTCTTCCTAGTTTATCTAATTTTAGAGATAATCAAATTTCCGGTTATCTGATACACATTTCTAATTCTGTTCGTTATGTGAAAATATTTTATTCTCATTTCTTTCCCCGTGATTATTAGAAAATATTGATTCGCTCATTTTTTTTCTCCCGTTATTGTTAAATATCTTTCCACTCATTTTTTTCGATATTACTGTGAAATATTTTCTTTTCATTGATTTTCAGATTATTTTAAAATAAGTAATGATTAACTATTTCATTGATTAATTTTTTTCCATACTTTTTTTCGGGATCAATATATAATATCGGTGTCAATTTTTCATTTCCGTTGCAACATTAATTTTTGAAACGAGTAATTTTCAATTTTTCTGTAATGATTAATATTCCCCTGAAATGATCAGGAGTACATCTTTTTTGCCTATCCCTGAGCGGAAAAATATGCTACTGAAGTTCGCACCGTTGGACGTGTGCGAAGTTGGCACCGCACTTTGAAGTTACGAATATTTTAAAGGTTGTTCTAGGTTGTTCTAAGTTTGTTCTACTTTGTTCCAAAACGGCATAGGGCTGAGAATGAAACTTTCAGAGAAAACTGGAAAAACAACGATTTTAGAGCTGGCACCGCACTTTTAAGGTATCGCGATTCTGGCGGTTGTTCTGTGTTGTGCTAGGTTTGTTCTATACTGTTCCAAAATGTCACTTTCAAAAAAATTTTTTTTTCAAAAATTTTGCGGTAAATAATTTCAGAGCTGGCACCACATTTTCGAGCTATCGCGATCGTAATGTTTATTCTGAGTTTGTTCGACATTGTTCCAAAATATTGCGTTCGGGAGAAAATTATTTTTTCGGAATTTGGAAAAAATTTATTATACAATTGATAACCCCCTTTTCAAAAATCGCGATTCAACGAGTTATTCTAAGTGGTTCTAGGCATGTCTTAGATTGGTTCAAATGCGTTCCACATTGTTCTCCAGCGTATCTTGTTCGAAAAAATTAATTATTCGAAAACTTCCAGAAAATTGTATTTTTTGCTGCCAACTCAATTTCGAGAAATCGCTATTACGTGGGTGTTCTGAGTTGTTAGCTTATTTCTAGATCTTTCGAGGCTTTTTCTCCCTTTCTTCTACGATGGCTCGTTCGAAAAGAATTTGTTGTTCAGAAATTCAAGAAAATTTACTTTCCAGCTGTTATCGCATATTCAAGACATCGCGGTTTAAGCGGTTGTTCTAAGTTGTTATAGGTATGTGTGAATTTGTTCAGAAATATCTCGCTTGAATAAAAATGGGTTTTCGGCAATTAAAAAAAAAATATTATCAAGAGTCGCGGCAGCGGCTCAACGCCAAGTTAAAAGAAAAGCGTACTTAAACCTACATCCCACTTTCGAATAACTTTTCTGGCACGAAATCGATGATAATGTAAATTCAATCTACAAATACGGAATTTTTTTTTCATTATCGTTGCATTATTCTAGGATATTAGTACAACCCAGCATAATCTTAATTTTTGCGATTAAAAATTGCAGTCGTCAATGATAAGGTAATGAACCTTTTTTCCTCCGCGAAATTTATGATAATGTCATTAAATATTCTAATTTGAAGAACATTGTTTTTTCTGCTGGTAGTGCATTGTACTAAGATGCTAGCACAACTCGACACAACCATTACTTTTGCAATAAAAAATTGCAGTCGCGAATGTAAAGGTAATGAACCTTTTTTCCTTTACAAATTCTACGACAATGTCGATTAAATATTCTGATTCGAAGGAACAATTTTTTCTACGGGCAGTACATTGCACTAGGATGCTAGCACAACTCAGCACAACCTTTATTTTTGCGATGAAAAATTGCAGTCTCGCCTGCGAAGGTGTTAAACAATTTTTCCCGTACGGAATCCATGATGATCGAATTCCAACATTGAAATTTATCTGAATAATTTTTTCCATTGGTAGTGCATTGTACTAGAATGTTAGCACGACTCGACACAACCATTATTTTTCCGATAAAAAATTGCCGTCGCAAATGTAAAGGTAATGAACCTCTTCTCCTTTACAAATTCTACGATAATATCGATCAAATATTCTAATTCGAAGGAACAATTTTTTCTACGGGCAGTGCATTGCACTAGGATGCTAGCACAACTCAGCACAACCATTATTTTTCCAATAAAAAATTGCAGTCGCGAATGGAAAGGTAATGAACCTTTTTTACTTTACAAATTCTACGACAACGTCGATTAAATATTCTAATTCGAAGGAACAATTTTTACTACTGGTAGTGCATCATACTTAGATGCTAGCACAACTCAGCACAACCATTATTTTTCCGATAAAACATTGCAGTCGCAAATGTAAAGGTAATGAACCTTTTTTCCTTCACAAATTCTACGACAATGTCGATAAAATATTCTAATTCGAAGGAACAATTTTTTCTACGGGCAGTGCATTGCACTAGGATGCTAGCACAACTCAGCACAACCTTTATTTTTGCGATAAAAAATTGCAGTCGCGAATGTAAAGGTAATGAACCTTTTTTCCTTTAGAAATTCTACGACAACGTCGATTAAATATTCTAATTCGAAGGAACGATTTTTTCTACGGGCAGTGCATTGCACTAGAATGCTAACACAACTCAGCACAACCATTATTTTTCCGATAAACCATTGCAGTCGCGAATGTAAAGGTAATGAACTATTTTTCTTTTAAAAATTCTACGACAATGTCGATTAAATATTCTAATTCGAAGGAACGATTTTTTCTACGGGCGGCGCATTCCACTAGGATGCTAGCACAACTCAGCACAACCTTTATTTTTGCGATAAAAAATTGCAGTCTCGCCTGCGAAGGTGTTAAACATTTTTCCCGTACGGAATCCATGATGATCGAATTGCAACATCGAAATTTATCTGAATAATTTTTTCTATTGCTAGTGCATTGTACTAGGATGTTAGCACAACTCGACACAACTATTATTATTCCGATAAAAAATTGCAGTCGCAAATGAACCTCTTCTCCTTTCCGAATTCTACGATAATGTCGATCAAATATTTCAATTCGAGGGAACAATTTTTTCTATGGGCAGTGCATTGCACTAGGATGCTAGCACAACTCAGCACAACCTTTATTTTTCCGATCAAAAATTGCAATCGCGAATGTAAAGGTAATGAACCTTTTTTCCTTTAGAAATTCTACGACAACGTCGATTAAATATTCTAATTCGAAGGAACAATTTTTTCTACGGGCAGTGCATTGCACTAGGATGCTAGCACAACTCAGCACAACCTTTATTTTTCCGATCAAAAATTGCAGTCGCGAATGTAAAGGTAATGAACCTTTTTTCCTTTACAAATTCTACGACAATGTCGATTAAATATTCTAATTCGGAGGAACAATTTTTTCTACGGGCAGTGCATTGCACTAGGATGCTAGCACAACTCAGCACAATCTTTATTTTTGCGATAAAAAACTGCAGTCTCGCCTGCGAAGGTGTTAAACAATTTTTCCCGTACGGAATCCATAATGATCGAATTCCAACATTGAAATTTATCTGAATAATTTTTTCTATTGGTAGTGCATTGTACTAGGATGTTAGCACAACTCGACACAACCATTATTTTTGCAATAAAAAATTTCAGTCACAAATGTAAAGTTAATGAACCTTTTTTCCTTTACAAATTCTACGACAACGTCGATTAAATATTCTAATTCGAAGGAACAATTTTTTCTACGGGCAGTGCATTGCGCTAGGATGCTAGCACAACTCAGCACAACCTTTATTTTTCCGATCAAAAATTGCAGTCGCGAATGTAAAGGTAATGAACCTTTTTTCCTTTACAAATTCTACGACAACGTCGATTAGATATTCTAATTCGGAGGAACAATTTTTTCTACGGGCAGTGCATTGCACTAGGATGCTATCACAACTCAGCACAACCTTTATTTTTCCGATCAAAAATTGCAGTCGCGAATGTAAAGGTAATGAACCTTTTTTCCTTTAGAAATTCTACGACAACGTCGATTAAATATTCTAATTCGAAGGAACGATTTTTTCTACGGGCAGTGCATTGCACTAGGATGCTAGCACAACTCGGCACAACCTTTATTTTTGCAATAAAAAACTGCAGTCTCGCCTGCGAAGGTGTTAAACAATTTTTCCCGTACGGAATCCATGATGATCGAATTGCAACATTGAAATTTATCTGAATAATTTTTTTTTACTGGTAGTGCATTGTACTAGGATGTTAGCACAACTAGACACAACCATTATTTTTGCAATAAAAAATTGCAGTCGCAAACGTAAAGGTAATGAACCTTTTTTCCTTTACAAATTTTACGACAATGTCGATTAAATATTCTGATTCGAAGGAACAATTTTTTCTACGGGCCGTGCATCGCACTAGGATGCTAGCACAACTCAGCACAACCTTTATTTTTGCAATAAAAAATTTCAGTCGCAAATGTAAAGGCAATGAACCTTTTTTCCTTTACAAATTCTACGACAATGTCGATTGAATATTCTAATTCGAAGGAACAATTTTTTCTACGGGCAGTGCATTGCACTAGGATGCTAGCACAACTCAGCACAACCTTTATTTTTGCGATGAAAAATTGCAGTCTCGCCTGCGAAGGTGTTAAACAATTTTTCCCGTACGGAATCCATGATGATCGAATTCCAACATTGAAATTTATCTGAATAATTTTTTCCATTGGTAGTGCATTGTACTAGAATGTTAGCACAACTCGACACAACCATTATTTTTCCGATAAAAAATTGCCGTCGCAAATGTAAAGGTAATGAACCTCTTCTCCTTTACAAATTCTACGATAATATCGATCAAATATTCTAATTCGAAGGAACAATTTTTTCTACGGGCAGTGCATTGCACTAGGATGCTAGCACAACTCAGCACAACCATTATTTTTCCAATAAAAAATTGCAGTCGCGAATGGAAAGGTAATGAACCTTTTTTACTTTAGAAATTCTACGACAACGTCGATTAAATATTCTAATTCGAAGGAACAATTTTTTCTACGGGCAGTGCATTGCACTAGGATGCTAGCACAACTCAGCACAACCTTTATTTTTCCGATCAAAAATTGCAGTCGCGAATGTAAAGGTAATGAACCTTTTTTCCTTTACAAATTCTACGTCAATGTCGATTAAATATTCTAATTCGGAGGAACAATTTTTTCTACGGGCAGTGCATTGCACTAGGATGCTAGCACAACTCAGCACAACCTTTATTTTTGCGATAAAAAACTGCAGTCTCGCCTGCGAAGGTGTTAAACAATTTTTCCCGTACGGAATCCATAATGATCGAATTCCAACATTGAAATTTATCTGAATAATTTTTTCTATTGGTAGTGCATTGTACTAGGATGTTAGCACAACTCGACACAACCATTATTTTTGCAATAAAAAATTTCAGTCACAAATGTAAAGTTAATGAACCTTTTTTCCTTTACAAATTCTACGACAACGTCGATTAAATATTCTAATTCGAAGGAACAATTTTTTCTACGGGCAGTGCATTGCACTAGGATGCTAGCACAACTCAGCACAACCTTTATTTTTCCGATCAAAAATTGCAGTCGCGAATGTAAAGGTAATGAACCTTTTTTCCTTTACAAATTCTACGACAACGTCGATTAGATATTCTAATTCGGAGGAACAATTTTTTCTACGGGCAGTGCATTGCACTAGGATTCACAACTCAGCACAACCTTTATTTTTCCGATCAAAAATTGCAGTCGCGAATGTAAAGGTAATGAACCTTTTTTCCTTTAGAAATTCTACGACAACGTCGATTAAATATTCTAATTCGAAGGAACGATTTTTTCTACGGGCAGTGCATTGCACTAGGATGCTAGCGCAACTCGGCACAACCTTTATTTTTGCAATAAAAAACTGCAGTCTCGCCTGCGAAGGTGTTAAACAATTTTTCCCGTACGGAATCCATGATGATCGAATTGCAACATTGAAATTTATCTGAATAATTTTTTTTTATTGGTAGTGCATTGTACTAGGATGTTAGCACAACTCGACACAACCATTATTTTTGCGACAAAAAATTGCAGTCTCGCCTGCGAAGGTCTTAAACAAATTTTCCCGTACGGAATCCATGATGATCGAATTGCAACATTGAAATGTATCTGAATATTTTTTTCTATTGGTAGTGCATTGCACTAGGATGTTAGCACAACTCGACACAACCATTATTTTTGCAATAAAAAATTGCAGTCGCAAACGTAAAGGTAATGAACCTTTTTTCCTTTACAAATTTTACCACAATGTCGATTAAATATTCTGATTCGAAGGAACAATTTTTTCTACGGGCAGTGCATTGCACTAGGATGCTAGCACAACTCAGCACAACCTTTATTTTTGCGATGAAAAATTGCAGTCTCGCCTGCGAAGGTGTTAAACAATTTTTTCCGTACGGAATCCATGATGATCGAATTGCAGCATTGAAATTTATCTAAATAAATTTTTTTATTGGTAGTGCATTGTACTAGGATGTTAGCACAACTCGACACAACCATTATTTTTGCAATAAAAAATTGCAGTCGCAAACGTAAAGGTAATGAACCTTTTTTCCTTTACAAATTTTACGACAATGACGATTAAATGTTCTGATTCGAAGGAACAATTTTTTCTACGGGCAGTGCATTGCACTAGGATGCTAGCACAACTCAGCACAACCTTTATTTTTGCGATGAAAAATTGCAGTCTCGCCTGCGAAGGTGTTAAACAATTTTTTCCGTACGGAATCCATGATGATCGAATTGCAGCATTGAAATTTATCTGAATAATTTTTTTTATTGGTAGTGCATTGTACTAGGATGTTAGCACAACTCGACACAACCATTATTTTTGCAATAAAAAATTGCAGTCGCAAATGTAAAGGTAATGAACCTTTTTTCCTTTACAAATTCTACGACAATGTCGATTAAATATTCGAATTCGAAACAACAATTTTTTCTACGCGCAGTGCATTGCACTAGGATGCTAGCACAACTCAGCACAACCTCTATTTTTGCGATGAAAAATTGCAGTCTCGCTCGCGAAGGTGTTAAACAATTTTTTCCGTACGCAATCCACGATGATCGAATTGCAGCATTGAAATTTATCTGAATAATTTTTTTTATTGGTAGTGCATTGCACTAGGATGTTAGCACAACTCGACACAACCATTATTTTTGCAATAAAAAATTGCAGTCGCAAACGTAAAGGTAATGAACCTTTTTTCCTTTACAAATTTTACGACAATGTCGATTAAATATTCTGATTCGAAGGAACAATTTTTTCTACGGGCAGTGCATTGCACTAGGATGCTAGCACAACTCAGCACAACCTTTATTTTTGCGATGAAAAATTGCAGTCTCGCCTGCGAAGGTGTTAAACAATTTTTTCCATACGGAATCCATGATGATCGAATTGCAGCATTGAAATTTATCTAAATAATTTTTTTTATTGGTAGTGCATTGTACTAGGATGTTAGCACAACTCGACACAACCATTATTTTTGCAATAAAAAATTGCAGTCGCAAACGTAAAGGTAATGAACCTTTTTTCCTTTACAAATTTTACGATAATGACGATTAAATGTTCTGATTCGAAGGAACAATTTTTTCTACGGGCAGTGCATTGCACTATAGGATGCTAGCACAACTCGGCACAACCTTTATTTTTGCGATGAAAAATTGCAGTCTCGCTCGCGAAGGTGTTAAACAATTTTTTCCGTACGCAATCCACGATGATCGAATTGCAGCATTGAAATTTATCTGAATAATTTTTTTTATTGGTAGTGCATTGTACTAGGATGTTAGCACAACTCGACACAACCATTATTTTTGCAATAAAAAATTGCAGTCGCAAACGTAAAGGTAATGAACCTTTTTTCCTTTATAAATTCTACGACAATGTCGATTAAATATTCTAATTCGAAGGAACAATTTTTTCTACGGGCAGTGCATTGCACTAGGATGCTAGCACAACCTTTATTTTTGCGATAAAAAATTGCAGTCTCGCCGGCGAAGGTGGTAAACAATTTCTCCCGTACGGAATTCATGATGATCGAATTTTAACATTGAAATTCATGTGAATAATTTTTTCTGCTGGTAGTGCATTGTACTGGGATGCTAGCACAACTCAGTACAACCATTATTCTTGGAATAAGAAATTGCAGTCGCAAATGGGAAAGTAGGAAAGCTCATTTTCTTCAAAGAATCTACGATAATGTCAAATGGATATTTTTATTTGAAGGAATAATTTTTTCTACTGGCAGTGGCACTAGTGCACTAGTACCCTACTGGTACTAGTGCTAGCACAACTTAGCACAACCCTAATTTTCGCGAAAAAAAATTGCAGTCCCAAATAATAAATTTTACCACCACTCCAGGATTAGGCTACCACCTAGCCAAATAAAAAGTGCGAAATTAGAGGTTTTGCAGCTCTCTATGGGTAGTTTCAGCTTTCTTCGAACGAAATGTGAATTATAACTTTTTCTCACGTCGTCCCAAACTCCTGAATGCTAGTATTCAAAAAAAAAGTTGTTCAGATTTTTTTACCACCGACCGCGGCTGCTGCTGCCCCGTACAGAAGCTCCCGATGGTTGTTACTTTTCACTTGACCATTCATAAACTTTATTATGGAAACCACCTTCTATAGAAAATATCTAATATATTTTTTTCATCAAGCTTCATACTTCCGAAGTTATTTGTCCGGACGTGGATGCAACGAAAGAAAATCGTTTTTGAAGACCGGCCCTGTCACTGCGACTTTTCATGAAAAATGCCATAAAAAATTATTTTTATAAACTCCAATGTATAGTAAACAATCGTAAAAAAAACAATTCGATCCCTTGTCCAATATTGAAAAAAAAAAAAAATCGTTCAATTTATGCTTTTCTGCCGGCTCTAAAGTGGTGTTACCTTTCAAGTCAAGTGAAAAATGATTTGATATTTAAAAAATAATCCAAATTGACAACTTCTCATGGATTGACATTAGTTACGCGAACTTATATGCTTATGTAGTTACGCGCATGCAAGGAGGACCACGAGCAGGTTGTCAATACCCCCCTCTTTTTATTTTTTTTTTATAATTTTTTTTTTTTTTTATTTTTTTTTATATTTTTTTTATAATTTTTTTTTCATAATTTTTTTTTTTATAATTTTTATTTTTATAATTTTTTTTTTATTTTTTATTTTTTTATATCTTTTTTATAATTTTTTTGATTTTTTTCTGCAATATTTTTTTCGACCATTTCTATTTTTGTTCTTCAATTATAGAATACATTTTTTTGTTCCATTTTTGAACATCAATGTTTGTTTGGAGTTCGTCCGATTTTCTCGTATTGCTTTTTTTCAAACTTTACAAAATACGATCCCTGAAAATCCTACCAAACTGCAATTCCTTTGGAAGTAAACCTTATAACTATAAATGCTTTGAAAGCTATTGATTTTTATGTAATCCACATCGAAAATCATTGAAAAAACTTGGAAATTTGAGAAAGTGTCTTGCTTATTAAATTTAATACACTTGCCAAGTTTTGAATTTTTTTTACTGGTTTGTTTATTTTTCAAACTTTCAAGAATACAATACGTGGAAAATCTAACCAAACTATTATTTCTATGGATGTAATGGTTACAACTAAAAAGCTTTTGGAGCTATTGATTTCATATAATCAACTTTAAAAATTATTAAAAACTTGGAGAACTGGAAAACCTTTTATACAGTGGTCGCTTTTCGAATGCGTAATTTACACGCGAACATAAATGCAGAACACCGGGTTGATGGCATCATTTTTTGAAATTTGTTTTGGCTTTGAAGCCATATCGTCCATACGGACCCACGTATCGCCGTATTTTACGCAACCAGTGTAGTGCCCAACGGATCTACGGCCAGCGTGGTAATCTGCAATCCCAGCGAGCTTGAAAGAAGATCCCCCTAAGTTAATTAACGTGGGAAATCGTTCTAATTTAAACTTAGCGTCAACATCTTCGACACACTCTATAAAAGCGTGAGATCGATATTCGAATTTCGTTTCAACAACGCTTTCACAATTCGCGCAGGGTTTGTTCGAAATAGAAATTTCGTTAGCTTTTACAGCATCACCTATTTTTTCGTACCCATGGCTTATTATGGTTTCAATATCCAATGAAACGGTCACTCGTTGCCTCGTGAGAACGGTATCGCATACTTTGCACTCCCGACGTTCCTCGAGACTAGCTTCTTCCTGAAAAGTAAGGTCACATAGAATGGTGATGTTTGACAGAGCGTCAATGACTGAAACTCCAGGAACGCTACCATCGTGTAAAAAGCACGAGACTTGACCCAAGAAATTCGCTCGTTGCTTATATATTTCTGCATTGCAACCCTTTTCTAAGAAAAGCTTTATGAATTCGAATATTTTCGATGTCGATTTTTGAATAACATGATGGAATGTTTCATTGGTGGTTGCAGCAGCAAGAATATGAACAATGGTATCAAAACCGCACGTATTTCTCACTATGACTCTTTTTTTGTTATTCAGGATTGACGGACAGAGATTTCCATTTTGAATAACTTGTATGCCAATTTTTCGTTTTTTGTTTGATTTCGCAACTTTTAACTCAGGGCATGCATCCAAGTACACTCTTTTCTTTTTTTTCGGTTCATTTTTATTGCGCCAATTATGTTCTGTGCCAAGTTCAGTATTATTATCAAGAACATTTTCATTTTCAATGTCAGATCCGTTCGTGTCACTTTTCTGGGGTGAAGTTTCGAAAGTTTGCACAGTTTGCGGCCTCTTTTTTGGTGTTTGTTCAACGGACAGCGCATTGTCATTTTCCACCTCGGCTTCTGTATCAGGTTGTACGGTAGCCACGCTGTCTGAAAGTTCTAGTGTTCGAACCTGCTTTAAAGTATTTTTTTCCGCCATGACAAGTTTCGTGCGCCCAGAAAAAGATGACAAGTGTGCTGACACGAATTTATCGCTACGCATAGGGCGCATCTCATGTGCCAATGTTCGGTGTTTGACATCGTTGATCTCGCTCTCAACGGCAGATGAAGTTGCTACCATACTTCCGTACCCAAAAACGCTTTTCATAACGCGCGAGTATAGGGGACAGTATGGAATCAGATTTTTTATTCGTTTTCCAATATTGGGTACATAGTAAGGATTGACGTCTTCGCCAATTCGAGTTGAATCGCTTGAAATCTTTTCGAGTGAAGAGTTATAAAGTGATGTTCCCCATTCGAATATATTTATCCCACTTTCTTCATCCGCTTCGTCCACTGCGGGACTTTTCTCGTCCGATTGTTCTACCAATTCGGTTACTTTGTTTACGAATGGGTCTCCTCTTACCAAACCGTGCAGGCGATTGAATTCTTCGCCAGCCATACTGAGACGACCATTTTCATCATTTCCAAAGGTCGGACTATTGGAGATTATCAATATACCCTTGAAAATGTCTGTGAGTTGATGAAAATCCTCGCATTTGGTTATCAACGCCATAATCATTACGTAGAATTTGCGTACGAGCGGATTTACCGTTTTCAATTCGTTCCACCGTGCAATCATTTTCACGTAATGAGAGATATCGAGACGGAGAAAGCATGAAGGAAGCGAATCAGTTGACTTTACCAGGCAGTCGAAACATTTCGACAGATAATCTTTAAGATTTTTACATTCCGCGAACGCTCGTGCGCATGCACCAAGCAGAGCTTTATCAAAATCGCAAGTAACCTGTTTCGGTAAAGGAAAATTCGCTTTATGATATTGACCGATCCGGATAATCTCATTAAGCCAAAACTGAATCGTGTTTGTGTTTTGCGAGGCGCTCAGCATCTGAAAAACTGGAACTTTCGACTCAGAAGTTTCTGTCAATATTTGGTACAAGTACAGATGTGGAGACAATTCCCCGTTGGGTTTCATCAACTTTTTTCCCAATGAACCAGTGCCATCAATGCAAATATACTGGTGATGCATAATATAAACGGCTACTTGTTCAGGTGTCCAGTAATGAACGAAAAAAGGATCCATCCCAATAGCGTGAATCTCGCCAAGATGCCGTTCGTATTTCATTATTTGAATATTAACCACGGGATCTGTGCCTTTCATTCCGAAGTTAATATTCTTCCGTTCTTGCTTAGCTTTACGTAGGATCTCATTTTTTGGTAGACTTGCTGGTTCACGATCCCCAAATTCCATTCGTTTGTCTGCTTCGCCTCGTCGCCAGATTGACGGCAGGATGTTACTTTCGACCATTTTCGTTGAAATTTCTGTCCTTCGCTTGCCCTTCAATTGTCGCTTTTTAGAGTGCTCGAACGTTTCGTCATAATTTTCCAGCAAGCAGTCCATTAAAACATCTTTGCGAGGCAATGGTTTGTTCGCAACCAAACCAGAAAACTTACAGCCACATTCTTTGCATTGACCGGAAATTTTTAAATAAATGCCGGACTCGGTTGTACTATTTTTCTTGAAACATAAAGGGCACTGTATTTTATACTGGAGCCACAGTTGTTCGTACAGTTCATCAGTCCAAACTTTCCGTTTTAATACCGTATACCCTCTCTCAGTCAATTTCTGATCTCGGTAATCGACATTTTCTGGTTCCATGATAACCCATGTTTGATGAGGAATCTTTAAAGTAAACGGATACTCGGTCATCGTTTTCGAATTCTCAAGTGTGTCCTCTTTTTTGGAATCATCGAAAAAAGAATCTTTACTGATTTGGAAATCGTGAAACTCGAGTACTTTGTCCCACGTTTCGTAACGATTACTTTGAAGTATGGTATAAACATACTTGGGACTGATCTTGAAATCTGCGGCAGAATTAAAATTAGTACTTATTTCTCGATAAATATCGGAACTCGGGACAACCGGTTTGCCCGAAGAGTCGATGAGACTTTTATATTTAGGTGATAAAATTATTTTCGATAAAGTAGGGATCAAATGCGCCATTGTGCGATATTGATGCGGATTTGTTCATGAATCAGAAGGAAGCCATATGAGATATTCGCTGGTGATGTGATGTGCCTGTCATAGGGTGCAGCTCATAGCTTGGTCATAGGCAGCTCGACTCGTCTAGACTCGACTCATAGTTTGCGGTTAGATCGCGCGTCACGCCTCACCCATCGTAGCGCTCCCTACCACTTGCCGTGCGCAACAGACATGCGCGAATCTCTCAGGCCCTCTACCTATCGCACGTTGAGAGTATCCCCTCCTTAAGAGTATCCCCTCCCTACGGCACGCTCCTTTACTATGTAATAGAAGCGGCTTGTGTCAAGATGTTTATCTATGAAAATAACTAAAATCTTTTTCGTTGGTGACAATCCAATTTAGGAAAGTTACTTCAAGAGTTACTTCGAGACTTGTTAATACTTATATTATCTGCATTAGGGTGTGCCGAAAAAAGTCGATTTTTAAATATTTTATAATACTATTAATATATCGAAAACTAGTCTCAGTCCAATATTAAGCAAAAAATATCAATTTTTTTTTAGTCCGTCAACGTTAAATTTCTACTAAAGATTCTTTTTCTCTATTCCAATACGAATGATTTTTTTCCAATGCTGATACCGTGTACTCAGATTTTAGCACAACTCAGCACGATCTTTGTTTTTTTTTTTTTTTAATTTCAAACATCTTGGGATGACCTCTGTCTAAAAATTTATTAAATCATTTTTGACGATGTATCATTTTACGAAATTTTTCTTTAACTCAGCAGAAGTAGCACAAAATGACAACAATCCAGCAAAACTCTTGTATTTTAAGGTTTCAAAAATGGTCGCGCCAATTCTGCGAAAAAATGAATTTTTTTCCAGTGTCTTCAACACTTAAATCGATTATTTTCTAGCAGAAAGCGAGCATAATTCAATTCAAAATATTTTTTCGAAATTAAAATATGGCTGGGCCAACTTTTTTTGATATGTGATTTAGCTCATTAAACTTTTAATATTGTGAAAAAAAAACTATTTTGCACTACGAGTAGCATCAACCCATCAAGATGTAGCACATTTTCTATTTATTTTTCTTTATTTCGAAAAAGACTGGGCCAACTTAACCCTAATAATATGCCGCCTTACGAATCAACTTGCACCAAATTCCTGAAAAATGATTTTTTTTTCTGAACAAGATAATTGAGAAAAATGTAAAAAATTACTAGGACTATCTAGAATAAACTTAAAGCAGTCATTCCGATTTCTCGAAAAATGGGTGGCAGCTGAAGAATCTGTGTTCCCGAAATTTTCAACAGGACATACCCGAACCACGTAGAATAAAACAAGAGGCACCAAAACGACCTAGTAGAACATCTTGATAAAAAAAAAACCCGACAGTCCGCCAATTTTTCAAAATAAAATGTCATTTAAATTACCAATATACTCAAAATTTCTGGAAAATAATTTTTTTTAGGAAGCAATATTTCGGTACAATGTAGAATAAATTTAGAACAGCTCAGAACAACCATTAAAATCGCGACAGCTCGAAAATCGTATGCTAGCTCAAAATTTTTTGCAAATTTTGTTTAATAATTTTATTTGAACGCGATATTTGGAACAATATAGACTACATCTGGAACAACCCAGAACAACTGCCAAAAATACGATAACTTCAAAGTGCTGTGCCAGCCTCAGATATGGGGTTTTTTTTTTTATTTTCCCCGGAAATCTCATACAAAGTTGCCAATTTTTATTTTTTATTAATATCTAATCATTTTTACTCATCTCAAATTTGTTTCTTTCAATATTTGTATTCAAGCGTTCGTGAGGACACTAGAAAAAGTTATATCGACATTTCGTTTAAATAAAAGTGGAACTAGCTCTAGAGAACTGCATTACATAACATTTTTTCACCACAAAAATGAATGTTGTGCTGGATCGTGATAGCATTCGAGCACAATGATACGCTGATAAAATTTTGTTTTCTTTGAATGAAAATATTCAATTCAAATAATCATGGATTGGGCAGGGGGAAAAATGTTCAACACCTTCGCATGCGAGACTGCAACTTCTTATCGCAAATATAAAGGTTGTGCTGAGTTGTTCTAGCATCTTAGTACGAGACACTACCAATAAAAAAAATTATTCAGATAAATTTCAATGTTGCAATTCGATCATCATGGATTCCGTACGGGAAAAATTGTTTACCACCTTCGCAAGCGAGACTGCAATTTTTTATCGCAAAAATAAAGGTTGTGCTAAGTTGTGCTAGCATCTAAAGTACGATGCACTCCTAGTAAAAAAAACTATTCCTATAAATTTCAATGTTAAGATTCAATCATCACGGATTTCGTACGGAGGAAATTGTTTATTACCTTCTCTCTTGCGATTGCGAATTCTCACTGCAAATATGACGGTTGTGCTTAGTTGTGCTAGCATCCTAGTGCAATGCACTACCGGTAGAAAAAATTGTTCCTTCGAACTAGAATATTTGATCGACATTATCGTAGAATTTGTGAAGGAGAAAAGGTTCATTCACATTTGCATTTGCACCTTTACATTTGCGACTGCAATTTTTCATTGCAAAAATAATGGTTTTGTCGAGATGTGCTAACATCCACACGACTAATAAAAAAAATTATTTAGATAAATTTCAATGCTGCAATTCGATCATCATGGATTCCGTACGGAAAAAATTGTTTAACACCTTCGCAGGCGAGACTGCAATTTTTCATCGCAAAAATAAAGGTTGTGCTGAGTTGTGCTAGCATCCAAGTGCAATGCACTGCCCGTAGAAAAAATTGTTCCTCCTGATTGAATTAGAATATTTAATCGACATTGTCGTAGAATTTGTAAAGGAAAAAAGGTTCATTACCTTCACATTTGCGACTGAAATTTTTTATTGCAAAAATAAAGGTTGTGCTGAGTTGTGCTAGCATCCTAGTGCAATGCACTGCCCGTAGAAAAAATTGTTCCTTCGAATTAGAATATTCAATCGACATTGTCGTAGAATTTGTAAAGGAAAAAAGGTTCATTGCCTTTACATTTGCGACTGAAATTTTTTATTGCAAAAATAAAGGTTGTGCTGAGTTGTGCTAGCATCCTAGTGCGATGCACGGCCCGTAGAAAAAATTGTTCCTTCGAATCAGAATATTTAATCGACATTGTCGTAAAATTTGTAAAGGAAAAAAGGTTCATTACCTTTACGTTTGCGACTGCAATTTTTTATTGCAAAAATAATGGTTGTGTCGAGTTGTGCTAACATCCTAGTACAATGCACGACCAATAAAAAAAATTATTTAGATAAATTTCAATGCTGCAATTCGATCATCATGGATTCCGTACGGAAAAAATTGTTTAACACCTTCGCAGGCGAGACTGCAATTTTTCATCGCAAAAATAAAGGTTGTGCTGAGTTGTGCTAGCATCCTAGTGCAATGCACTGCCCGTAGAAAAAATTGTTCTTTCGAATCAGAATATTTAATCGACATTGTGGTAAAATTTGTAAAGGAAAAAAGGTTCATTACCTTTACGTTTGCGACTGCAATTTTTTATTGCAAAAATAATGGTTGTGTCGAGTTGTGCTAACATCCTAGTGCAATGCACTACCAATAGAAAAAAATATTCAGATACATTTCAATGTTGCAATTCGATCATCATGGATTCCGTACGGGAAAATTTGTTTAAGACCTTCGCAGGCGAGACTGCAATTTTTTGTCGCAAAAATAATGGTTGTGTCGAGTTGTGCTAACATCCTAGTACAATGCACTACCAATAAAAAAAAATTATTCAGATAAATTTCAATGTTGCAATTCGATCATCATGGATTCCGTACGGGAAAAATTGTTTAACACCTTCGCAGGCGAGACTGCAGTTTTTTATCGCAAAAATAAAGGTTGTGCTGAGTTGTGCTAGCATCCTAGTGCAATGCACTGCCCGTAGAAAAAATTGTTCTTTCGAATCAGAATATTTAATCGACATTGTGGTAAAATTTGTAAAGGAAAAAAGGTTCATTACCTTTACGTTTGCGACTGCAATTTTTTATTGCAAAAATAATGGTTGTGTCGAGTTGTGCTAACATCCTAGTGCAATGCACTACCAATAGAAAAAAATATTCAGATACATTTCAATGTTGCAATTCGATCATCATGGATTCCGTACGGGAAAATTTGTTTAAGACCTTCGCAGGCGAGACTGCAATTTTTTGTCGCAAAAATAATGGTTGTGTCGAGTTGTGCTAACATCCTAGTACAATGCACTACCAATAAAAAAAAATTATTCAGATAAATTTCAATGTTGCAATTCGATCATCATGGATTCCGTACGGGAAAAATTGTTTAACACCTTCGCAGGCGAGACTGCAGTTTTTTATCGCAAAAATAAAGGTTGTGCTGAGTTGTGCTAGTATCCTAGTGCAATGCACTGCCCGTAGAAAAAATTGTTCCTTCGAATTAGAATATTCAATCGACATTGTCGTAGAATTTGTAAAGGAAAAAAGGTTCATTGCCTTTACATTTGCGACTGAAATTTTTTATTGCAAAAATAAAGGTTGTGCTGAGTTGTGCTAGCATCCTAGTGCGATGCACGGCCCGTAGAAAAAATTGTTCCTTCGAATCAGAATATTTAATCGACATTGTCGTAAAATTTGTAAAGGAAAAAAGGTTCATTACCTTTACGTTTGCGACTGCAATTTTTTATTGCAAAAATAATGGTTGTGTCTAGTTGTGCTAACATCCTAGTACAATGCACTACCAGTAAAAAAAAATTATTCAGATAAATTTCAATGTTGCAATTCGATCATCATGGATTCCGTACGGGAAAAATTGTTTAACACCTTCGCAGGCGAGACTGCAGTTTTTTATTGCAAAAATAAAGGTTGTGCCGAGTTGTGCTAGCATCCTAGTGCAATGCACTGCCCGTAGAAAAAATCGTTCCTTCGAATTAGAATATTTAATCGACGTTGTCGTAGAATTTCTAAAGGAAAAAAGGTTCATTACCTTTACATTCGCGACTGCAATTTTTGATCGGAAAAATAAAGGTTGTGCTGAGTTGTGATAGCATCCTAGTGCAATGCACTGCCCGTAGAAAAAATTGTTCCTCCGAATTAGAATATCTAATCGACGTTGTCGTAGAATTTGTAAAGGAAAAAAGGTTCATTACCTTTACATTCGCGACTGCAATTTTTGATCGGAAAAATAAAGGTTGTGCTGAGTTGTGCTAGCATCCTAGCGCAATGCACTGCCCGTAGAAAAAATTGTTCCTTCGAATTAGAATATTTAATCGACGTTGTCGTAGAATTTGTAAAGGAAAAAAGGTTCATTAACTTTACATTTGTGACTGAAATTTTTTATTGCAAAAATAATGGTTGTGTCGAGTTGTGCTAACATCCTAGTACAATGCACTACCAATAGAAAAAATTATTCAGATAAATTTCAATGTTGGAATTCGATCATTATGGATTCCGTACGGGAAAAATTGTTTAACACCTTCGCAGGCGAGACTGCAGTTTTTTATCGCAAAAATAAAGATTGTGCTGAGTTGTGCTAGCATCCTAGTGCAATGCACTGCCCGTAGAAAAAATTGTTCCTCCGAATTAGAATATTTAATCGACATTGTCGTAGAATTTGTAAAGGAAAAAAGGTTCATTACCTTTACATTCGCGACTGCAATTTTTGATCGGAAAAATAAAGGTTGTGCTGAGTTGTGCTAGCATCCTAGTGCAATGCACTGCCCGTAGAAAAAATTGTTCCTTCGAATTAGAATATTTAATCGACGTTGTCGTAGAATTTCTAAAGGAAAAAAGGTTCATTACCTTTACATTCGCGATTGCAATTTTTGATCGGAAAAATAAAGGTTGTGCTGAGTTGTGCTAGCATCCTAGTGCAATGCACTGCCCATAGAAAAAATTGTTCCCTCGAATTGAAATATTTGATCGACATTATCGTAGAATTCGGAAAGGAGAAGAGGTTCATTTGCGACTGCAATTTTTTATCGGAATAATAATAGTTGTGTCGAGTTGTGCTAACATCCTAGTACAATGCACTAGCAATAGAAAAAATTATTCAGATAAATTTCGATGTTGCAATTCGATCATCATGGATTCCGTACGGGAAAAATGTTTAACACCTTCGCAGGCGAGACTGCAATTTTTTATCGCAAAAATAAAGGTTGTGCTGAGTTGTGCTAGCATCCTAGTGGAATGCGCCGCCCGTAGAAAAAATCGTTCCTTCGAATTAGAATATTTAATCGACATTGTCGTAGAATTTTTAAAAGAAAAATAGTTCATTACCTTTACATTCGCGACTGCAATGGTTTATCGGAAAAATAATGGTTGTGCTGAGTTGTGTTAGCATTCTAGTGCAATGCACTGCCCGTAGAAAAAATCGTTCCTTCGAATTAGAATATTTAATCGACGTTGTCGTAGAATTTCTAAAGGAAAAAAGGTTCATTACCTTTACATTCGCGACTGCAATTTTTTATCGCAAAAATAAAGGTTGTGCTGAGTTGTGCTAGCATCCTAGTGCAATGCACTGCCCGTAGAAAAAATTGTTCCTTCGAATTAGAATATTTTATCGACATTGTCGTAGAATTTGTGAAGGAAAAAAGGTTCATTACCTTTACATTTGCGACTGCAATGTTTTATCGGAAAAATAATGGTTGTGCTGAGTTGTGCTAGCATCTAAGTATGATGCACTACCAGTAGTAAAAATTGTTCCTTCGAATTAGAATATTTAATCGACGTTGTCGTAGAATTTGTAAAGTAAAAAAGGTTCATTACCTTTCCATTCGCGACTGCAATTTTTTATTGGAAAAATAATGGTTGTGCTGAGTTGTGCTAGCATCCTAGTGCAATGCACTGCCCGTAGAAAAAATTGTTCCTTCGAATTAGAATATTTGATCGATATTATCGTAGAATTTGTAAAGGAGAAGAGGTTCATTACCTTTACATTTGCGACGGCAATTTTTTATCGGAAAAATAATGGTTGTGTCGAGTCGTGCTAACATTCTAGTACAATGCACTACCAATGGAAAAAATTATTCAGATAAATTTCAATGTTGGAATTCGATCATCATGGATTCCGTACGGGAAAAATTGTTTAACACCTTCGCAGGCGAGACTGCAATTTTTCATCGCAAAAATAAAGGTTGTGCTGAGTTGTGCTAGCATCCTAGTGCAATGTACTGCCCGTAGAAAAAATTGTTCCTTCGAATCAGAATATTTAATCGACATTGTCGTAGAATTTGTAAAGGAAAAAAGGTTCATTACCTTTACATTCGCGACTGCAATTTTTTATTGCAAAAGTAATGGTTGTGTCGAGTTGTGCTAGCATCTTAGTACAATGCACTACCAGCAGAAAAAACAATGTTCTTCAAATTAGAATATTTAATGACATTATCATAAATTTCGCGGAGGAAAAAAGGTTCATTACCTTATCATTGACGACTGCAATTTTTAATCGCAAAAATTAAGATTATGCTGGGTTGTACTAATATCCTAGAATAATGCAACGATAATGAAAAAAAAATTCCGTATTTGTAGATTGAATTTACATTATCATCGATTTCGTGCCAGAAAAGTTATTCGAAAGTGGGATGTAGGTTTAAGTACGCTTTTCTTTTAACTTGGCGTTGAGCCGCTGCCGCGACTCTTGATAATATTTTTTTTTTAATTGCCGAAAACCCATTTTTATTCAAGCGAGATATTTCTGAACAAATTCACACATACCTATAACAACTTAGAACAACCGCTTAAACCGCGATGTCTTGAATATGCGATAACAGCTGGAAAGTAAATTTTCTTGAATTTCTGAACAACAAATTCTTTTCGAACGAGCCATCGTAGAAGAAAGGGAGAAAAAGCCTCGAAAGATCTAGAAATAAGCTAACAACTCAGAACACCCACGTAATAGCGATTTCTCGAAATTGAGTTGGCAGCAAAAAATACAATTTTCTGGAAGTTTTCGAATAATTAATTTTTTCGAACAAGATACGCTGGAGAACAATGTGGAACGCATTTGAACCAATCTAAGACATGCCTAGAACCACTTAGAATAACTCGTTGAATCGCGATTTTTGAAAAGGGGGTTATCAATTGTATAATAAATTTTTTCCAAATTCCGAAAAAATAATTTTCTCCCGAACGCAATATTTTGGAACAATGTCGAACAAACTCAGAATAAACATTACGATCGCGATAGCTCGAAAATGTGGTGCCAGCTCTGAAATTATTTACCGCAAAATTTTTGAAAAAAAAATTTTTTTGAAAGTGACATTTTGGAACAGTATAGAACAAACCTAGCACAACACAGAACAACCGCCAGAATCGCGATACCTTAAAAGTGCGGTGCCAGCTCTAAAATCGTTGTTTTTCCAGTTTTCTCTGAAAGTTTCATTCTCAGCCCTATGCCGTTTTGGAACAAAGTAGAACAAACTTAGAACAACCTAGAACAACCTTCAAAATATTCGTAACTTCAAAGTGCGGTGCCAACTTCGCACACGTCATTTATCTATCCACTAAACAAATCGATTTGGTTTTTTAATTTCAGCTGATCCAAACGGGAGATTTCATGCTCACCGCAAAACGCCTTTTTTTTGGAGTACACAACTACAGCAGCTATGTGAAGCTATATTTTTGAAAATAAAAAGCGGCGATAGAGAGTTGAAAGATGACACAACATTTGATTCCTTTGCCTTTTATTCATCAGATGAAATCCCTAGCCAGAAAAAATTCGTGAAAAAACAAGTTTTTTTTTGGTTTTCCAACTGTATATAACCCCTTAATAAGTTTTGGGCGATATTATTATTCATAAGTTTTTTGCACAGCATTCGAAATGTGGCTGCATTTTTCATGATACTTATTGAGTCAAGAACTGCCAAAATCCTCATAAAATTAATTTTTGGCTTGAACGCAATTTTTGGCATCGACGCAATGGTTTACATACATTCATTTATACGGGAGAGGCGGGCAAAGCGAACTTCGATCGTCCGTCAGAAGACGTTCATTAACCCTAGAACTCATGAGTGGGGTGAGAACGCACCCCAATTTTTTCTTTAAAAAATGAGTTTTTCGCTTATGTTTTCCGATTTTCAGTCTTCGAATGGGTTTTTCGTGACCTAAATATGTACAAAATTAGATGTTCCGGGTACCGTTCTCTTCCTTATGAAAAAATGAAGAGAATGGTGTATGAAAAAGTATTTTTATCACCATAGGGCCGGTTTTATGATCGCAAAACGCGTGGGGTGCGCTCGAACCCCAGTCATGAGGTTGAGGGCAGAAAAAGAGATACATGAGGTCTAGGGTTAAAATTGAAAATGCGCCTGGCAATTGGAGCGGCAAGAAAATCGAGCAAAAATCTTTCGCAAGACTCGAAAAATGGTCCTTTTTTTTTAACGCAATTTTTCGGCGTTCGATTTGAAGCACAAATTGGGCAAAAATACAGCCGAACTGAAAATGGAACGAAAAAACAGACGAAACTTTGCATTTTTTTTCTTGCCACCGCCTCGAGAGTGGATGCACGGAGAATAATGAAATTTTGACAACGAGGGGAAATCGAGAGGATTTTTGAATAGAAAAAACTGAAATAAAAAAAAAGAAGCAGAAATTTGAGGACGGCAAAGTAAAAATCGCATTTAACCGAAATCTACGCGTTATCGTCTTTTTCCACGATTAAGGAACGACGAGGATAAAGAAGCCTGAAAAATCAACATTTCTCCTTATTTTTCTCGTTGAATATTAAAATAACGAAAGAAAATGAAAACACCCACACACACACACACACACACACACACACATTGAAGACTGAAACGAAGGACAGACTCTAGGTTTCCTTAAAGAAAAAGCAGAAAAAGTAACAAAAGTGAGAGAAAGATGAAAAAAAATGCAAAACAAAAAAAAATCACGAAAATAGAACGAGAAGTTAGGAATTGTAATTATGCGAGCGCGTTTCGAGAGAGAGAGAGAGGAAAAAAGGCCATTTTTGGGGCCCCGAACAGCCAGCTCGCTGAAAAAATACCAAAAAAGCGACTTAACGATCAATCGAACGCGACGAATTACTCCCCTGGCCGAGACTCGATAAATAAACTCAATTGCAAAAGAGCAGCAGCAACAAAAATAAGAGAAAAGAAGAAGAAAAAAAACACACACTTAGCGAGAGAGAAACCGAGTTGTGCGAGCATGTTTCTGGAATGCATACAAAATAAAATTTAATAACGTCGTGATTTGCTTAACGTGTGACCAATTAAAGAAAAAAAAAACTTTCAATCTGAAAAATCCAATTTTTGACCAATTTTTTGCCACATTTTCATCATTCAGCCATTTTGAAATCAGCCAAACGTTTTTTATAAACTCAGCTAATAAAAAATGCAAATTTCATTGGAAAAACATGAGAATTTCATTGAAAAAATGATTTTTTGCCCATTCTCGTCTTCACATCTTGAGTAAAAAACATCGTTACTAGATATATATCTATATATAAATATACAAAAAATAAATTGAATTACATGAGAAATTACGAATATCGTAATTTTTTCTTATCACCCCCGCCCGCCTCACACCTTTTTTCTAATTTTTTCTCGCATTTCTCTCTCTCTCTCTCTCTCTCTCTCTCTCTCTCTCTCTCTCTCTCTCTCTCTCTCACTCTCACTCCAATTTGACCGGAATTTTTTTTTCCAAAACTAATTTCACGAGTTCGACGAGTCGAGATAAACTGAGACGACCAATTTTGAGAGCAACATTTTTTTACATATTTTTAAATGGGAATTCGGCAGAAATATATTTATTAAAATTGGAAAAATGTAGATTCGAAAACTTAATAAAAATTATTTCTTTTTTAATAATTGTTGCCATTTTCCAATTGTTCTGCATGCGGATGTGTTTTTAGAAAAATTTTGCTGCATTCCGGCAGACCAAATGAGAACAATTGTTTTGCTGTCGCAAATTTTTCCAACTCACAAAGAGACACGAGAATTCATTTTTTATTTTACGTATGGCTCCCGGTTTGCACAGATTTGTTATGCAATAAGCCTGTGATACGTAGAATAAAAAATGAATTCTTGTGTCTCTCTATGAATTTGTAAAATTTGCGACAGCAAAACAATTTTCTTCATTTGGTCTGCCGGAATGTAGCAAATTTTTATGATGCTGAAGTTTGCAACGTTGGAATGCAACGAAATATATTTGATTTTGTTGATGATACATTCCATTTCCAATCTCATCCAAATTTTTCGAACCGATATATACTTATTGAATGGCAAAAATCGATCATTTTATCATCGTAATTACTTTCTCCATTTAAATAATTATTCTTGCCAAAGATAAAAAAGAATTTCGATGAATTCCAACCATGCAAACTTCAAAGTCATACCCTTTTTTTATAAAAGTCATCCGCATGCAAAACAACTGAAAAAGGCTACAATTATTAAAAGAGAAATAATTTTTATTGAAGTTTTGAAATCTTCCTAACGAGAACGACGATTTCGACAATAATAAAAAGCCTTGTCGAAAAAAATTGCATTTTCAATCAATATTTCCGCCGAATTCTCATTTGAAAATAAAAAAATTTGCATCAAAAATTGGTCGTCTCAATTTATGTCACGATTATAATAAACATTCTGTAACGGATGATTCGAGTTTTTGAGTTTTCGCTGAAAAAAATTGCGTTTTTGGGGAGGGGGGGGGGGAAGTGTTCGGCTTTGCTCGGGGGTTCCATCTGCCCGCCTTTCCCCTATAGTGAGAATTTAATAAAATTACATTTAAAGAATATTTCTCAAAATTGTTATTAATAATTGTACACAAATAAGCCACCGAAACGACCCAAAAGATTCCATAAGTTAATAAGTTTCTTGAGGTAACGCTGTTGAGTTTTATTTTGTTTTTATTGAATTTTCAATCTTTTGTTACACAAAGAAGTCGAAATACCGATTTTTCATTTAAAAAATCACAAACTTTATTATTGTAGGGTGGATGAAAATGATATAAATGAAAATTCGACATCGTTACCTAAAGAAAATTTGTGAACTAATTGTTTGTTTTTTTTTTATTTCCGATCCTTCATGTACGATATGCGGTTTATCCCAATTATTCGTGACGTCTGCAAAGATTTACTTTCGATGGCTCATTTCTGCATAATTATAAATGTAAATTGTCTGGAATATTCTTTTATTATAATACTTACATAAATAAATATATATTAACTACGTCGTCACAAAAAATTATCATAAATGTGCTTCTGATTAATGACTTTGTCACTCTGCTGTGAAAATTCGATGCAATATATTCTCCCGTTGTCGACGTTGTGAAAAAATTTGATCATCACAATCGAAGAGACCTCTAAGTCGTTTCTATTGGAATATCGAAGGATTTTTTTGTACGCGTAATGAAAAATCGATGATTCTCAATGGTGTGGAAAAATTTCGTCACAGTCAAAGACGCCTTCTATTCTCGGTTATTGAAATATTGGAGCATCTCTTGAATATGCTATAAAAAGTCAATGTTTTCTTTTCTTATTGGTAACATAAACTTCCGAGTGATTTTTTTCCGATGAGTTATGTAAATTTTAAAATTGTTTCTCATTGTCGACGCTCCGGAAAGATGTGTCATGTTCTTCCACAATGTAACTAGAAAGAATCTAATTATCGATGTTGATTCAATTTTATCCTCTAGCTATTTGCGCTGTCAGAATAGGACCATTTGCCAAGGCACAGCCAAATTATTGGAAGACGCCTCAATAATCAGTCTGCATCCGCACTCGGAATTTTGCCGACCCGACCCTAACAAGGAGCTCATCGCTCGATTTAAGCAGGCCTTGGCCGATAGCCTGTCTACACATTGGTACCGACTGAGGCCTTTGTACGATTCGTTGGCAGCTGTGTACGTTTTTGTTTTTTTTTGTTCAAAGCAGCGTTTTAAAGTTCAGTTGCATTATCACTCGTTTGTTTTCGTAGGCATCCGGGAGCCGCAGAATTGACGTCGTTTCCGAGTATTCGGAGCTTTATGAAGAAGTGTCGGAGGCGACGTTACCCACCCTGCCCGGCCAACATATCCGAATTTGTGGACAGACTCTCTGGCGATGAAAATGCCAGAAATTTAGAATACAGCACTGGCCGACTCTCTGTCAACCTTGTGACTGATGAAAATGGCAATCATCACGCTATTTTTTTCGACGAAAATTTTGTCCGGGAGGAGATGGACGACGTTACGAGGCTGTTAGTCGATGGGACGTTTCGGGCGAGGCCACGAATTGAAGGGGCGTACCAACTATTAACGGTCATGGGCATAAAACTCAACCACGTGAGTATTTTCCCGTTTGAGTGAAATCGCGTATAGTATATAGCTATTGTTGAGGAAGCCTTGAGTATGCGGGTGAAGACGTGAAGTATAGGTAGTTTTGGAAAATTAGTGCCCAGTAGAGGAGAGAAACCGCAGAGCCGTAGCTCGCCGGAAAAATCAAGGAAACGAGAAAAATCCTTGGTGAAAACCGCGTCCGTTTATTACAAAGATGGAAACCGGAAAATAAATCAAGAGACGCGGCAGCGGCTCGACGCCAAGTATTAAAAAGAAAGCGTAGCGCGAGAGCTGCCGTACTCTTATATACAGTAAAATAGGCGTTTTATGACGTCACAGCAACTTTGAATCGTTCTCACAGGAGAACGGGTTGAGGGAAAAATCTCATATTAGACTCGAATTTTCTATGATTTTTTATCTTTCGAATGGTCCTTGGTAGAACAGAATCCGTTCAGCCAATCCAGAGAAATCTGATATTGAAGATTTTGGACGCGAGGTTTGGGATGTTTTCTGTTTCTTGGAGTCAGAAAGGCGTAAGTTGTCCGCGCAGGCACTTGGACATACGCCCTTACGCGTCTGGTGGACATTTTCGGCCCGTGACATCACGCGCTCCGCTGAACGCGGTATCCCCACTCTTCACGCACCACTGAGCGAGAGAGACAGACTATACGGGCCTCTCTTTCCGTATGGTTTTAATTGTCTAGGTACCATGGTTTTCCATGCCTCGGTCGACGGCTCCATGGTTTTCGATGTCTAGGTCCACGGCTCCATGGTTTCTTTTGTCTAGGTATATTTCTCCATGGTTTTCGTTGCCTAAGTATATTTCTCCATGGTTTTCGTTGTCTATGTATTTTTCTCCATGGTTTTCGTTGTCTAGGTATATTTCTCTATGGTTTTCGATGTCTATGTACATTTTTCCATGGTTTTCATTGTCTAGGTATATTTCTCCATGGTTTTTGATGTCTAGGTATAGTTCTCCATGGTTTTCATTGTCTAGGTATATTTCTCCATGGTTTTCGTTGCCTAAGTATATTTCTCCATGGTTTTCGTTGTCTATGTATTTTTCTCCATGGTTTTCGTTGTCTAGGTATATTTCTCTATGGTTTTCGATGTCTATGTACATTTTTCCATGGTTTTCATTGTCTAGGTATATTTCTCCATGGTTTTTGATGTCTAGGTATAGTTCTCCATGGTTTTCGTTGTCTATGTAACTTTTTCCATGGTTTGCATTGTCTAGGTATATTTCTCCATAGTTTTCACTCTCTAGGTCGACGACTCCATCGTTTTCGTTGTCGAGGTATATTTCCCCCTGGTTTTCGATGTCTAGGCATATTTCTCCTTGGTTTTCGTTGTCTATGTATTTTTCTCCATGGTTTTCGGTGTCAAGGTATATTTCTCTATGGTTTTCGATGTCTAGGTATAGTTCTCCATGGTTTTCGTTGTCTATGTACATTTTTCCATGGTTTTCATTGTCTAGGTATATTTCTCCATAGTTTTCGCTCTCTAGGGCGACGACTCCATCGTTTTCGTTGTCCAGGTATATTTCTCCATGGTTTTTGATGTCTAGGTATAGTTCTCCATGGTTTTCGTTGTCTATGTACATTTTTCCATCGTTTTCGTTGTCCAGGTATATTTCTCGATGGTTTTCGATGTCCAGGTCGACGGCTCCATGGTTTTCGATGTCGAGGTCCACGGCTCCATGGTTTTTTTTGTGTAGGTATATTTCTCCATGGTTTTCGTTGTCTAGGTATATTTCTGCATAGTTTTCGATGTCGAGGTATATTTCTCCATGGTTTTTGATGTCTAGGTCCACGGCTCCATGGTTTTTGTTGTCTAGGTATATTTCTCCATGATTTTCGATGTCTAGGTATATTACTGCATAGTTTCCGATGTCCAGGTATATTTCTCTATGGTTTCCGATGTCTAGGTATGTTAGAGAGGGAATTAGGGAGCGAGCAGAGAACGCATATTGGAAGAGGGAAAACTGAAAGAATAAAAAATTCGATTAGATTTCACAGCCTATAAATGAATTGCAAATTAACGGATGGATCAGATGGAATTGTAAAGAATTTGATGCTCAGAATTCAACTTTGATGCTCGGCAGTCGAATCTGATTCGGTGAATGAGAATAATAGGTGCGGAAGATCAACAGAGAAATTGAAAGACGAACAGGGAGAATGGTTCAAGACAGGTCGTACAAATTGAAAGAGAATTTGGCCAGTTGTACGACGCGATCGAACCAGTTCTTGAACCAGCAATTACCAAGCCAATTCGTCAAAGATTTATTCCAAATTGATTAATCTGAATGATGCACGACTGGTCTCATCGACGCAAGTATCGTATGATTCAAAAAGTTCGTGAGACGCGATTTTCCTGGTCGTGCATCCCGAAAGTTCTTTAGGAAGAAAGAAAATACCTGAAGTCGATCGTGACTTACTGGAAATAATCCGGGTGTTTCTCGAGTCCAATTTATAGGCGAGTATCCCAGTTAGCAACGGGTTATTCCATTGAATAAATTGTCAGGAAATTTGTTCTTTGCATTGGAAGACACAGAATCAACACGGGCCGTGGAGAAATAAGGCTTTTATCAGTTTTTTACGCGAACAATACCGACGTTCCGGACTGGAAGTTCGAGACGATCTGAATCCGTTAATATTTTTCTCGTTGCTAAGCGACTAAAAAAACACATTTCAAGATCGAGTTGGTCGTTGAAAAAAAACCCAACGATCTGAAGTTGTGTGAGCGAGTTAAAGATGACGGGAGAGTTTTGAGAATTCTCTTTTTTTATTTTTCGTTTGAAAATGATTTTATTTAACATATTTTAAACATTACCGCCCGCCTTCGTCGACGCATGAGACGAAAAAAAGGAAATTACGGGAACTTAATCAATTGAAAACTCAATATTTAAAGGACACAATTTAGCAATTGGGCGTTTCATAATATTGGTGCTTGTTTTAACAGTAGCCACACGAGCGAGATTATCTTTTCCTGGATGAAGTTGCATGATTCGTCCTAATGCCCATTTTGCAGGAGGATAACGTTCATCGATGACAAAAACAAGGGTTCCCTCCGAGAGTTGATCTACACTTTTATTCCACTTGTAAATGGAGTGATGGCGCTGTAGATATTCTTTGGACCATTTGGTCCAGAAACTTTGAATCATCTGGGAGAGATGTTGCCAGCGAGATAACCTTGATATTTGAAGGTGCTCAAGATTCGGTTCTGGAATCAAGGTCAAAGATTGACCAATAAGAAAATGAGCGGGGGTAAGAACGTCCAAATCGTCAGGGTCGTTGGTTAATGGGGATAATGGTCGGGAATTCAGAATCGCTTCAATTTGAATTAAAATCGTGTTCATTTCTTCGTAAGTCAGAAGCGAAGCTCCGGCCACTCGTCGAAAATGATACTTGAAAGACTTTACCCCCGCCTCCCATTTTCCTCCGAAATGAGGAGCTGAGGGAGGATTAAAATTCTATTTAGTACCGTCATTGGCAATTAACGATGCGAATGGTTGGAACTCTTGAGTTGTTGCGGAAAACAATTTTTTAAGTTCTTGATCGGCACCCTTGAAATTAGTACCACAATCACTGGTGAGAGACGCGCAGATTCCTCGTCGTCCGACGAAGCGTTTATAAGCTGCAATGAACGCATCTGACGAATAATCAGTGACGAGTTCCAGATGAATCGCTGAAGTCGACAGGCATACAAAAAGAGCTACCCATGCTTTGTACGTTCGAGTTGTTCGGCCTTTCCAGGGCTTTAAGGAGAACGGGCCAGCATAGTCCACACCTGTATGAAGAAACGCTCGCGATGGATTTACTCTCGATGGAGGGAGTTGACCCATTAGTTGTTGTGCATTTGCTTTACGAAATCGAGTGCATTTGACGCATTTGATTATGTATGAGCGAATAGGAGACCGTCCGCCCACGATCCAATATTCGTTTCTGACGTAGGATAGGGTCTCTTGGGTTGATCCATGAAGCGTTTTTTCATGGGCTTGACTTATGATCAAGTGCGCGAAATGATTGGCATTTGACAGGATGTACGGATGTTTTGTGGTTTTGGGAAGCGTAGAGTTTTCAAGCCGTCCTCCGACTCGTAATAGATTGTCTTTATCGAGGTAAGGAGTTAATCGAACTAGGGGGTTTGATTTCGCCAGGTTTTCTCCTTGTTTAATACTTTTTATTTCCGCAGCAAATTCTTGTTGTTGAATCTGTTTGATCCAATATTTCTTGGCGTCTTCGATTTCACTTGGAGTGAGGAATTGATCGGGGATAACGGTTAATTCTTTTTTAAATAATTTTTTCGCTCGTTGACAAAGAGCTGTAATTCTTAAAAGTCGATCCAAGGAGGAATATTTATTTAAAAGACTCCACGATTCTGACGGAATGGTGACGCAGGAGACTTTGGATTTATTTTTCGTTCTCTCTTCCAATTGAATTGATGAGTCTGGAGTTGGGAATGGATTATTGGGCCAATGTGCCGAATCCTGAGTCAACCAAGATGGACCATGCCACCAAATGGCGTGAGCTTGCAACGATTTCGCGGACATGCCCCGGGTTGCGCAATCGGCGGGGTTGCAAGTTCCTGGAACGTGTCGCCATTGGGCGGTTGGGAGCGTTTCTTGGATGTAACAAACTCGATTGTGTACAAAATCTTTCCATCGTGAAGGGTGGTTATTTAGCCAAGTGTTAACAATCGCAGAATCGGTCCAAAGGTAACATGGGGCATCGCGAAGGTTCAAGACTTCACAACAATGTGATGTTAATTTTGTCAATATCACGGCGGCGGCGAGTTCAAGTCGGGGAATGGTTATTCGTTTTATGGGAGCGACCTTGGTCTTAGAGCACACTAGAGTGACTGTGACATGATTCTGAGGATTGATAGTTCGAACGTAAACTGCTGCAGCCATCGCTAGCTGGGAGGCATCGCAAAACCCGTGCAACTCGATGATCATAGTCGAATAAGTTCCCATCCACCGAGGTATGGTTAGGTCTTCCAATTTATTTAACATTGAAAGAATTTCTTGCCAGCTTTTTTGTTGTGGAGGAGGAAGAGGATCATCCCACCCGAGTTTGATAGACCACAATTCTTGCATGAAAATTTTCGATAATATGAAAATAGGAGACAGCAAGCCTAGCGGATCGAAGAATTGAGCTATTTGTGAGAGAACTGTTCGTTTGGTGCATGACGTTGATTTCAAGGGTCGTAATTTGAATTGGAGCGTGTCCGAGGATGTATTCCACGATAATCCGAGGGCGTGAATAATGTTATCCTCGAAGACAACCGATGCGGCGTTTGTTTGATATTCAGCCGGAATTGAATTAAGGACGGCCTTATGATTGCTGTTCCATTTTCGAAGTGGAAAACCGCCCGCCATACAGAGGTCGAGTGTTTCTCGTGCTTTCACTTGAGCTTCGCTGATAGTGTCAGCGCCCCCAAAGACGTCGTCGACGTATCGTCCTTTTGATAGAATATCCACTGCCAACGGAAAGTTTTGTCCTTCATCTTGTATCAATTGTTTGACACATCGCAGAGCTAAAAAGGGTGCGCAGGCAAGGCCGTAGGTTACCGTAGTGAGTTCATACTTCTCGATTTTTTCATTCGCTTTCCAAAGGATTCTTTGAAACTTCCAATCGTCTGGATGAATTTTTATTTGTCTATACATTTTTTCAATATCAGACGAGAAAATGTATTTGAATTGGCGAAACCAGAGGATGACATCGAATAAATCAGTTTGAAGTTTTTCCCCAGTGTGAAGGATTTCGTTAATCGATTTTCCAGTTTTTAATTTACATGACCCGTTGAATACGACTCTCAGTTTTGTTGTAGTGCTAGATTCTCGAATAACGCCATGGTGAGGCAAATAAAATGATTTGTCAGGTTCGTGAGCTTGTTCGGGGACTTTTCTCATATGATCGAGCTTTTCGTACTCTTTCATAAACTCTGAGTATGCTTTGAAGAAGATTGGCGATGAGTCGAATTTTCGATGCATGTGATCTAGCATTCGAATTGCTGGAAATTGGGAATTGCCTAGTTCTGCTGACGAATTTTTAAATGGAAGCCGAACCACGTATTTTCCGCTTTCCGACTCTCGCGTGTAGTTGGAGCGAAAATGATCCTCGCATTGTCGATCAGAAATCGACAGAGTTGTTTCAATTTTTTTACATATTTCTTCTTGGTGCCAGAATTTTTCGAGCATATTGCAAAGGTCATGATCGACAGAACAGTGTAATGTCTGGAGGTTTGATGTATTCGAAGATTCGGTCACAGGTCCCGAAATAACCCACCCTAGCGTAGTTAATTGTGCTGTTGGGGAATGAACCGGTCCTTTGAGAATTGATCCTTCAAGCAGTTGTCCGTAGGAATCAGCGCCGATAAGAAGGTCGATTTTTCCGGAGTTCGACAACTGGGGGTCAGCTAGCTGAAGATTTCGAAGATGAGGCCATTCCAGAATCTTTGAGTCGACCGAAGGAACAGAGGCGGACAATTTGGGTAGGATGTGAGCCTTTAATGTGATTACTTTTGAAGAATCGAAATGAGGAGTGATGCTGAAATTGACAATTCCTCGTGTATGGCATGCGGTTTTTGCTCCAATCCCCAGTATCGGAAATGTCGTTGATTCTCGTGAAAGGCGTAAACGTTGGGCCAACGTTTCGGTTATTAAGGTAATCTCGGAGCCTTGATCCAAGAGGGCCCTGATTCGGACTGCATCTCCAAGTGGAGTGCGCGCTTTAACTTGAGCGGTTGCTAATGCGATGATCGAGCATTCGTTACTTTGAGCAGGAGCTCCGTGATTAACGGATTTATTCGCGAGATGGTCCGTTGATGCGTGATCACCGATGTTTGTCAAATTAGTTGAGCTGGGAGGGGCATGGACGATGTTGTCTTGAACGTGTAATGAGGAATGATGTCTCTTGCCACAACGGTTGCATCTTCTCGTCGATTTACATTTGCTTACTTGATGGAAGCCAAGACAATTGAAGCAACACCCTTTTTGAGTAACGGTTTCCTTTCGTTGTTTGGGCGTTAGTTGCTGATAGCGAGAACAATTCGCAATGTAATGCTTTTCAGAGCATAACGGACAGGACAGATTTTGATTGGACTTGATTTTTGAACTTTCGTTTGTTCCTGTGAAGTGGGATCTGGCTGGTGGTCTTGAATTGAATGGTTGCCGAAAAGCCTGGGATTTTTCCACAGCTTGCAACGAGAGCATTCTAGTCAGGAGGAAATCTCGCAATTGTTCCCATGTTGGCGGCTCCTTCGACGATCCCAAACAATTTTCCCAAGCTTTAATGGACTCTGAGTCTAGTCTCTGAGTTATCATGAAGACGAGAATATCGTCCCAAGCTTGAATTGGCCGATTTAATGTTTCTAACATTCGATAAACTTGCATGATTGATGTGTACAGGTACTCAATGTCAGATGCTGATTCTTTAGTCAATTTTTTAATCGAGAACAGAGACTGCAATGCAGAATTGACCAAGAGCCTCTTATTCTCATAGAATGAAACCAACGCCTCCCATGATTTTTGGAAATTATCCGCAGTCACCGCAGTATTTCTGAGGAGATGTGCTGCAGATCCTTGAAGGCTTGACGTGAGATATTGAAGCTTTTCAACCGCTGAGATTGCTTGATTAGAAATCACAAGCGAGACAAACAGATCTCGAAACGGAAGCCAATCAGCTAAGTTTCCATTAAATTATGGTAAATCGATTCGTGGAAGCCGGGGTGCATGACAGATCGTTGATTGAGGCATAGTTTGCGAAAAAGATGACGATGATAATGGTCTTAAATCGAACTCTGGTTGTGATTCAAGTAGTTCGTTCATTTTTTCGAGATTCTCGAGATATCGATCGTAGGTTCGCGAATACAAGTTTTCGCGGAAATAAGAAGATTCTTTTACCTTGGTTCTTTCTTCGCTTTGAAGTTTAGAGGTAGCTAGATTAATAGCGTCGTTGTTGTTAGTAAAGAGGAGCCATTGCTCTTTAAGGGCCTCAATCCTGGTCGAAACTCGAATTCGAGTTATTCGACTGCTCTCAATTTTTGTGAGATTCTTGAAAGCATTTTCAATAAGTTCACTGACTGAACATTGCTGCTCAATCCTGAATGCGATATGCTCGAGTCGCATCTTGATTAGACGCGCAAATTCAGAGGCTCATTATTTAAATCCGGCTCGAAGGACCAAAAATGTTAGAGAGGGAATTAGGGAGCGAGCAGAGAACGCATATTGGAAGAGGGAAAACTGAAAGAATAAAAAATTCGATTAGATTTCACAGCCTATAAATGAATTGCAAATTAACGGATGGATCAGATGGAATTGTAAAGAATTTGATGCTCAGAATTCAACTTTGATGCTCGGCAGTCGAATCTGATTCGGTGAATGAGAATAATAGGTGCGGAAGGTCAACAGAGAAATTGAAAGACGAACAGGGAGAATGGTTCAAGACAGGTCGTACAAATTGAAAGAGAATTTGGCCAGTTGTACGACGCGATCGAACCAGGTCTTGAACCAGCAATTACCAAGCCAATTCGTCAAAGATTTATTCCAAATTGATTAATCTGAATGATGCACGACTGGTCTCATCGACGCAAGTATCGTATGATTCAAAAAGTTCGTGAGACGCGATTTTCCTGGTCGTGCATCCCGAAAGTTCTTTAGGAAGAAAGAAAATACCTGAAGTCGATCGTGACTTACTGGAAATAATCCGGGTGTTTCTCGAGTCCAATTTATAGGCGAGTATCCCAGTTAGCAACGGGTTATTCCATTGAATAAATTGTCAGGAAATTTGTTCTTTGCATTGGAAGACACAGAATCAACACGGGCCGTGGAGAAATAAGGCTTTTATCAGTTTTTTACGCGAACAATACCGACGTTCCGGACTGGAAGTTCGAGACGATCTGAATCCGTTAATATTTTTCTCGTTGCTAAGCGACTAAAAAAACACATTTCAAGATCGAGTTGGTCGTTGAAAAAAAACCCAACGATCTGAAGTTGTGTGAGCGAGTTAAAGATGACGGGAGAGTTTTGAGAATTCTCTTTTTTTATTTTTCGTTTGAAAATGATTTTATTTAACATATTTTAAACAAGGTATATTTCTCCATGGTTTTGGTTGTCTAGGTCGACGACTCCATCGTTTTCGTTGTCCAGGTATATTCCTCCATGGTTTTCGATGTCCAGGTCGACGGCTCCATGGTTTTTTTTTGTCTAGGTATATTCCTCCATGGTTTTTGATGTCTAGGTATATTTCTGCATAGTTTCCAATGTCCAGGTATATTTCTCTATGGTTTTCGATGTCTAGGTATATTTCTCTATGGTTTCGGATGTCTAGGTATATTTCTCCATGGTTTTCGTTGTCTAGGTCGACGACTCCATCGTTTTCGTTGTCCAGGTATATTCCTCCATGGTTTTCGATGTCCAGGTCGACGGCTCCATGGTTTTTTTTGTCTAGGTATATTCTTCCATGGTTTTCGATGTCTAGGTATATTTCTGCATAGTTTCCAATGTCCAGGTATATTTCTCTATGGTTTTCGATGTCTAGGTATATTTGTCCATGGTTTTCGTTGTCTATGTATATTTCTCCATGGTTTTCGTTGTCTAGGTATATTTCTTCATGGTTTTCCATGCCTCGGTTGACGGCTCCATGGTTTTCGATGTCTAGGTCCACGGCTCCATGGTTTTTTTTGTCTAAGTATTTCTCCATGGTTTTCGTTGCCTAAGTATATTTCTCCATGGTTTTCGTTGTCTATGTATTTTTCTCCATGGTTTTCGTTGTCTAGGTATATTTCTCTATGGTTTTCGATGTCTAGGTATAGTTCTCCATAGTTTTCGCTCTCTAGGGTGACGACTCCATCGTTTTCGTTGTCCAGGTATATTTCTCCATGGTTTTTGATGTCTAGGTATAGTTCTCCATGGTTTTCGTTGTCTATGTACATTTTTCCATGGTTTTCGTTGTCTAGGTATATTTCTATATAGTTTTCGCTCTCTAGGTCGACGACTCCATCGTTTTCGTTGTCCCGGTATATTTCTCGATGGTTTTCGATGTCCAGGTCGACGGCTCCATGGTTTTCGATGTCGAGGTCCACGGCTCCATGGTTTTTTTTGTCTAGGTATATTTCTCCATGGTTTTCGTTGTCTAGGTATATTTCTGCATAGTTTTCGATGTCGAGGTATATTTCTCCATGGTTTTTGATGTCTAGGTCCACGGCTCCATGATTTTTGTTGTCTAGGTATATTTCTCCATGATTTTCGATGTCTAGGTATATTACTGCATAGTTTCCGATGTCCAGGTATATTTCTTTATGGTTTCCGATGTCTAGTTATATTTCTCCATGGTTTTCGTTGTCTAGGTCGACGACTCCATCGTTTTCGTTGTCCAGGTATATTCCTCCATGGTTTTCGATGTCCAGGTCGACGGCTCCATGGTTTTTTTTTGTCTAGGTATATTTCTCCATTGTTTTCGCTCTCTAGGTCGACGACTCCATCATTTTCGTTGTCTAGGTATATTTCTTCATGGTTTTCCATGCCTCGGTCGACGGCTCCATGGTTTTCGATGTCTAGGTCCACGGCTCCATGGTTTTTTTTGTCTAGGTATATTTCTGCATAGTTTTCGATGTCAAGGTATATTACTCCATGGTTTTTGATGTCTTGGTCCGAGGCTCCATGGCTTTTGTTGTCTAGTTTCCGATGAAACTATGCAGACATATACCTAGACAATGTAACGCAGATTTTCCCGGAGGGGGTCCATCTCGTCCCTTCTCGGCTCACATCGCCCCTCGTGCAATCCCTTGGCCGCGAGAGTGGACAGGGCGCCAGGTACAACGTACCGCCGGCCAAGGCCGACTTCTGATTCGCCCACCCTCGCGCATCGAATTTGGCCGGGATGCACGAAAGACGATCGTGACCGAGGCGGTCCGGCCACTCAGCTCCAAACTGAGATACTAAAGGGTAGAGGGGGTGATTCTTTTGGGGAAAGAGCAACAGCGGGATAAAGCGAAACAAAACGAAATAATTGACTCTAGACGGCAAAATGAAAGGTTAACAAGTGCATTTATTTTAATATAATTTATCGGCAATGTTACAAGAGAAGAGGGAACAGAAAATCGGGGCGGCGTATCGCCGGCCCGTTACAAAAGAAATAATAAAATTGCGCGAGCACTACCAGGGTGTGAGGTCTCCGTCTGACGATGGACGGAATTAAGCAAAGACAAAAGGTAACGTCGGAACTGCAGCATGGCGGTCGGAAGGTCGGCGGCGCAACGCCCAAAAAGATACGGCAAGGTAACCGCCGCCAAACCACCGATCGACCAAGGGCAAAGGCAGGCAGCTCCGGACGATACAAAACACGAGCGCAAGATAGAAAACGAAGCAAAAATGTCTCACGCGTTGCCAAGTAATGAAGGTAGCTAATGTCGAGCGCTATCCTGACTGTGGCCAGGCGACTGCTGTGTTTGTGACGCCGTGCCAAAAGGCGCGCAAGGTAAAGCAAAGGTAGGACGTCATCAAACTCACAGATCGCCATGGCTAAGGTAGCAGCGCAGAACAACGACGACAGGCAAAAGGTAATCGGCCCTAAACACAAGGCAATGCTGAGATAACGCAGGATCTCGTAAGGCAAAAGAAACACAACGAAAGTTGAGTCGCGATAAGGCAAAATTACACATCGTCAGTCGGGACGTGAAGGCAAATGCTCCTGGTAGGACGCAAGAAAAGGCAACGCGATAATTGACTCGAAATAATTACTAAAGCTCAAAATAATACTCGGAAAGGCACGACACGTGCAACGATAAAATAAATACGAACCCGAGCTCGAATCACCGAAATATCGACAGATACGTTCGCAAACAATAGGCTCTACGCCTCGCCGTAGCGTTCGTAGCCACGACGCGAGAGCGAGAGAGATGACACGAATACAAACGCTTGCGGGCTGGCCGGCTCGAGGCCACGCGCGACAAAGGGAATTCTCCGAGCGGCGACTCTAGCACAACGAAAGAAAATATATGTTCTCGTCGCTCGAAGAATTCTACGACAGGAGGAATACCGAGATCGAAATAAATGAACGCGATACATGACTCTAAAATACTGCAACAATGCTCTCGACAAATATACGAGACGCGACAAATCGAAATTAAATTATTCGAGACGCCATCACTGATTAACCCGCCTTGTGTTATTCGGCTACAAAATGACTCGAATGAACGGGGAAAAGCCAAGGACGGATAGCTGGTCAAGCCCGAAAATGTCAACCTGCTTTTCCCGCGAACGCAAAAACACTAACGAAATAATCCCCCGGAATAGCCGACAAATTTCGCCATTCCGGGGATTGCAATACAATATAAATGCCGAATAAAACAATCGGGTAAAGGGAGAGAACGGAACGGGCTTACCGAGAAACTCGTGGTCCAGGTGACGACAGCAACCAAGGCAGCGAAAGCAAAAGGCAAAAGGCAGCAAGGCAACAAAGGCAGCAAGGCAACGGAAGTCGGTCGAGGGAGATGTCACCACTCCGGACAGGCACTTGTCGAAGACTGATTTGCAAAGGAATTCGCAAATCTCGTTGTTCCCGATTCTCGCGCTGTCCCCACCACCGCAACAAGTCTCACGCGAGGCAGCGCTAGCACGCTCTAGGCGCGAACTAGGCTGTTGCCGGGCCACGTGATATTCCGCGGCAAACTGAATGGCGCGTACCGCCGATTGCAGAATCGACGATACGCGACTCGAAAATTACGAACTCGCCTCTACCTTACCGCTGACCGTCTCTCCTTCGGAAATCGTCCCCTCACGTTCTGCTGAGCCGTGCCTCGGGTACGCTTCCTCTGGGGATCCGGGCGACGTCCCTGACGGGGAGGAGGGGAGGCCTCCCTCGCGACTCACCGACCAAGCGAGTCGCGGTGGACCCACACGCCAACATAGGCAAAACAGCACCTCCGCCCCAAGACTTTTCCCGAATCCCGCTAAGACGAGGCGCCGGGGTTAGTGGACCGTGGCACCCGAGGGTACGGCTGTGGACGGTGCAACTACTCGGTTGCTTCGGCGAGGAGGCCACGGGGGGCATCAACGAATGGCCACGGAACCAGCGTGTGCCTCCTAACGTCCACCAGCAGCCACGATGATTGCGACTGGAACGCCTAACGGGGGCGAAAGCCTTGAGAGAAACGGGGCGGCAAAGCAAGGCACAAGGCAAAAATGTTTTCCCTCGCGAGAAACCCGCGTCGGAGGTAAGGTAATATCGCGTCTCAGGTTTCTCGGTATTCTCCAGCCAACTAAGGGAATCTCGAACAATTACAAATAACAAAATAAACTAAATGATCGATCTCGGTAGTTCGCGATAATTTCTTTAAGCTTGCGAAGGTATTTCGATGATCGGCGGGGCTCGTTTACACTTCAATAAAATGACGTCGTATGAAATAAAATGACAATAAAAATGGTAATAATTACGACGCTTTGAGTCTCCGCAAATGCCCTGTCCGTTGTCTCGACGAGTGGCGACCGGAAATTGGACCGAAAACCCGGTCCACTGGTCGACAGGCATTCGTACGAGTGACGTGGCAGAATGTTACGTCACAACAACAAAAACCATGGAGAAATATACCTCGACATCGAAAACTATGCAGAAATATACCTAGACAACGAAAACCATGGAGAAATATACCTAGACAAAAAAAACCATGGAGCCGTGGACCTAGACATCGAAAACCATGGAGCTGTCGACCTGGACATCGAAAACCATCGAGAAATATACCTGGACAACGAAAATGATGGAGTTGTCGACCTAGAGAGCGAAAACTATGTAGAAATATACCTAGACAACGAAATCCATGGAAAAATGTACATAGACAACGAAAACCATGGAGAACTATACCTAGACATCAAAAACCATGGAGAAGTATACCTGGACATCGGTCCAGGTATATTTCTCTATGGTTTCCGATGTCTAGGTATATTTGTCCATAGTTTTCGTTGTCTATGTATATTTCTCCATGGTTTTCGTTATCTAGGTATATTTCTCCATAGTTTTCGCTCTCTAGGTCGACGACTCCATCGTTTTCGTTGTCTAGGTATATTTCTTCATGGTTTTCGATGACTGGGTCGACGGCTCCATAGTTTTCGATGTCTAGGACGACGGCTCCATGGTTTTCGATGTCTAGGTCCACGGCTCCATGGATTTTTTTGTCAAGGTATATTTCTCCATGGTTTTCGATTCCTAGGTATATATCTCCATAGTTTTCGCTGTCTAGATCAACGGCTGAAAGGTTTGCGATGTCTTCTTTCAGGGCTCGACCAGGGTTCCCGACGGAAGCTCTTAAAGGGACCGACTCAGAGTGTTATCGCGGGGTTTCTAAGGGATCACCCGAGAGTCTTGACGGGGCTTTTTTTAAAGGGTTGACAATAAGATCTCAGTTGAAGTTTGTATGGGATTGATCAAGAATCTTGCCGGGCCTTTTATAAAGGATCAGTCAAGAGTCTGAACGGGATTTTTTAGGGGATTGAACGGCGGTCTCGACGGAAGTTTTTCGACCCTAGAACGGTAACCTTATTTTATTTTTCCTATTCCTGTAACGTAGGGTCATGAATGACCCCAATTTTGGAAAATTCATATCTCTGGTAAAATGAAACAAAAAGGGTTCAACTTGGGCTCATTCTTTTCGTTTTTTAATGCAGAATCACGTGAGCCCGGAACAATTTTGCTCGGAGTAAAAAAATTATTCGAAAATGCGACGAAACAACAAAAAAACGGGAGAATGAAGGAGAAGGGCGGGAGGATGAAGGGAGAAATCCCGCCAGGACTTTTTTGAGGGATTAGCGAAGAGTCTGGATGGGATTTTTTAAGGGGTTGACCAAGAATCTGAATGGGAGTTTTCAAAAGATTAATCAAGAATCTCGCCGGGACTTTTATAAGGGATTGTCCAAGAGTCTGGACGGGATTTTTTAAGGGTTAGACTAAGCGTCTCGACGCTGTTATTTCAACAGATAGGCCGAGAGTCTGGACGGGATTTTTTAAGGGGTTGATCATGTCCGTCGCTGAGATTTTCTGAAGTGATTGACTGAAGGGGTATGGACGGAAGTTTTCTGAGGGATAAAGTAGGACCGTTACGGAGACGTTTTTCATGGGATTCCTAAAGAGTCTCACCGCGGCTTTTTTAAGAGATTTATCCAGATTCTCGTCAAGACTCATTTCAGCCGATCGACCAAAAATTCTGCCGAGACTTTTTCAAAGGGGTGGCCAAGAGTCTGGACGGGATTTTTTTAGGTGTCGACTAAGAGTCTCGGCGAGGTTTTTTTAACAGATTGGCCAAGAGTCTGGACGGGATTTTTAAGGGGTCGCAACGGAATTTTTTCAAGGGATTGACTGAGGGGGTCACTTAGGTTTCTTTAAGGGATTGACCACGAGTCTCTTCGATGTTTCTTTAAGAGATTAACCGAGAGTCTGTACGAGAGTTTTTCAAGCGATTGATCATGTCTCTTTTCGAGATATTTTAAGAGATTTACCAGCGCTGTTGATGAAAGTTATTGAAGAGATTTGTCTTCTCTCCTGAACAATCAACCAGAACGAATAATCCCTCTATTATTAAAAAAAATGTTGATGAATATCCTACTTTCCAAAAAGAAGTGAAATCCGTGGAAAAATACTTTATAAAAGTAAAAAAAAGACGCCAAGTATTAAAAAAGTGTAACCTCAGTTGGAAACTTATGACTCAATTATCTTTATATTACTTTGTATAAAAATTTCCCCATCATTTAAATTTTGATAAATATGGCCCTTCCCAAAAAGGAAGGAAATCCGTGGAAAAATACTCCAGAAAAGTAAAAAAAGAACGCCAACTATTAAAAAATCGCAACCTCAGTTGGAAAATAACGACTCAATTTTATTCTTGATATCACTTTGCAATGAAACACTTTTGATTTACTATATTCATGTATTTTACTTTTTCTTCACTGCGAACAATCTTTTGACCTTCATAAAAATCTTCTCAAAAATTTTCAAACTCAATTGAGACAAAAAAAAATGAAATCATTGCAATATAGCCAAGAATTCATAAATGAGTGGCAAAATTTCACAGACGAACGTGCGCCCTCGACACATTCGGTTCAAGGGTTTCCCCATTTCGGAGGATTCCAGCATGATTATCCCGAATATTATGATGACTTCATGCTAGCTAAAGATCATGAATGTACGTACAATACAATTCCACGGGGAACGAAACATATAAAAGGGCACGTTTGCGTACAAGGGCACGCGTACACGTACACGTACTTACTGGACGAATTCACTGAAAAGATTATACAAAAACTTGGCGTGCATGGTTTTTAAAAATAATTTCGGCGAAGGAATTCCTCATCCATGTTTACCCGTACTGGGGTAGCCGCTAAGAGGGGGGCGGGAACAGACGGGATACATTAAGAAACAAAGAGACAAAATGGCACATTTAACACCGCGTTCGGCGTTGACTGTCCTTCTTCGGTGCATAGGATACTCCGCAGCAGGGGGTTTAGCGGGCGATATTCAATTGGGGGAGAGTTCGCGAATCTCATAGCATAGCTCGTCTTCAATACAAACTGACTTATGCTATCCGAAGATGAAAATTCTCTCATCATAGACGGAAAACAAGGTGATCGATTAACAAAGAGACAAAAGTTCGAAGTGATCCAAACAGTGTAGAACTGATCCGCTCACGTAAGCGTAGACAGCAAAAAGTGAGATGGACAACTCCGTCTACGCATGCGCGAGCGGATCAGTTTTACACTGTTTGAATCACTTCTAACCCTAAAGAACACGACTAAGGCCCGGTTCCATAACTCTCGGTGAAGTTGGTAAACGGAGTTTAATGAAAAACGCGCGTTCCGCAACTCCTTAATCCACGCTTAAGCCACAGTTTCGTCGGTCAAATATAACCGGCCGAGATTGGGCGTTTAACGGGCTAAACATCCGTCATATATAGGTTATGGGTGTATGAGTGATGTGTATGTGCCAACTGACAGCTCGCTCGCTGCTTGCGAAATCTCATTTCTTAACCTATAACTTCCTGTTTCTCTCTGAGTAATGTGTATTAACCCTCAGTAGACACATATGGGTGTTGGGTGTCCAGCACATTCAGCGAATGCCATTAATTTCTCCTTTTTCGTATATATTACCATTAAATATATAACAATAATTAAAAAGAATTTTTATCCATCACCCACACTGCAGGCTCTTTTCCCATATATCGAAAACTACTTTCCTGAATTTTTCAGATTTTCTCAACAAGTCCAAAAGTACAGTAAAAAAACAGTAGGGCGCCTGACCCATGTGTGTCTAGGACGGTGCACTAATTGTACTGTGTGTTTACGGAGGGTTAACAGTAATTCGAGTGGACACACAAATAATAATGTTGCCAAAACATAGCAGGCAGACGAATTATCGATGCTCTATCATCGTCTTCAGTCAGAACTCAAAGATTTTTTTAACATGGAAGACCAAAAGTTGTGAAAAAACGTATTTTGATGAATTTTATGACATCGATTTACCCGCTCGACTTCGCTTATCGAATGAAAATGTTTTTGAAGTCCTGCAGCAAAAACGTCATGAACTGGAGCATCGAAAATAATATTCAACGTATCCCTTCCACACTGTCCCATTCCAGAAAGCCAATCATCGAAGATATTTGAAAAGGAATAAGCGCTCGGTTGGAGTTATTTCTAATGGAATATAGGTTTCCAAAAACCCCGGTTAAAAGTGCACTGTGGAACGCAACTGCGATAAATCGCTTGTTAGAGCAGCGGTTAGATTCAACGTTCGGTTACTAAATCTCGCGTTTAACCTCGAGTCGTGGAACTAGGCCTAAAATGGCACATTTAACGCCGAACACGGTGTTTTCAGGACGAGTCGTAGCCAAGCGCGCGAGGCGGAGATGAGGACTGTCCTTCCTCGGTGCATAGAATACTTCGCAGCAGGGGGTTCAGCGGGCGATATTCAATGGGGGGAGAGTTCGCGAAATTCAACTAGAAAATACTGTCGTTTATCCCGTATAGTTTGTCTTTAATACAAAGTGACATATGCCATCTAAAAATGAAAATTCTTCTATCATAGACGGAAACGAGATGATCATTAAACTGGTACATTCAATTATCTTTTGTCTTCCCGAAATTATTTTTGAAAACCATGCACGCCAAGTTTTTGTATAATCTTTCAGTGAATTCGTCCGGTAAGTAGGTGTACGTGTACGCGTGCCCTTGTACGCAAACGTGCCCTTTTTTATGTTTCGTTCCCCGTGGAATTGTATTGTACGTACATTCATGATCTTTAGCTAGCATGAAGTCATCATAATATTCGGGATAATCATGCTGGAATCCTCCGAAATGGGGAAACCCTTGAACCGAATGTGTCGAGGGCGCACGTTCGTCTGTGAAATTTTGCCACTCATTTATGAATTCTTGGCTATATTGCAATGATTTCATTTTTTTTTGTCTCAATTGAGTTTGAAAATTTTTGAGAAGATTTTTATGAAGTTCAAAAGATTGTTCGCAGTGAAGAAAAAGTAAAATACATGAATATAGTAAATCAAAAGTGTTTCATTGCAAAGTGATATCAAGAATAAAATTGAGTCGTTATTTTCCAACTGAGGTTGCGATTTTTTAATAGTTGGCGTTCTTTTTTTACTTTTCTGGAGTATTTTTCCACGGATTTCCTTCCTTTTTGGGAAGGGCCATATTTATCAAAATTTAAATGATGGGGAAATTTTTATACAAAGTAATATAAAGATAATTGAGTCATAATTTTCCAACTGATACAGATTATACAATTTTAGTTCCGCAACAGCTATTGAATTGTGACTTTTTCGTTTAATTTATTTCATTTATTTACATTGCAGGGTTTCCCCTTCGTATGGGTGGTTATGTCGCAAAAGACGCAGGTTGCATATACACGGGTACTGCAATTTGTCAAAGAACGCGTGATACCATCGACGAGCGTCAAACTCGTCATGACGGACTTCGAGCGTGGTTTGCGGAACGCCATAACCGCGGTGTTTACAACGGCGCACAGCACAGGTTGTAACACCCACTACGATCGCGTAAGTGTTTACACAAATTGATTCTAACGAAAAGAGTGTGGGAATAGCAAGTTTTGTACGTCAACTGCAATTCACTGGATGTAGATTCGTAATTGTACCGTATCGTCTATTCACGAAGTGAAAGTAATTAATAAATATCTCATTTTCAGGCCATTTATCGGAAAGCCAAAAGTCTTGGCTTACAAAGACTTATACAATCTGACGATAACGCCAAGCTCTTTTTCAAAAAGGTGCTAGCATTGGCTTACTTGCCCGCCGAACTCATCGTAGCGCAGTACGAAATTCTTCACTCCAGTTTGGCTCCTGCTCTGAAGGCACGGTTCCACCAATTTCATGGATATTATCGTCGTTATTGGCTGCAAACCGTCCGACCAGGCGGTTTTAGCGTGTATGGACTCGGTCGACGAACAAACAACATAATCGAGTCCTACCACAATAGGCTGGGACATCGAAGACTCGGCCAGGTCCTTGGGATTTCGTATGTGAGTATGAATTTAGATTGAACTCGAAAGTATGAATTAATAATTCTATCGGTACCATCTATCGTATTTCTGTTCACAGGCAAGCTTTTGAAGCTGCAATCTGACGTTAGGGCAGATATCCGCCGGCTCCGTAACAGCGGACAAATAAGCCACCACGCACGGTACTCCACCACTTTCAAACAACAGCAACTGGTGAGAGGTTAGTTTCCTACAATTTTATTGTTAAATCTTTCTGTTTATTCATACAATTGGATCTACAAACAATATTTTGTGTCTTTTTCACACTATCAAGAGCCGTCTCTTGATTATAGAAATTAATATTCCAAGAATATTGGTACGCTAATAGTTTCTTCATTTTTTTTTCCTTTCATGTAGCATGGCGCGAACTCCATATGTTGGAAATCACACCCGCGGAATTTTTAATCAAAGCAGCGTTTCTTAAAGGCACTGTCGATTATGCCATCGGCCAACAGGAGCAGGAGGAGCGGGAAGGCCAGGCAGAGGATGACCTCCAGGAACCTCCCGTGATAATTCCAATAGGTACAGTATTTTCAACTACATTATTACAAAGCTCATTTGGCACTTGACTGTAATTAATATATTTTATTCTCGAGCAGATCGTGATCCGGATTACGAGCGCGAGATTTTCGAGCAAAAACCGCCGCACTGGCTGCTGGACAATGCTCCAGTAGAGGAGGACGTGATGGAACACGGTAATTACAATTGTTTAAAATACAAGGAAAATCATGCATTGTAAAATGTGTGTACGCGCTGATTTCGGGAAAATATAAATCGTCAAAATTCTAAAAACATTACAATGCGTACGAACATGTGTAAAGAAGAAGGGACAGTAAATCTTTCGATGATTTTCGAAAGACTTCATCTCTAAAAACCAATTCTTTGTTCACTCTTTTACCGAATTTTAACTTCTTCTCGCATTTTAGAAAAAAAAATTTGAGCGTTAAAAAAATTAATATTTTTTTTTACAAAATATAGAAAAATATTCAAATTTTTGTTTTTTCTTTTATTTCCGAATTGCTCAAATTCGCAAATCTAACGAGACGTAAAATCTTTTCAAAAAAGTAGCAAAAATTGTTTTTTTTCGACTCGAATGAAGATTATGCAATGTTCAGAATGGACAGATTTCTGTTCCCCGAATTATGTTTTGAAATTTTGCTTGATTAGCGCGAAAAAATGGTGGGATGCATCGATGACAAAATTTTCAGAGCTGTTTAGGGTAAATCAAACTGACCTGGAAAAATTAGTCTTCCCACTGAAATGTGTAGATTTTTGAAAATAAGAGAAAAAATAACTTCTTTCATCTTCTTTACACTAACATGAAACCTGCAAAATAAATTCAAAAATAAGAAGAAATGGGTCTTGAAGGTCAATTCCAGTTTTCTAAACTGCCCTTTGGTTTACTAATGGGTAATATGTTTTATATATTTTCAGACATCGAATCAGACCCTTCGAGCGGCACAGAAGTTGAGGATGTAGAACGAATCGGTGAGAACTAAGTATCTACAGTTTAGGATGCAGTGGAACGTTATCGTGAACGATAACGATAATCTTGATCTGTTGGGCCGATATAAATGAGTCAATTTTGTTATTTACATGAAGTGCCACTTCCTCCAATTCCTATTGAGATCGACGAGGCAGGACCGCGTGAAAATATCGGTGAGCTTACTCAAAACCCTCATCAAAGTATTTACATAATTGTATTGGATAAAATTCTTCTATGTAGATGAAGTCATTCATTACATAATGTAATTGGTTACATTAGCATAATTCTAAATTCCGAATGCATTTGATTTTCTTTTGCAACAATAATGAACTCAATTTTTTAAGCCAGGTCTCACTTTGTGTAAAGAAAAGTTGGATGTGATCGGTAATATGTTTCATATATTTTTAGACATCGAATCGGAGGCTTCAAGCGGCACAGACATTGAGGAAGTCGAACGAATCGGTGAGAACTAAGTGTCTACAGTTTAGGGTGCAGTGGAACGTTATCGTGAACGATAACGATAATCTTGATCTGTTGGACCGATATAAATGAGTCAATTTTGTTATTTAGATGAAGTGCCACTTCCTCCAATTCCTATTGAGATCGACGAGGCAGGACCACGTGAAAATATCGGTGAGCTTACTCAAAACCCTCATCAAAGTATTTACATAATTGTATTGGATAAAATTCTTCTATGTAGATGAAGTCATTCATTACATAATGTAATTGGTTACATTAGCATAATTCTAAATTCCGAATGCATTTGATTTTCTTTTGCAACAATAATGAACTCAATTTATTAAGTCAGGTCTCACTTTGTGTAAAGAAAAGTTGGATGTGATCGGTAATATGTTTCATATATTTTCAGACATCGAATCGGAGGCTTCAAGCGGCACAGACATTGAGGAAGTCGAAAGAATCGGTGAGAACTAAGTATCTACAGTTTAGGATGCAGTGGAACGTTATCGTAAACGATAACGATAATCTTGATCTGTTGGACCGATATAAATGAGTCAATTTTTTTATTTAGATGAAGTGCGACTTCCTCCAATTGTTATTGCGATCGACGAGGAAGGACCGCATGAAATCATCGGTGAGTTTACTCAAAACCCTCATCAAAGTATTTACCCAATGATATTGAATTAAAATGTTTTGTACACAACTGGCAGAATGACGTCATCTACAGATGACGTCATTCTGCCAGTCGATGTCGCGCTTATGGCAGAGAATGTGGAAAATCGAGCACCAGCACCACAGCTCCACAACAATGGTAAGTGAGTTGAGCTTGATGGAGACCCTACGAAATTGCTGAATTAAAATATTGTTTTACAAACAGTGTTTCGACTCCACTATATTTCTGAATAAATAATTCAGCTTTCATTCCATGAAATGTCATTACAGAAAACCGGAATGGACAACAAGATGATGCGTTGGTGATGCTGGATTTAAGGAGGGGCGTTCAGCAAGCCGCTGGCCCATTGCAACCAGCACTTACCAAAAAGCAAAAAAAAATAAACGAAGGAAAGGTGAGTCGGAATATTTGAAAGGATTACACAAAAATGTTGAGTTCATCAATATAAATTACAGAAATGAGAAGAAATGCCCTGGTACGTCAGCGTCAGGGAGCTCAACGCCAAGCAGGAGAACGGAGGTTGGAGAACAATGTGGAGGAGCTCCAACGACGTTTAAGAGGAACAGAGGAAGAGCTGGAAGTAGCAGCCGAGAATGGTAACAGAATCATTGTCAACTTTTAATAATTATTTGAATAATATAACAGTGGGATAGGAAACAATGGAAATACGAATTAACTTGACAACATAAGGGAGAAGTGGAAAACAATTATGCGTAGATGCATGGAATTTTCGAGTAAAGGTTGTAAAGAGTGAAAAGAATGACGGTGAGAAGAAAAACGGTGAATGCACACGATTTTTGAAAGGAAAGCCTCGGTGGGTGTGGGATGAAAAGCTTGGGAAAATACGATGGAACAGAGTTAAAATAATTCTATTAATTGTTCGCAACGTGAATGGAGAAGGGGCAAGAAACAGAACCGTGGTTCAAAAATATGGGAAACTGGAACAAGCGACGTAAAAAAAACAAACAAAACGACTAAACTTGAGATGTTTCTGCGTGGGTGGGCGTACAAGCGAGTGGATGAAAGTAGTCACGATAAGAGGGGATTGGCTCGTGGAACGAAAAAAGCTGTTCGATAAGAAAAATGAATGGAATGGGCGGAGGAATGAACGCAAAATCTAAATATAAGAAAATAGAAAAAAAAAAACATCGAGAAATCTGTGTGAGAATGCGAAAAAAATATGAAAAGCAAAAAATGAGGGGAAAATTGTTTTAAAAAATGAATAACGGAAACGAATGCACACAATTTTTGAAAGAAAAGCCTCGACGGGTGGGGGAGAAACGGCTTGGGAAAATACGATGGAACAGAGTTAAAATAATTCTATTAATTGTTTGCAACGTGAATGGAGAAGGTACAAGAAACAGAACCGAATCTGGAACAAGCGACATAAAAAAAACAAACAAAACGACTAAACTGAAGATGTTTCTGCGTGGATGGGCGTACAAGCGAGTGGATGAAAGTAATCACGAAAAGGGGGAGGGGGGATTGGCTCGTGGAACAAGAAAAGCCGTTCGATAAAAAAAATGAATGGAATGGGCGGGATGAATCGGGGGATGAACGCAAAATTTAAATATAAGAGATTACAAAAAAAAAACAAGCGACATAAAAAAAAACAAACAAAACGACTAAAATTGAGATGATTCTGCGTGGGTGGGCGTACAAGGGAATGGATGAAAGTAGTCACGATAAGAGGGGATTGGTTCGTGGAACCAAAAAAGCTGTTCGATAAGAAAAATGAATGGAATGGGCGGGGGGATGAACGCAAAATCTAAATATAAGAAAATACAAAAAAAAAACATCGAGAAATCTGTGTGAGAATGCGAAAAAAATATGAAAAGCAAAAAATGAGGGAAAAATTGTTTTAAAAAATGAAGAACGGAGTGAATGCACATAATTTTTGAAACAAAAGCCTTGACGGGTGGGGGAGAAACGGCTTGGGAAAATACGATGGAACCGAGTTAAAATAATTCTATTCACAGAAAGGAAATAGTAGAATGAAAAGAAATAGAAACGAACGGAATAATTGATCATTTGATTTGACCAAATTTCAACTTATGCTATAGTAGCCCTGCAAACTATTGCCTTTCAAATAATTTTTGAGACTGTAATGAAGATGGAGCATGAAGCGGAATTGAGATTAGACCATTACGATATACCTTACTCGCTACTCCATTCATCTACGATTTAGCTGTGTATTTTCAATAATGAACTCAAGTTCACAATGATTCAGTTACGACTATACACGTTTTTGTACCGTGCGACACTCCACGTCAATTCAATGATTTTCTGAATAACAGTAATAATTTGTTTAAATTAATGTATTCGACTGTATTGAAATAGTCTATAAAAATCGTAAGCCCATTTATATTTTTCTTGATTGACCAGGAGTGGCGCATGTGGATAATGCTTTCGACGTTTCGAGAAAAGGAAAATCTGTGTGACACTTCACTTTTTCAATAGTTGGATAGGTAAAAGTAGTAACCAACAAATTTCCAGGGCCGATTAATGTTTGGAAATGAATGTTTATCGTTACTTTCAACACAAGAAGCTATTGTTTTATACTTCAGTGCATGAATAAATCACTTCCTGACCGCGATTGTAGCTGCACGATCGTAGCTCCTAAAAAATAAACGTCTGCAGGCAGGCATCTGATCCGTAGGGCCGCTTCTCTCAGGAGATAATGTGGCCCGCGGTGACGCTAGCGTTTGTTTTAAGTTGTGGCGATTCATACGGCCGCATCTAAATTGAGTAATGTGGCCTGCGATGCTGCCGTGGCTTGATCCAAGCGCTGAAGGTCAACGTAGCGTTTATCTTTTGCGGATATACGTTTAAATTGTAATCATCCGCGTGTCAGGTCGAGAATAATGAAACGATCGTAGCTCCTCAAAAATGAAACGTCTGCAGTGCATCGTGCCATCAGGCATCTGATCCGTCGGGTCCCATCTCTCCCGAGTTTTCGTGGCCCGCGGTGATGCTAGCGTTTGTTCCAAGTTGTGGCGATTCATACGGCCGCTTCTCAATTGAGTCAATGTGGCCCGCGATGCTGCCGTGGCTTGTTTCAAGCGCTAGAGGTCAACGTAGCGTTCATCTTTTGCGGATATACGTTCAAATTATAATCACCCGCGTTTCAATTCGAGAATACCGAAACGATCGTAGCTCCTCCAAAATGAAACGTCCGCAGTGCACCGTGTCGTCAGGCATCTGATCTGTAGGCTTGCATCTCTCCCCAGTTTCCGTGGCCCGCGGTGATGCTAGCGTTTGTTCCAAGTTGTGGCGATTCATACGGCCGCTTCTCAATTGAGTCAATGTGGCCCGCGATACTGCCGTGGCTTGTTTCAAGCGCTAGAGGTCAACGTAGCGTTCATCTTTTGCGGATATACGTTCAAATTGTAATTGCTCTTCTGGGGTTAACGTGACCCGTGTATCTTACATTTCTTGAAACGTTGATAGTATAAATACATGTTGTGTTAAATGCCATGCTGTAAAAACGTGTATACTTCCTGTTATAATTTCTTTTTCTGGCCTCCGGGCCGAAAGCGGCTACTTTCGGCCCGCTGTGCGGGCCGAAGTTGCCGTTTTCCGCCTGCGTCGGGCAGAAAAATCGTATACACACCTCGGGCAGGAAAAAGTAAAGCCTCAGACCACATGTTTGTCGGCCTCGGCTTCGCCTCGGCCGACAATTACATGTGATCTGAGACTTTCCTTACTTTCCTGCCCTAGGTGTGTAATATACTATTTTAGTGATTTGCAAGGTGTGCCTCCAGGAGAGGGCTACGCACGCCTTTTGGGAGTGTGGACACCACTGCATATGTGCAACATGCCTGGAAAGACTCTGGGACCTTCATCGACGGTACCGCTGTCCCTTGTGTCGGACCCTTGCAAGAGAACCTCCTCGGAGAATATGGAATGGCGATTGATGGGCATTGAATAAAGAAAATCAAAAACTAACGTTGTTTTTTTCTTTAATGTGCCCCCACTTTATCCGAACAATAGTTCTGAGAAATGCATTCCAGCTCTTTTTCGGAGCAGCATAACAAATGCAACCGGTCAAACATTTTCAAGAAGTAGGAAGTTCCAAAACAAGAGAATTTCGGGCTTTGTGATTGAAACTAAGTTTCAAAAAATTCGTCATCATCCGACATGCGTTGAGTAATTGCTGAAAAGAATACTAGTTTCTAGAATCTAAGAACAAATCGTTCAAACGAATAATTCTTCAACAGCCCTTAAGGCAATTGACCAAGTTAGTCGATATTTTTCAACCATTCTTCATGTTTTACGGATTTTTTCACTTTTTGATTGACCGTTTCTGAATTTGCATAACGGCTGTATTTATGCAACTTTTGGTCCTTTTTCTTCGAAACTGTTGGTGATAGCTAATCTATGTTCAAAAGGTGATAGCTAATCTATGTTCAAAAACCTGTACATACTTGAAAATCTTTACGCAAACTTCAAAACATTGTTCAAAATATTTCAAAAAGGAATTTAAAACGTTAAAAAATACGTAAACTCCGAAGGAAATTTATAAACATTCCGAGAAATCAACGAATAGGATGTCACGAGAAAAATACTATTCCATGCTAATTTGTTCAATAATAATTTATTTCAACTATGTTTTGATACTGTTTTTGGTTTATTATTGTTGATAGTGAATGTTTATAGAATGTCGGGTGTTGCAAAAAAATGGATAGATTTTTGTTCAATCACGAAGTACAGAAATTCTAATCTTTGACAAGTTTCAGGCTGTGATGGTACTCCCTGAGTCTACTGAAACTTGAGAGAAATGTAACCATTCGATCAAGCTTTCAACGTATCCCATATTTCATGCATGATTTCATGAACGAAAATGTTCAACAAAAGTTGAGAAAATGAATAATCCAAGCCTTTGAATCGTTCAAGGATCATTGTGGAACACGTGTACACTTGGTGCAACGAAAGAATCGTATCTCGATGTGTACGCACCGAATGTACTCATCACAACTTATTTACCACGCTCACGCTTCTTATTACTAATCTCAGTCCCTATTGCCACCATCAGTAAGGTCACTCTTTACAAACCGTATCCTGTCTCAGCTGATGAAAAAGCGTCCCGAGCGAAACAAATTTGCATGAGTGTTTTAATTTTTCTTTTAAAGTATCGAATAGTATATTACGACACTATATTATGCCACTTTCGGCCCGGAGGGCAGAAAAAGTATTAAGTACTGGTTGACAAAAAAAATTCCCCCGCCAGACGTGGAATCTCTTTTCTGAAAATTGAAATACGTTTTTTTCTGTCTACATATTCTATACGCTTTCTTCTACAGATTATCGTTAGTATTTTCCAAGATTAAACAAACCTAGACCGTATTGATGACAGTTGTTAGAAAACGTTACTGAACTCGAAAACCGAAATATAATTTTTGCAACAAAAAAAGTGACGAGAAAGACTATTCAAATGTGATATTTAGCTCTGGAACCATTCTTCGATTCGTCATCTCGATGTTCGACATTTTGGTGTTCGACATTTCCATGTTCAATATTTTGCCCCTTTGAAATTTCAATTCTCGGCAAATGCTTTTTTGGCATGTTGGGTATTCGAAATATCAGCTGTTCACAATTATTTATCTCGAAATTATCAACTTTCTTATTATTCAAATTTGTATTGTATATTCTTTCCAAATATAGATTTTCTCAACCAATAATTTCGAATGAACGTCCATTCGAATAAAGATGCTTCGATATACGGAAGATTCGACCGCATCGAGTGATGACAAAAAAAATTTCAAATAACGAATCTTATGGTCTTTAATATTTCGGTTTTTTTTCGGGTTACCGGCCATTCTGCATTGATATCATTCGAAATTTGGACCGCCACCCGAATATACTATCCCATGTATGTCGTAAAATAGTATATAAGACAAATATTCTAACAAAATATATAAGAAAAGTATAACAAAAATATGTAATCATCGAATTAAACAAATATATACATACACGACAAATATGTAATCATTGAGTTAAACAAGTACTTACGTCTGAACTATAGTATATACATAAACATATACATTTTAAAAAAATATATAAAAAATAAGATAAAAATAAGATGAAAATGAAATAAAATCCTTCTCTTTTATACGGTGCGAAATTTATAAAACATTATATTGCATATATAAAAATAATCAACATTGTACTTGTCTCATTGTAAATCGACAAACGATGATAATTCAAATCTCTTGCCCTCAATTTACGATTAAGCTAATTCTTAATCTAATTGAGCGGGACGCTCAATCTAAGGGAGGGAGGTGTTACGTCCTAGCTCTCACGCTAGACCCCCCTATAATTTTTTTTTCATTAAACATGTACCATCGGTAGGTACGCTAACTAGCAAACATCATCATTTGTCGATATTAACTACATACGTACCAGTTGATTAGAATTTAGCATACATTCTAATCCGAATCTTACATATTCCTCTATATATTACATAAGACAGAGTGCAACAGAAACCCTTACAGAGCACCCGTTGTCCTTAAAAGTAACACGTGCGCTCTAGCGTACCCGACTTTCCGTCACCAAACACCCTTCAGCTGTACCCTACACAAAATCTCGAAAACACATTAAATCTATCAGTCATTTTGGAATCGCCAGCAGATACGGAACATTATTGGTAAGTACTGCTCGTATTTATCAAATTTCGTTCAACGCGTAATTTCTTTCCACTAATTTCAATTAATAATTGGTGTTCTCCGCGTAATAAATTCGAATAATAATAAATCAAGCTGCAAACGATTAAAGTGAGAGATTCATAGCGATAAACGACAACAAAAAAGTAGAATAACCGAAAAAAATGACGGATATTACAAAGCTACGTAAAATAAACTTTATACTTACTCAAACGAGGATCTTGATGTACACTATAAGTAGATAGCACTATTTTAAAAAATGTAATCACCCTTGGAATAATTAATCACTGTTTGAAAAATCACAATTCACTGTAACTAACGTAACTCGTAGTTATCGCGTAACTCGCACGAAGCACAACGACAATGTGTTCTGATACTCGCCAATTCAATGGTCGAGATATATACAAATATATATTTTTTTTTATTGTTGTTGCCATTGTACGACGTCCTCGTCTTTTACAATCCCATTTTTAGTCTTTCCATTATTACCCCCCTCATTGCGGCTGCAGCCGACTTACACCCCACTGTATCGCATTTGCCTAGGGCTAAGGGAAAGTGCAGAAAACCTTGCCAATACAGCCGGTCCCGGGTTCGCCTCGAGGAGCCGGAGCTAGTCGCGTCTTGTCAAGGGAACGTAAACATGGACTACAGCCGCACACATGCTGCCGGCCGCACGTGTGCGACTGGAGCTCGTCACGCCCATATTCTAATTTCCCCTGACAAGACTACAGCACCGGGAATCGAACCCGGGTCCTCTCGGTACTCTGGTTAAGAAGCTAGCACGCTAGCCACCAGACCAGAGCACCGATTGAGATATATACAAGTATGGCACCTGTAAATATGTATAGTTGGACACATACATTCACTGTTCGCTCGATGTAACCAATGACAAGAGCAGCGACAACATATATATTTCGATGTTCGTACGAGCTGATGCCGCATCTTTTCATACACATATATAAATTCTCACCGATACTCGGAAATAAAAGTATTTTGACCGAAAAATGAATATAGTAAACAGTTTTGTAACCGAATTCTAAATATTTTATACAATTTCAATTTACTTTTACTAAGCATGCGATGCCATGTAATTACTGAATGACTATTTGAGAGAGTTTTTAATTTTTACGAATGTATTTATTCAAATTCTAACGAATGCACTATCTCATTGAGATTTTTCAAATAATCATAACGCGCCGAGTCTCGTTTCGATTTCCAAGAGATTTTCCACGATAAATTCAAAAAGTCCAGACACTTGATTCATAATTTTCTTCGAAAACTTAACCATAATTAATGAAAATAATGGTGTAATAAGCCAAAATAAAGCAGTCAAGGAATCTCTCTCTCTCTCTCTCTCTCTCTCTCTCTCTCTCTCTCAAGTGAGACGTGTTAAAGTGAGCTCTGAGTGTCGACTGTTATTTTCTCCAAACTTTCTATCGGAAAAACACCAAAGTGCACCACCGCGTGGGAAAATCTGTTCACGTTAGCTGGCCGCGAACTCGTTACGCTGTGTTGTGCAGTTTCTGTGTATTTTCATTCTTTAAAAACCTCCTGTGAATTTTTCATCGTAGCCGTATCTGTCTGGCCGCATCGCGCCGTTCTACCGCGCAACGTCGGCTTGTGGTGTGTATACATGTAAACAATCGTATTCTATTTATATCTCGAGTGTCTCGAGTGATAGCTCGAATTGTCTAGCTAGTGTGAAGACTTTAAGACTGTAAATTATAGCGAGCTTATAAGAGAACAGCGGTGTTGTGTATAATACATGTGAACGCGGGTCTAATCGCCTTGGTGTCTGTGCTATCTTTGTGTCCAACATCGGTAAATGTGTACTATCTTTCTCTCACCATACGCCGTTCCTCTCTTTGGACTTTACTTGACACTAACGATATTACCGCAGCGTGTTCGTGTGTGCGCCTGTGCCTGTGCTCACACTGGGTCTTTTGCTATAACCCACTGTGTTTACACCTGTCAGCGAATTCTCGAATAATGCCGTCGATACACTGTGGTCTGTGCAAAAAATTCGTTGCAGCCGATGACGTTGTGCACCTCTGCTCTATTGAAAATCATGGCTTTCATAGTACGTGCATTAAGAGTCGGCTTAATATCACTTCTATGGCCGAACTGCCAGCAAGTCAGACGGTCAGATGTTTTGCTTGTCACAAACGTTCGGCAAGCACATCCAGTCTCGCGTCGTCAGAGACGCCTTCGGAATGCGCGCAGCCCTCTCTTGCGAATCAGATCGCTAGCCTCGCGTCTGTCGTCGCCTCTATCTCCTCCAAACTGGAAAAGCTCGACAAATTAGACCACGTGATGAACGATGTCGCTGCCATCAAGGAACAGATGACTGGGATGGATGACCTTCGGAGCGATGTTCGGGGCTGCTTGGACAAGCTGAACTCGGTCTCCACGCGACTGGACGGCATGGAGTCGACTACGACCACGCTCTCCCAACGGGTCGAGAATTTGGAAAAGCGCCCACCTGCTCGCGCCTCTTCTCCTGACCAACGACTCCAGAACCGCGTTCGGCAGCTAGAGTACGAGCGCCACGCCAGTGACATCGTCATCTCGGGGCTACCTGAATCGAACATTGGCGATCGCACTCTCGTCCAGTCTCTACGTGAGCTGTTAGGCGTCTCTGTCGATGACGAAAAAGTCAAGCAGCTTAGACGTATGCGCCCCTCTGGAAATACTACCGCCCCGCGTTCACTCTTCATCACGGTCGGTTCATCAGACCTGCGTAACGCTATTATCGCAGCGAAACGCTCGAAGGGGCCGATCAACGCGAAACAAGTGCACGATGCATTCCTGGAGACGCAACGTGTAAACGTCAACGAATTTCTCCCTGCTGAGCTCCACATCCTGTACATGCGTGCAAAAACTGTGGCAAGAGAAAAACATTACCGCTACGTTTGGACCCGCGACGGGTGCGTCTACGTCAAGAAGACCTCGGATTGTCAGGCTATTCGTATCACTGATGCTGATCAACTCGACTCTCTTCCCTGACAAACGCATGCATCAACTACGCCATCGACCGGCACCAGCACCGTCCCAAAACTCCGAATCTGTCACATCAACGCCCAATCGATCTTACCTCGTCATGCTGAATTTTTTCAATACTTCACGGAGCATCGTCACGATATCATCCTCGTCTCTGAATCTTGGCTTAAGCCTCATATCTCGGATGATCTCGTAAGTATAGCAGGGTACAATCTTACGCGTTGCGACAGGATCGGAAAGGGGGGTGGGGGAGTTTGTATTTATACTGACGATTCACTCCAAACTAACATTATTGCATCATCGGCATCTCCGTCTTATGTACCTGCGCCCGAATATCTCTTTGTCACGGTCAATGGCGCTAATCGGGGGAAACTACTTGTGGGCGTCGTATACAGACCGCCTAAGATAGCTTGGTCGGATAAAATAGAACTTCTTCTTGGCTCAATTTGCCAAGACTTTGTATCCAAGGTCATCATGGGGGACTGGAACGCGAACTTCTGCTCGATAAACCCGGACAGCTCTTACCTTCGTCGAATTTTCAATTGTTATAACTTAGATATCGTAACATACGAACCTACGTACCACACTGCCACATCCTCTACGTGGCTTGATCTCTGTATCGTCGACTCTATCGAAAAAGTATCCGAACAGGAACAAATTTCTCTACCGTTCGCAGCCGGTCACGATCTCATTGGTATAACTTATGGCTTTGTTCGACCACCGACGACTCCTCCGCATGACTCCCTCCGTCGTAACTGGAACATCCTGCGCGATCCGAATTTCCCTGTATGCCTAGCATCGCACGACTGGTCCTCTGTCATCAACTCAACGGATCCCAACAACAAAGTAGCTGAATTCAACATCACTCTGAACAGGTTTCTTGATATTCATGCTCCACTTCGTCCGATCACAGTCCGCCGCCCATCTGTGCCCTGGATGACTCCTGAACTTCGTGCTTTGATCTCTCAGCGCAACCGGACGAGAGCAAGATGGCGGCACACGAAAAATGCTCTGTTATACTCGGAATATAAGGCCCTGAGGCATCGCACGCAACTCCTACTGTCGCGGACAAAAACAGATTACTATGCTCAACGCCTTGCTGTAATCTCAGATCCAAAACATCTGTGGCCGGAGCTCCGACGTCTCGGGATAGTATCCGGCAGACAGCGCGCTGAAATAACTATTGCCCCTGATGAGCTGAACGCAGACTTCTGCTCGGTATACAATCCTGCCGCCAGCGCTCTACCTGATGCGTTGCAGACAACGCGTGAAATTGACGAGTCTCAATTTTTCTTCGCCCACATCACTCCTGAAAATCTGGTACGCTATCTCTCCCTTGCTGATTCCCATGTCTGCGGCCCTGACAGCTTCTCGGGTTCTCTTCTCAGGCACTGCACCGGTCCACTATTTAACCTAATTCTGGATATCCTAAATTGCTCGCTCATGTCCTCGGTTTTCCCATCACCGTGGAAAAAGTCTTATATAACTCCTATCCCGAAGATCACGAATCCCTCCGTCCCATCAGACTTTAGACCGATTTCACTTTTGTGTGACATTTAATTTTTGTGTTCTTTCAAAAATTCTTGAGAGGATCGTGCTGGCTGATCTCACACAATATCTACAACGCGCTGCTCTCACCGATCCCTATCAATTTGGATTTGTGGCAGGTGGCTCTACACAAGCTGCTTTGATAAAAGTCGTCGATGCGGTGCGCCTTGCGATTGACCGTCGGGAAGTCACGGTACTCGTCCTGTTCGACTTCTCAAAAGCTTTTGATACCGTCGACCATTCGAAGCTAATCGAGAAACTCGCACGGCTCAATCTTTCTCGTCCAACTCTACGCTGGTTCTGGTCATACCTCACAGGTCGCAGTCAAGCAGTTCGGACTTCCCGTGGCCTCTCCAATTGGTTTCCCGTTACGTCTGGCATCCCTCAAGGTTCGGTACTGGGCCCAACGCTGTTTTCCATCTTTGCCGCTGACCTCAATGATGTGGTAAAGAACTGCAGCATCGTCAAATACGCAGATGACCTCCAAATATACACGCACTGCCAAGCTGAGCACATTGCCGAATGCGTCGCTCGTAATAATGAGGACGTTTCTCGCATTTCCGACTGGGCAGATTCAAACCTTCTGCGACTTAACCCTGCTAAGACGCAGGCTATGATCCTGGGTTCTGCCCGCATCATCAACAGACTGGAACAACTAGGTCTCCCGCAAGTCAAAGTGCGCAACGATCTCGTACCCTACGTCAATGTTGCAAAGAATCTCGGCTTGCTCATTACCCCGACGTTGAATTGGCGCGAACAAATCACGTCTATTTGCAACAAAGTCTTTAAAACACTGTACCAGCTCAAAGCCAACGGACAAGCACTCACAGCAGATCTTCGTCGCGTACTTGTCGCCGCCCTTATTTTCCCAATCTTCGACTATGGCTCCCTCCTACTCCTCGACATCACCGGGGTTGAAGACATTCGTCTTCATCGTGCTCTCAACGCATGTGTCCGGTTCGTCCTGAACGTACGCAAATACGAGCACATCACGCCATTCTACGAGCAGCTTAAATGGCTCAAAGTCGCACAGCGCCGTGACTACTTCTTGGGCACTTTTGTCCATCGTGCAATTAAACTTCGCGTCCCCGCCTTCCTTGCCTCGCAACTGGTCTGTCGTCCTGCATCATCGATTGTCACGCGTGCATCCCCTACCGATCTTTGTATACCAGCTGCGCGTACAACGGTATATCAAGAATCAGTGCTCGTTTCCGCTACTCGGCTCTGGAACTCGCTCCCGCCGGCTATGCGTGACCTAGAGACCGTCGCGTCCTTCAATCGCGCGTTGTTTGAACATCTGCGTGCTGTCTAACAGCCTCACTCTCTTGTGACCTACCTGTTCTCACTGTCATCTTTTAGTTTGTAGTTAGTTTTTAAGATTTATTACCTACTCTGTACATATTTATCTCTTCTTTATACTCGTGGGCCATCACCCTAGTATAATAATAAACGTTCTATTCTATTCTATTCTCTCTCTCTCTCTCTCTCTCTCTCGGTGTCTTCCTCATTTTTCTGCGTTTGATATAAGAGTATTTCGCCTTTGAAATACTATCAGAGAAAATATCAATTCCTTCAATACTTGATATTTTACTTTTCGTCAAGTATCGAATATACGAGTAATTGAGAATTTTCCTCGACCAAATACCAATTCCTCGGATATTTCATACTTTTGTCACGTCCGAGTGACGTGGGGGAAAAGTCGGATATTTGAGCGTCGAGCGGTAAACGCTATGTTCCATAAGCTTTTCCTATCAGAATGTATACGCTGTGCGTGTATATAGATATACTCCTAAGAGTATGGTGGGCGCACACTGATAGACCTCGAGAAGTCTTGCCTTTTATCTTAAATTGCGACTAGGAGAGGGAAAAGGTGTAATTCGTGAATAAAGAGATTAGAGATTCTTTATGCACTTCTTTAATGAAAGTAAAGGATTAGTAAATATAAATGGTGAAATACAAACTTGATACAATAGAAATGGTTACGTTACCGGAGAGGTGTCCTTTGGTTATTCTTTGGTTGATTCTTACTTGTTTTAAGTCGATGACAGTTTATCTTTGGTTTCGACGCGTTGTTTGATTCGTTGTATTATTACTTCTTTCGTTTATAATGATTTGATACTTGAAATAAAAAGGGTCTCTTTGCAATAGACGATAATCTGAACTACTACTAGTTCTATAACCGTGTGACACTAAGTACGGTATTGAATTGACTAGCAGAGTTTCAGTATAAAATGAAATGAATAATTTGAACTACTGCTGGAAGTATTGCCGTGTGACTCTAAGTACGGTACAAACTGATTAGCAGAGTTTCACTATAAACTAATGACAAACTGAACTACGGCTAACCGTATAGGCGCGACGCTAGGTGCGAACAGAATGCCAAGATTGTGGTTAGGCTCGGCCTTTTTATAGGGCTGAGATATGGAAAATGGTAGGGTTTTATGGGTTTTCTTAGAAGTAGTATCGTCGTGACTTAATTAGGCGAGCGGATGTTCAGTATCGTCGATAATGCAATCCGGAAATACATTCGGAAGTTAGATCGGCCTTTACCCGTTTGGTTAGAAGTGTTTCGGTTACAAATCTGGACCTAACTCGGGAGCGTGTGTCGCGTATCATAATTTATGGCCGCAAGTGCCGAGTGTTACTCGGCGCTGTCATTTTAAGAGTTCTCGGAAGGAAAACTTATAGAATCTTAGCTATATATAAAATAAAATTTAAAATCGTCGGTTGTGACACCTCCCCACTTAAAATTAGGCACCGTCCTCGGTGGCTACCAATTTATGCATATTGAATGTGGAACTGCAAATATGCTTAAATGGTACGAAAAATAACATAAAATGAAAAATTCTTTTCTTTGTACGGGTCATTGCAAAATCGTATCCGCTGACGGGAGAAGTGTGAATGGGTCATTCTTGGGTTTAGAGGTTGATATAGGGTTTTAAGGATGACCGTAATTTTATTCTACCTCCTTTTGGCGTTAGACGGCAAAATGCGATGATGTTACATCGTCAGATCAATTCTATTACTTGTCACCGAAGTATATTTGTAGAGAAATGTATGTTTGTAACAGGTAATAGATGATGTATGATCTTTCCATTATTTTGTTTCTGATATTGAAACTATTTTCGTTGTAATTTTCTTCGATTATTGAGATTATTAAATAGATATGCCTGTGCCATTTCGATGTGGAGGTATGTCAACGATGAAAATGATTGTGGTCAGATTTCAGATTTTAGTGAAAGGATTAAATGAGAGGAGGTAGATACTGATTTTGGCGACTACCCGAGATAATGAAAAGAAAAATCGTATTCTATGAATCTAGATTGATTCGATATGCATAAATTCTTATACTAGGGTTAGTATATAGAGTGCATATTTGGATTATGTGTGTAGGTATATATGTATGTATGGGCTAAGTGTTCTTTACTATGGTGTTGGTTTATTAGGGTCGGCTTGAGTTGAAACGTCGTGGTAGAATACTGGCCGTGGAGTAGTCGAGGGGACGTCGTATATTTTCTCAGGTCTCGGTGTTGGTTCTGGTTGCTCTGCCCTCACGTACATGGCGTCGTCCTTGTCTTCATCAGTCAGTGGCTTGGTGCAACACATGCCGAGGAGAATATAAGCGGCGTAGACTAGATATCCTCGGAGCATGTATGTGAGTAATGCGACGGCTAGGATGATTTCTCCATATATGGTTGTTGTAGTGTAGGCGGTCTGTTTTTGTTGTTCTTCTTCTTGAATTGCGGCTTCCAGGAGTTTTTCTTCTATTTCTTTCAGCGAGGTGTCGAACTGCAGGGTCCCCAATGTTGTTTGTGTCACGACAGGATATGCGAAAACTCGGTTTGTAGGTTCCAGCAAAGGTTTGTATTGTGTGATATTGGGAATGAGTTGATTCACATCCAGATGGGATTCAGCGATGTATACCTCCTTGATGGTGTCTTGGAGCGTTTTAATTCCGGCCATGGTGACGTAGTATGTTTTTGCAATACAACCGGGTCTAAGGTTTAATATACCCGTGCCATTGATTTCTGTTGTGATGGCTGTTTCGTTGTCGCATAATATTTGTACTCTTTCTGGGTGAGGTACCGAGAATAACCATCCTGACATGGAGTCCAGTTGTTTCCAGTAAGGCGTCTGTTTTTTTATTATTTTTATCTCGCAGTCTTGGTACGATTCGTGTCCTCCGTCCGTCAATAGTATTAATTCGCAGTTCAGATGTGCAGATGTTTCGAATATAGGGTAATTAGGTGAGCAAATTTGGTATTTTTCCAGATGTTGACATCGAGGGAATTCGCTCTCCTGTATAAGTGCGTATTTATCCATGTCCCTTGAGATGATGATGTGTGATGCTCTTGGTTGAACATATGCAGCTCCTTCAGTATTATTTCCGATTATTTGAGGTATGGGGAGAGGGTGTAGTTTATATATAATGAATTTAGTTGGTTCCAGTAGGGGAATATGCATGACGATTATTATTTTTTTGTCATGATAAACGGCTGTTATACGGGATATTTTCGTTAAGATTCCGGAGTGAATTTGGTCAAGTGAAACGGGAAAAAGGTATTGATGGTGAGATTCGATGAAACTTTTCACCATGAGTTCCATTGTTGTAGGGTTGAGTAGTTCCGGATGGAAAAGACCCATTTTTGTGAAATGAATGGCGTCTACTATCGCACGTAGACTTGAAAGGTATGTGTCGGCGATATTATCTATGCTGAATTTCCATTCCATTAGGCCCATCATGTACGATACCGCACTTGTCGCGTTGTCATATGTTTTTGTTATGTTTTTCCAAGTCTCTCTGTGTTTGTTTTCTAGTTCGTCCAGTCGATTTGTCAATTCGTGTAATTCTGATCGTACGATGTGAGTTTGGTCTCTGACAAGGATAGCCATTTTCTTTTCACTCTTATGGAGTTCATTGATATGGTGGTTAAAATATATTGCGTCATCAGTATTGAGGGTTCCAAAAAGGCTTTTGCTGATAGTACCAATGAAGCCAAATGGAGCGCTTCTTTTAACAATTGGTTCGATACCCCTTTGTTTTCGGATGTATGCGAGATATTTTTTTATGAGGGTATGTTTGGATTTTAAACTCGCGGTATTAATGAATGCTTTGCAACGGTCTAACATGTATTGTTTACAACTGTGTTCTACGAATTGAATTTCAGAAAAGGTGGGTTCTTTTTCTTCAAATCGTCTCAGGTCTATGTAAGTTGTCAGGCGCCATTCAGTGCGCGTAAAGTGAACCTCGTGTAAAGGTTCGTAGTATAATCCGGCGTGGTTGGTGATTGGTTGAATGTCGTGTGTGTCAGATGCCCAGACTGACCCACAGGTAAGTGCGAAAATAATTATAGTGACCCTAAAGGTACACATTATAGGTCTAAAAACATAATGAGAAAAGAATATTTATGAGTCTAAACTTTTAGATTGTAATAAATTGTTATTATTGTTGTTTGTTATTTTAATGTGAATTGTTTAGTACGGAAAAATTTATTTTATTTTATGTTATAGGTAAAAAGAGCGACTTATGTATATCTATATATGAACGTTAGTAGGCATGTGCAACTTGCACCACTCCATTTTTTTTTTTTTTTTTTTTTTTTTGTGTGTGTGTGTATGTTAGTGATTATGTCCTTTTCGTTCAGTGGTGGGGGTTTCTTCCAGATTTTCTTTTTGGAGGAGGACCTCTTCAATATCTGTTGAGACTCCTTCGAGTAAGCATCCCGAAGCTCTCGAAATTTTATTTCTTTCATAAAAGAATTCTCCGAATTTTAATTTGACAACACAAAAAAAAAAAAAAATAATCATGGCGAAACGTCAGCACTTTTCGTGGTGTTATGTAAGTATCGTTTGTTTCGTTATTAGTTTTTTTTTTTTTTTTTTTTTTTATTTTTATTTTTTTTATATATATATATATTTTTTTTTTTTTTTATATATATATACGTATATATATCTAATCCAATTATTTGTTATTATATATATTTTTCCTCTTTTTTTTTCAGCGCGGAAATGTGATCAAAATTTCTGACATGAAAAGACGTCGGATGGACCGGCGATTAATTCGAGATGGGATCGAGTGGATGGAGTCTGTATTGGGGTTCGACGCGTTCGGTATCCGATGGATGTTGGAGGGTCGCTGGGGCCAGGAGCATCCCGACACGGATTGGGATCATCCGGCCTGGTCGTCAAACAATCCGGAATTTGCGGCATATGATCAGGACTGATCGATTTTTGTTATTGTTTTGTATAAGAAAAGAGAGGAAATTGTGTGATGTATGTGGCGGTTTTGTGCTCCTTTCGTGAGGGAAGGAGCGAATAAATAAAAAAAAAAAAAAATTGTAATTTCAGGAAAAAAAAAAAATTTTGATTTCTAAATTTCTTCCCGCTTTTTTTTTCAATATCGAATTAATAATTTTAAAAAGAAAGAAAAGAGAGAAAAAAAAAATTTTTACAGAACTTGTCTATTTTTATTATGTTTATTATGAAAAATTTTAAATTTTTTTTTTTTTTTTTTTTTTTTTTTTTTTTTTTTTTTGGTTTTTAGATTTGGCGTCAAATATAATGCGTGGTAGCCCGTGGGGAAAGTAGTATTTCTATGTGATTAGGTGGAATATCGGTGAGCAGTCTTTCTGCTACTTGTCCTTCTACAGCCAGACCTCGTGCAAGCAATATGCGTTTGATATCTAAACTTGTGGGCTTGTCTTGTAATCTTACCCCCAGTGACATGGATTCACCATGTCCACGACAGTAGATTCCTTTCATTTTTAGAGGTCGTTTTGCCAAAATATCGTTTAGGAAATACGATTCGCTATCTGGCCATGGACCTTCGGTTTTAGGCTCTGTGTTTTCTAGGTGGACCCTAATTGCTAAACCAGCCCCTCTGATAATTTGTGGAGGTAGAGGTCTTAGATCGTAAGCGTTTACTACCAGAATTCCTCCGAGATCGACAAGTTCTATCGTTGCGAAACCGTTTGCCGTTTGTAGAATATTCGCCCTCAACCAGGTTTCAGTTATTTTAATAGCGCAACTCCCGATTTCTATTGGCTGTAGGAGTCCCATTTCAAAAATAGGGTATTCTTTAAGGTATTTTTCTATGATTTTGCTATACTTTTCTAGTCGATGGAGGTAGGCTTTCTTTATGACGTAGAAGTGAGATGGGGTGTATACCGTTCCTGTGTATACCACGTAGTTTTTTCCCAGTCGGTTGAGTGGAGATTTTGTCGGAATTAGAGTGGTCATGGTGAGCTGTGGGAATATTACTAGTGAGAATAGTTATGTTCGTGTGTCTCGTATAAGTCCATGCAAGAGCGAAAAAGAGAAAGAAGGGGAAGAGAGAGAAAGAGAAAAAAAAAAAAAAAATTTTCGTTAGAGCTAGTATTTCTTTTTCCCGAAAAATTTTTCTACAAGTGCGTCCCAATGTTCATCTCTTCCTTCACGTATTAAGGGAGGCAAACCGAATAGAGCCCGCAGGTCAAAGATGTCCCCGTTTGTCGGCAGACATTTACTACGTTCGTCTTCTTCCCAAACTTGCATGAGGTTGTCTCTTAGACGTCGCCTCGCGCGGCGTACTCCGACAGCATGGGCAATAAATTGTCTCAAGTACCTTCCTCGCCATGGTGCCGTTTTTCTCGGCGCGGTTTTTATGCTGATAACTATGTTTTGAGTGAGGTCTTCGAATACCGCACAGTCCCCAGTTGAATAAAAAGTCATGTTGGGCGGTGTCTGGACAATAATGAATATTCCTTTATTAGTATTTTTTGTTTTCCCACTCTATTGTTACGGCTTGACCTAATTCGATTACTTTTCTGTGGAGTAAGTATGCTAATTTGCAGTCATCACATTTGTATGGAGATCTTCGTTTAAATATTTCGACATTACAAGAGGAGCAACGAGTTATATGATTTGTGCCTGGGGATAATTGATGTTTACCCTTCATTTGGAAAGTTACGACGTTTTCGAGTTTAGTTATTATATTATTGCAAATTTCTCAGTAAAGTTTATCGAAAGCTTCGTTGACCCATGGGAGCGATCTTGTAACTACCTTGAGACATTTTGAATTAATAAAATTTTTGTAAAATTTATGCTTGTCGCCTGCTATTCTTATTCCGGGAATATCATATATACGTTCCCAAGTTTCCCTTTCTTTCATTTCTTTGAGTACTTCCGAGGGGATTTTCATGCTTATTAGTTGGAAGAAAAGAGAAAAAAAAAGAGAAATTCTGATTTTGTTAGTAAATAAAAAAAAATGTTGTGGTTTTTACCTTTATTTAGATAGAGTGGTTGGAAATGGTAATCGGTTAGGTCAACGTGATGTACAAACTCCGCGTAAGAATTTAAATCGAAATTAAATTGTAACTAATCACAAAAGTACGACTCACTATTCGAATTATTTTCGAGAGAATTATTTCGATTTATCAGAGTTACGTTCTGAAGGATTTTGACGAGACTGTTTGTCTAATTAATTTTTCGTCAGCTTATATAGTTTCATCTTGGGTGATTGGTGGGGATTTTGATAGACTAGACGAAATTTTGAAAAGGGGTTTTCTTCTTCGTCAACATTTGGAGTAAATGGACCAGTTTTCTCCTCCATCCCTGGGTGGGGTTTTCTTGTGCACGTGCAGTTATGCATGCGTTAGAAGCACGCGATTGGACTAACGCGTATCTTTATAGTCTTTTTTCTATTCGCTTTTAATTTTTGGTCGCAGCAGGGTTTTCTTTTCAAATTTTTATTACCAGAGTGCGAAGACCTCCTCTTAACGGAGTGACGATTCGTTAGTCCTGGCCTTATATGGTTTGAGCTTATCTAAATGTTTCAATATTCGTTTTCCGTTGGTCGTTTCTAAGATGGCGTTATGTTTATCCAACACTTCAGAAATTTGGTATGGTCCAACATAGCAACTGTCGAATTTACCCTTCTTGGGTTCTTTGACCGCGTATAGCATGTCGCCTGGTTTGAAATCTTCAGAATGCACCCTTTTGTCGTAATAGCGTTTTGAACGGTGTTTCGACCTGATAAGTGACTTCGAAGCGAGTTGTCTCATCTCGTCGAGTCGGGATGTGAGATCGCATAAGTAGTCGCCATACGTTATGGTTTCTTCAGGGGGAGGAAATGAGCTAAGAGTTCGAGCCGGTCTTCCATATATTAATTCAAACGGCGTGAACTTTGTGGATTCGTGAACTGATGTATTATAAGAGAACATAGCGAAAGAAACAAGTTTGTCCCAATCTTCGTATTTGTCGACGTAATGTTTTATAAATTCCGCTAGAACAATATGACTTCGTTCAAGTGATCCGTTTGTCTGAGGATGATAACTCGAGGTTGTTAAATGTTTGATTTTGAAAATTTTTGCAAGATTATTAAATACCTTTCCGACAAATGATCTACCTTGATCACTCAGTATAATTCGTGGGCTGCCAAATTGATTAATTACATTGCGAGCTAGCGCGTCGGCTATTGTTTCAGCTGTTATATCAGGGACCGGAACGGCTATGCAATACTTTGTCAAGTTATCTTGAATGGTTAAGATGTGTCTATTTCCGTTCGGAGTTATAGGTAATGGGCCTACGGTATCTATCGAGATTTTATCGAACGGTTCGGCAGGTGTATCAGTGATAATCATTGGTTCGCGGGTTTTTATTCGAGTTAGTTTGTGTAATTGACATTCTGGACAGGTTCTCACGTATTCTGTAACATCGTCTTTTAAATTTGGCCAATAAAATCGTTCGCGAATGCGTCTGTACGTTTTTGTTACTCCTTTATGTCCGCCCATTAAGCTTTCATGATATTCTGAAATTATTTCTTGTCGTATCGTCTCGTCAGGTATCGTCACGTTTCCGCGGCAAATAGTAATTGAGCAATTACATTCGCCTAAACATTCTTCGAGTAATTCCGTAATGAATGATTGACTAAAATTTTCTAGCATATCTCCGGGTTTCGATATCCGGAGCGATTCGATCTGGTGCTTATTTATTGCGTCTTTTATTGTCCGAAAAACTTCTTTAAGATCTTGCACCGAGAATGTGTCAAAATGTTTGTTTATTAAAACTGCGCTTAGAATTTTATTATTTCCCTTTTTTGTAACCAAAACTTGATTGCGCTTAGGTTTCTTGAATTTTAAATCTTGTGGAAAAATCGTGTCTGTTTCAATAAGCAATCGCGATATGACAGTAGTGAATTCGCAATCGGCTGAAATAAAATGCAAATAATTTCCCTTGTGGTAAGTTAAATTTTCGTTCGTCGTGTTTATTTGGAGAAGTCTGTCTTCGTTTTTCATGTGGGGGTAATAAATTCCTGGTGGTATAGTTTGAGAGTTTTTCCTTATGCTTGTAGTCGGTGCATCTTCAATGACCTCAGGGTCGCTTTCTTCCGAAGCTTCATCTGGTTCATTGAAATCTGGCCGTAAATTATCCTGAAGCTGTTGACGGGGTTCTTCGTCGCTACTTATCTCGCTTTCGACTCGCGTGACGGCGGGTGTCGATCTACATACAGGGTGTCGGAAAGTTATCATTGACTCGCGTGTTTTTCCTACTTCATTATCTGCATCTTCTGATTCTGTATATTCGTCTGTTTGAGTTCCGCAATTTTTACTAGCATTATTTGCGCTGTCCCACCAGAATTTATCTCTTGTTGGAGTTTGATCGATTTCAATTATATTTTCGTTATCTTTTGGTGCTTGTTCATTTGGGGTTTCTGTTCCACTGCTTTCCAGTGATTCGTCTATTCCAAAGGCAAATTTTAAAACATCTTTAAATCTTCTCGGCGGCGAGGGTCGAGAGGGGGTTTTTGTCTTTTGAGGATCTATCCTTTTTTCAGCTAGGCTTGGAAAAGCACTGTTCCGAGCACGAGCGGCCGGAGGTCGTTGCTCCGTGTCAGATGTGTCGGACGCAGTCTTAAGTGGTGGAGCCTTTGCACGGGCTTTAGGCACTCGTACCGGCACCACAGGAGGGGGTCTGTTAATGACTTTACGATTCCTTACTCTCTCGGCAATTGTAGCACCGGGTAAATTTGATTCTTCCAGCACTGTGGGTAAAGGCTTATTTTTGCTACCCAGTGGTCGACCAAGTTTTGTTATGGGGTTTAAAGCAGCAGCCCTTCGAGGGACTACTCCTGTAGTTGTTTTCTTTGCAGCAGATGATATAGGTAATATCGTGGCGTTCGGCGTTACAGGATTTCTGGAGAGCGCGTCGGCATTGGAATTCAATCGCCCGGGTTTATAAACGAAGGTATATTCATATTCACGTAACCTTATTCTCCATCGAATTAATCTTTGAACGGGCAATTTTACTGAATCGATCCATCTCAAAGGTTCGTGGTCGCTAACGAGCGTAAAATGTCGTCCGTATAAATAAGGTCTAAAATGCAATATCGCGTATACTATCGCGAGACATTCCTTTTCGGTTGTACTATAATTTTTCTCAGCTGAATTTAAAAGTCTTGAAAGATAGGCTACGGGTCTATCTTCTCCAATTTTTCCTTGACTTAACACCGCACCGATAGCGTAATTTGAGGCGTCAGTAGTTAAAATAAAAGGTTCTTCAAAATTTGGATACTGCAAAATTGGGGCTGTACAGAGAGCCTTTTTCAAATAGTCAAAACTCTTTTGTTGTTCCGCCTTCCAATTGAATTCTACATTTTTCTTTAACAGGTCGGTCAATGGTCTGGCTACCTCTGAGAAATTTTCGATAAATCGTCTATAATATCCGGCTATACCGAGGAACTGTCGAACGTTCGTGACTGTTTTCGGGGTAGGAAATTTATCAACTGCTTCTGTCTTTTTCGGGTCGGGGCGTACGCCCTCGTCACTAATTATGTGACCGAGATAAGTTACTTCGGTATTCAAAAATTCACACTTATCTGGTTGAAGTGACAATTTAGCTTTACTAAGCCTATCAAAAAGTCTTCTGACTTTAGTTCCGTGTTCTTTCAAAGAAGTCGCGAAAAGAACAAAATCGTCGAGATATACAAATAGTTCGCTATCTTGTAGTCCAAGGAGAACTCTATCCATTAAGCGTTGAAAAGTGGCGGGAGCATTTTTGAGACCGAATGGCATTCTTGCGTATTCGTAATGTCCATTGGGAGTGCTGAAGGCGGTCTTTTGTCTATCTTTGGGATCCATTTCAATTTGGTGAAATCCACTGGCTAAATCAAATGTTGAAAAATATTTTGCTCCGCCGAGTCTATCAAGGATCTCGGTAATATTTGGTAATGGATAAGCATCGCTCACTGTTTTTGAATTTAATTCTCGAAAATCTATTACCATTCTCCATCGTTTATTCCCTTTCGAATCGGGTTTCTTTGGCACGATCCATAATGGTGAATTGTACGGGGAAGCTGAATCTACAATGACGTTATTTTCCAATAATTTGTTAACTTGGTTATTTATCTCCTCTTTGTGAGCTGGTGGAAAACGATATTGTCTTATGGTTACGGGTATATCGTCCGTCGTTGGTATAGTATGTTTTATTTCTGTAGTCGCGGGTAATTTATCGCCTGGCAAGTGGAAGAGATGAGGATACTCTTTTATCAAGTCGAGCACATGTTCTCTTTCCTCAGAGTTCAAGTGGTCTAAACGGAGACTGTCACGAATTTTCTGATCTCTGTTTGACGGGGACTCACTTTCACTTTCTTCACTTTCGGGTTCAAAGAAATCTTCTGAATTATCGCAGTAATCGAATGGAATTAATTCTTGCGGAGGTACATTGACTTGAGCGTCATCTTCATAAGCGTTAACCGCTAGAATATAACAAGTTCCGTTATTGTTAGTAACAATTGCGTTTCCCATGAAAATATTTTCTGGAGTTTGAATTCGCGGAAGAAATCCGGTTTTTAATTCGGTATTAGAAACTTTAATCGGGACTTTCATGCGAGTCCGGGCCTTGAGTATGAAAGTTGTGCCTGAGTCGTCGCGTATTGCATCATGCGTGTTATCTACATTTTCCGCGAAGTGTTCGGTATTTTCGAATGGAATTGGATTTATTGGTTTTGAGTCTGTGACGAGCGTGTTGTGATGAAAAGATAATTCTGCTTTTTCGTTTTGTAAAAATTCTATGCCTATTATTCCGTCTGCTGGAATAGCATCATTTTCATTTAACACTTGAAATTTTGCTGGCTTATCGAATAAGGTCAAATCGGTAGAACCTAGCGTATGAATTTTCTCGGGCGTTATTCCGGATAATGAAAGGAAATCATGAGTTGCTATAATGCATCTGCGTTTTAACGCTGGTAATTTGATAAGGTTAATATCGGCGCCTGTATCTATTAGGAAGCGTCCGTAACCTTTTTCGAGTTCTGGGGCGCGTAGAGTGATTATTGGGGAGCGTCCTTGGCCACTTGTCCATCTGACATATCTCCTGCTGTGAGGAACTTCACTGTCGGAGGACGCTGGTTTTGAGAATCGCTCGTCGTTGCGTCCGCGCGACGGGCGTCTTGAGAGTTTAAATGATCGGAAGTGTTGTTGGGTCGAGGAGAGATGGGTCTCATGCTTGGAAATGCGTTCTCGTGTTTGTAAAAAGGGTTTTGGTACATTGGGTACGTTCCTTGATAAAATTGATTATACTCGTTGTACGGAGGGTACATAGGAGGACCGTAAGGCATGGGAGGATAAAATGGTGGCTCACGAAAATGATTCGGAGGATAATTGTAAAAATTTCTTCGTGGTGGATTCCTATTTGGGTATCGTTGCGCTGGAAAATCTTCGCGTCTCGGTCGCTGATCACGAGGGGGAGTTGTATCGCGACGAAATAGTTTATTAAAATTCGAATTTTTATTATCGAAATTATTTTCTCGGGTTTGAAAAGATACTCGACGGGGTTCGTTATTTCCGAACTGGGGCTGATTATTTTGTTCAGTTTGGGTGTATCTCAATGAATTCGAGTTTCGAGCGTTCGCTCCTTGCATATCTCTTTCGATGCGTTGGACGACTTTAAGTGCGTCTTCTAAATTTTGAGGGTCTTGAACGCTGATGGCGTATAATAAATCGTCAGATAGACCTCTTTTAAATGATTCTAGGGCTACTCCATCGAGCATGGGCAGCATGTGTGTTGCTTCTGCTTCAGTGAATTTTTCTTTCAAAGCGGCTATTGCGCTTGTTCGTAATCTTTTTATTCGTGTGTAATAATCTAAAACACTTTCGTCTCGTCTCAATCGGACGGCTTGAATTTCAGCACAATAATATGGGTATGATTTCTTCGGTGAGAAATATTCTTTCAATGCTTTTGATAAATCTTCAATTGAATCAATTGTCTTATCGGCTACCGCATCGCGGGCAGTTTCTTTGAGTTTCGAACAAACTCCTTTGAAAAATGAATTTTTAAGGCCTTCGGGCACAAATGTATAACCGTTTTCTACATCTTCGATAAATGATTTGAGGGGCATATTTTTGCCGTTAAAATTTGGTACGTGTATCAATGCTTGTTGTAACGCCATACACTCGCCCATGCTTGTAAGCATAGCGTCTGTAATGGTTTGATGGTGTGTAATATTTGCAAGTTCGGGATTCGCCATGTTGGTCGAATTGGTTAATTTGTTAAAGTAATAATTGTGATTGAAAATAATCTCTTCTAGTGGCAACCGAAGGGTAGGCACTCAGTGTACTAATATCCCACCGCTGTCACCAAATTTTTATCTGTCACGTCCGAGTGACGTGGGGGAAAAGTCGGATATTTGAGCGTCGAGCGGTAAACGCTATGTTCCATAAGCTTTTCCTATCAGAATGTATACGCTGTGCGTGTATATAGATATACTCCTAAGAGTATGGTGGGCGCACACTGATAGACCTCGAGAAGTCTTGCCTTTTATCTTAAATTGCGACTAGGAGAGGGAAAAGGTGTAATTCGTGAATAAAGAGATTAGAGATTCTTTATGCACTTCTTTAATGAAAGTAAAGGATTAGTAAATATAAATGGTGAAATACAAACTTGATACAATAGAAATGGTTACGTTACCGGAGAGGTGTCCTTTGGTTATTCTTTGGTTGATTCTTACTTGTTTTAAGTCGATGACAGTTTATCTTTGGTTTCGACGCGTTGTTTGATTCGTTGTATTATTACTTCTTTCGTTTATAATGATTTGATACTTGAAATAAAAAGGGTCTCTTTGCAATAGACGATAATCTGAACTACTACTAGTTCTATAACCGTGTGACACTAAGTACGGTATTGAATTGACTAGCAGAGTTTCAGTATAAAATGAAATGAATAATTTGAACTACTGCTGGAAGTATTGCCGTGTGACTCTAAGTACGGTACAAACTGATTAGCAGAGTTTCACTATAAACTAATGACAAACTGAACTACGGCTAACCGTATAGACGCGACGCTAGGTGCGAACAGAATGCCAAGATTGTGGTTAGGCTCGGCCTTTTTATAGGGCTGAGATATGGAAAATGGTAGGGTTTTATGGGTTTTCTTAGAAGTAGTATCGTCGTGACTTAATTAGGCGAGCGGATGTTCAGTATCGTCGATAATGCAATCCGGAAATACATTCGGAAGTTAGATCGGCCTTTACCCGTTTGGTTAGAAGTGTTTCGGTTACAAATCTGGACCTAACTCGGGAGCGTGTGTCGCGTATCATAATTTATGGCCGCAAGTGCCGAGTGTTACTCGGCGCTGTCATTTTTAGAGTTCTCGGAAGGAAAACTTATAGAATCTTAGCTATATATAAAATAAAATTTAAAATCGTCGGTTGTGACACTTTACTTTACTTCGAGTATCAATTTAACGAATATTTGCGAATTTTCCTTGACAGAATACAAATTCCTGTGGTATTTGATACTTCATTTTTCATCAGACATCAAATAATTGAGGATTTCAGAATTTAACCCGACCAAATACAAACTCCTTCGATATTTGATAGTTTTATTTGACCGAGTAGAATTTTCAAAATCTGTAATTTTTTCTTGTTGAATCCTCATTCTCCGATACTTCAATACTGGAGATTTCTAAATATTTTTTTGCCGATCTCTGCCCAGCATTCATCTATCCACTAAACAAATCTATTTGGTTTTTCAATTTCAGCTGATCCAAACGGGAGATTTCATGCTCACCGTAAAACGTCTTTTTTTTAGAGGACCTTCACGAGATCAACTACAGGAGCTACCTGAAGCTATGTTTTGTTAAAAAAAAATAGCGATAGATAGTTAAAAGATAACACTTCATTTACTTCCTTATGCTTTTCCACGTCAAATAAAATCCATATCCGGAAAAAAATCGTAAAAAAAAAAAAGTTTTTTTGGCCTTCTAACTGTTGTAACGTAGATTTTCCCAGAGGGGTCCATCTCGTCCCTTCTCGGCTCACATCGCCCCTCGTGCAATCCCTGGGCCGCGAGAGTGGACAGGGCGCCAGGTACAACGTACCGCCGGCCAAGGCCGACTTCTGATTCGCCCACCCTCGCGCATCGAATTTGGCCGGGATGCATGAAAGACGATCATGACCGAGGCGGCCCGGCCACTCAGCTCCAAACTGAGATACTAAAGGGTAGAGGGGGTGATTCTTTTGGTGAAAGAGCAACAGCGGGATAAAGCGAAACAAAACGAAATAATTGACTCTAGACGGCAAAATGAAAGGTTAACAAGTGCATTTATTATAATATAATTTATCGGCAAGATTACAAGAGAAAAGGGAACAGAAAATCAGGGCGGCGCATCGCCGGCCCGATACAAAAGAAATAATAAAATTGCGCGAGCACTACCAGGGTGTAAGGTCTCCGTCTGACGATGGACGGAATTAAGCAAAGACAAAAGATAACGTCGGAACTGGAGCATGGCGGTCGGAAGGTCGGCGGCGCAACGCCCAAAAAGATACGGCAAGGTAACCGCCGCCAAACCACCGATCAACCAAGAGCAAAGGCAGGCAGCTCCGGACGATACGAAAACACAAGCGCAAGATAGAAAACGAAAGCGAAAATGTCTCACGCATTGCCAAGTGGTAATGAAGGTAGCTAATGTCGAGCGCTATTCTGACTGTGGCCAGGTGACTGCTGTGCTTGTGACGCCGTGCCAAGAAGGCGCGCAAGGTAAAGCAAAGGTAAGACGTCATCAAACTCACAGATCGCCCTGGCGAAGGTAGCAGCTCAGAACAACGACGACAGGCAAAAGGTAATCGGCCCTAAACACAAGGCAATGCTGAGATAACGCAGGATCTCGTAAGGTAAAAGAAACACAACGAAAGTTGAGGCACAATAATGCAAAATTTACACATCGTCAGTCGGGACGTGAAGGCAAAAGCCCCTAGTAGCACGTAAGGAAAACAACGCAACGAACTGACTCGACACAATTAATAAAGCTCAAAATAATACTCGAAAAGGCACGACACGTGCAAAGATAAAATAAATACGAAACCGAGCTCGAATCACCGAAATATCGACAGATACGTTCGCGAACAATAGGCTCTACGCCTCGCCGTAGCGTTCGTAGCCACGACGCGAGAGCGAGAGAGATGGCACGAATACAAACGCTTGCGCGCTGGCCGGCTCGAGGCCACGCGCGACAAAGGGAATTCTCCGAGCGGCGACTCTAGCACAACGAAAGAAAATATATTTTCTCGTCGCTCGAAGAATTCTACGACATGACAAAATACCGAGATCGTAATTAATCAGAAAAATACATGACTCTAAATAAGGCAACAGTGCTCTCGAAAACTACACAAGACGCGACAAAACGAAATTAAATTATTGAGACGCCATCACTTAATAACCCGCCTTGTTTTACTCGGCCACGAAATGACTCGAATGAACGGGGGAAAAGCCAAGGACGGATAGCTGGTCAAGCCCGAAAATGTCAACCTGCTCTTCCCGCGAACGCCAAAAACCCTAACGAAATAATCTCCCGGAATAGCCGACAAATTTCGCCATTCCGGGGATTGCAATACAATATAAATGCCGAATAAAACAATCGGGTAAAGGGAGAGATCGGAACGGGCTTACCGAGAAACTCGTGGTCCAGGCGACGACCGCAACCGAGGCAGCGAAAGCAAAAGGCAAAAGGCAGCAAGGCAACGGAAGTCGGTCGAGGAAGATGTCACCACTCCGGACAGGCACTTGTCGAAGACTGATTTGCAAAGGAATTCGCAAATCTCGCTGTTCCCGATTCTCGCGCTGTCCCCACCACCGCAACAGGTCTCACGCGAGGCAGCGCTAGCACGCTCTAGGCGCGAACTAGGCTGTTGCCGGGCCACGTGATATTCCGCGGCAAATTGAATGGCGCGTACCGCCGACTGCAAAATCGACGATACGCGACTCGAAAATTACGAACTCGCCTCTACCTTACCGCTGACCGTCTCTCGTCCCCTTCGGAAATCGTCCCCTCACGTTCTGCTGAGCCGTGCCTCGGATACGCTTCCTCTGGGGATCCGGACGACGTCCCTGTCGGGGAGGAGGGGAGGCCTCCCTCGCGGCTCGTCGACCAAGCGAGTCGCGGTGGGCCCACACGCCAACATAGGCAAAACAGCACCTCCGCCCCAAGATTTTTCCCGAATCCCGCTAAGACGAGGCGCCGGGGTTAGCGGACCGTGGCACCCGAGGGTACGGCTGTGGACGGTGCAACTACTCGGTTGCTTCGGCGAGGAGGCCACGGGGGGCATCAACGAATGGCCACGGAACCAGCGTGTGCCTCCGAACGTCCACCAGCAGCCACGATGATTGCGACTGGAACGCCTAACGGGGGCGAAAGCCTTGAGAGAAACGGGGCGGCAAAGCAAGGCACAAGGCAAAAGGTTTTCCCTCGCGAGAAACCCGCATCGGGGTGAGCGCACGAGAAACGCAACAACACAAAAGGCAATGGTTAGAAAGGTAATATCGCGTCTCAGGTTTCTCGGTATTCTCCAGCCAACTACGGAAATCTCGAACAATTACAAATAACAAAATAAACTAAATGATCGATCTCGGTAGTTCGCGATAATTTCTTTAAGCTCGCGAAGGTATTTCGATGATCGGGCTGGGCTCGTGTACAATTCAATAAAATAACGTCGTATAAAATAAAATAACAATAAAAAAATAGTAATAATTACGACGTCTTGAGTCTTCGCAAATGCCCTGTCCGTTGTCTCGACGAGTGGCGACCGAAAATTGGACCGAAAACGCGGTCCACTAGTCGACAGGCATTCGTGCGAGTGACGTGGCAAAATGTTACGTCACACTGTATATAACCCCTTAATCATTTTTTCAATTGCCAGTTTAGTAGGCTCACGCACCGATGAAGGAATTGGATGATTGTGTCGAACACTTGGTGTCTCCGTATTAAGTTTAATTTTATGTTCATAGCCCTTCGAACAGCCAGGCTTATCCGAAAAGAGATGAGGAAATTTTTCTAACATTTTTTTAAACACATACTTTTGTGTTTCGTCCAGTAAAGTTAATTTAGGCTGTGATGACCGGGGTTTGAGAGGGCGAAATAATAATGATGATAATAATAAGACAGGAGAATGAGGTAAAAGATATAATATATTGAGACTTGATAATTAGGGAGTGCACGAGGTATTAACGGTTCGAAGGATGGTGATGAACTGAGGAGTCGAGGATTAGAATAAAGGAGAATGATTTGGTGAAGTGGTAGTGGGGAGATGAAGCGGAGGAGAAGTTGAGGCTCGTGGGACAAAGAAGTGCTGAGGAATGCGGTGATAAGATTAGGATGCTGAGCTAGGAGTTTTGAGTGTGAGAAAGAATTAAGAACGGATGTGAGGTATCGGGTACGAATGTGGGAAAGAGTTTGGAGAAGAATAAGGTAATAGGGTGCTACCGTGACACTCCCCCTCTTACAAAACGATGCTCCGCATCGTAGGTTACAAATTTGCTGTTTTCGTGACTCTATATAATGAAAATGATTGTACATGAGGTTAATTTTAAGTGTGACTCTATATAAAATTTTGTGTTGTTCATGAGAAGGGTTGTGTGAAAGTATGTAAGGGTCTCGTTAATTTCATTGTTTTAGGGGTTGTAGTATTTCGGTTCTTCACTGTATTGCTGGTTCTTTATTGGTAAATTTTGGTGACTCTGGTTTTCCTTAAAATCCCTTTTTATGATCTGTTTGTCCATTTCTGGTAATCTGTAACTAGATAAATTGGTTAGTTGTCCGTGTTAGTAGGGGTGGGGTGTTATTTCGGATAGGTATGGTTGGTGTCGTTTATCATTATTGGTTGGTTGTTACATATGGTTGGTTTTCCTTTTCTTTTCATTTTTTTTTATTGGTTGTCTCCTCTTTATTCGTTTTCCTTTTCAAGTGTTGTTATTGCTCTGTCTTGGTTCCAATTCCGAATAAGTCTTCTTTTTAAATGATGCTTCTTTTTTAAATTTTGGTTTTCCAATTGTTGCTTACTCAACTTCTTATTTTCCGATGGGTATTGTACCTAAATTTCCAAAGATTCTGAAACATTCTAAACGTGATTAGTTCGCTGGTGGTTAGTGGATATGACATGTTATTAGTCATGGGAATGGATCCGGTTCGGGTGTCATGGGCTCAATCGAGTGTTGTTATGAAAAAATAGTGAGGTTTATTCTTTTTGGGCCTCTAATTAAGAACATGATTATGCTATGCAGTTAAGGTATGATTTTGATAATTGTTTTGAAGTTCAGAATGAAGGTGTGAAATAAGGATTCCGTTAGTTCCTTTTGTTTATAGGTGGTCAAAATATTTGGTTAGCTCAAATCTTATGGTATAATTTCTCTACAATACGTAATCGCTCGTGGTGTACTTCGTTCTCGCTCTATGAGGTTTTGCGTTCAATGTACTATGTTTTGACTTATGTCTGTATTCCAAATTTCTTTTTGATTGTGTTTTTGTGAAGTAAGATATTGCTCTGAATGATGATATTTTTGCAAACATTGAAAATCTCCAGCCAATTGTTGCAAGTACGAGAATTGAACCTAGTGAGATTTCTCCGAATTTTAGTATTGATTTAATTGTTGATAGTCTATCATGAATGCGTTGTATCTTGGTTATTTCTTGTGCTTTTGCTATTAGTAATTACAATGCCATTTTGTTTCTTGTTAAATCATTACGGACGTTATCCAAATTGGACAGTTATTCCGACGGTAGTTCGGTTTCAACTTATATTTCTGTAATGTTTAGAGTATCCGTTGTGTTTACAGAGTTTTTGATTCTTTCGGTTATATTTAAAGCTAATTTACGGCAGGAATTGACGTGGTGTACTATATTTATTTCAGTTGAGGGGACGGGTTTCGTGGTTTGGTTTTTTTTTTTTTTTTGCTTGGCATGATGGTTCTATTTCTAGTGTACCTAAGTCTGTTATCATTTTGATGTCGGATTTGTCATTATCGCAGTAGATGTACAAATTTTCGGGTATTGGTGCTGCGTACAGCCATGCGTTAGCGTTTCGAATTTTGATCCAATATGTTTGGCTGAGAGTTTTTGGTTGAATGTCGCAAAGTTCGAGATTTTCAAATTGTGAGTAGCTGAACTTCACATTCTGCTTTGTCGTTAACGTGTTGTACAGAGTTTGCTCTGTCGCAAATGTATCGTGTTGACATTAGTTTGCAGTTACTGAAATCTGCTAAAGTAAAATAGTTTTCGAAGTCTGTTGAAATTGCGGTAAATCGCGTCGATGGTTTAATAAATGCAAAACGTGTTCCTTGTTGGCGGATTGGCGTTGACATATGTCTATACAGTTTGTATGTGGTAAACAGGTGAATTAAATGGTGATGAGGATGGTTGAATTATTTCTTTATCGAAGAGATCGTTGACCTGTTTGCGTATTTTTCTTGTTGTACGGGTTTCTGCACGATTTCCGATTGAAACATCGTTAGAACCGTTGTTGTCGGTATCGACTGGTATGTCCGATAAAATTTCTATTGGTTGTAGTTCGATTGTCTTCGGTGTTGCTGGATTGATGTTCCAAATCTTGCATTGGTGTGATATTTGTGGGTGTTGTTCGTGGTCTTCCTAGTCCTCGTTTTGCCGTAGGAGCTGGAAGTTGTATGATGGGATTTTTTCTAGGTCTGCCAGGTCTTCTTTTCACGGGTGGTGTTGATTGTCGGGTGACTGGGTATTTCCTTGGTCTTCCGGGTTTCCTTTTAACTATGACTTTTGATTGTGGACTGATTGGGTTTTTCCTCGGTCTCCCGCGTCCACGTTTCGGTGCTGGTGTTATAACTTCCGTTGGTGACCGAAAATTGGGTTCCGTGACTTCGTCCGAGTTTTCTTCGTCTGGGTCTTCTTGTTCTTCCTCCGTGTCTGAATCATCCTCCGAGTAGTGAACTGGAGGTGACCTGAAGGTCGCGGTTACCGGGTACTTTGCATGGTTCGAATTTTCTAACGTTTGTTTTCCTTTCCGCGTCCCTGAGTCGTCCTTTGAGTAGTGGACTGGAGGTGACCTAAAGGTCGCGGTTACCGGGTACTTTGCATGGTTCGAATTTTCCAACACTTGTTCTTTTTGCCTTAGTTGTTGCGCGTTTAAATGTTCGTTGCTTAATTTTCCATTTCCTTCGAGGGTGAGTTGAGTGCTTGCGTCTTTCGTATTCGATCGGCCACTTGAATGATTGGCGGGATTGAGAGCTTTTAATGTTGGCAGCACGGGGTCTGCTTCTTTTGGTTTATGCAGCGCGGAGCTTACATCATTTTTATTCATTTCATTTTCATTATTTGATTCATTTTCATTTCGTCGCGTTGAGCTCGGTTCCGCTTTTTCGTAAGTTGTGGCTTTTCCTTGTATTTTCGTTTCATTTTTCGTCGTTGAGTTTTTATGCACTTTTTCTTCCTCACTTGTTGGATTTGCTATTTTTTCGTTTTCGCTCGTTGGCGTAAGATTTCTTTCTTCATTGTTTTCTTGCGTTTCTTGATTTTCGCGCACTTCCTTTTCTTGTTGGCGTGTTGAATTTCCATAATTTCCTTCGTCGTTTTGTATTTTTTCGTTCTCATTTGCCGTTTGTGGCGTTTTTTGTAAGTTTGTTTTTTCTTTAACTTCGTTTGCTGATTTTCGTAGTGTTGAGCTCTTGTCGGCTCCTTCGTTATTCTTTTGCGAGTCCATCGTTACATTTTCATTACTTTTATTATTTTGTATCGTTTTGTTTCCGTTTATCATTTCTTCTTTTTGTTGCGTAGTATTCTTTTTTATTACTTCTTCCATCGTAGCTTCTTTTTTGTTTTTTAAAATCATTTTTCCTCGTTTATCTAGTTCGTTGCCTGTTTCGTTTTCCATTTCGTCTTCTGATGAGGTGCGATTGCTTTTGCGATCTTCGTCGTATTCCATTTCATTTTCAATCGTGTTCCTTGGGGCTTGCTTGTTTTCTTGGTTTGTTGATTCCATTGGTTCTTCTTCTGCGGACGTTGGTTCGTCCTGATTGTTGTCGTCGATTTCTATATCCATGTTAGGGTGTGCACTCCCTTTAATAACATGTTGTTTGTTTGTTTTCGGTTTTGAGTTCGGTTGCTTGTTTGTAGTCTCAGTTTCTTCTGCTTCTAAAATTATTACATTGTCAGGCGATGGGTTTCCGGATGATTCGTCTGAGGAGGTTCTGATCCGTTTTTCTCCTTGTTGGGTGATTTTTAGTCTTTTCAAGTCCTCGTCATCGGCGTCTGCAGATTCTTCTCGAGGTTTGACGGGAAAGCCGTTGGCTGCGTTTCGGGAAAACGCGTCTGCGACGACATTAAGCATGTCGATTGAGTCTACATTGGCGGTTGGTGTTGTATGTCTCTTTGTTTTTGCTAGCGAAATCCTTGCTTTTTTTATGATTTGCGTTTTTACGTCTAATGGCTCGAAGTTGTGCGCTCTTGCGATGTGCTCCCGGTCGCGCTGTCCCGCGGAGTCGCCATCGCGTTTTTTTGCGCGATTTCTGTTACAATTTTCGTAAGTTGTTCCATTTGTGTGTGTAATGCTTCAAATTTGTCGTCGTTTTGGTTTCGGTGTTGATCGTTGAATCTTCGGTTGTTCGAGTTGTTGCGGTGTCGGTTTTGCGAGTTATCGCGGTTGTTTCGAGAACTACCGGGTTGTCTGTCGTAAAAGTCGTTCCATCTATTATTTCTATTTCGATCTTGTGAATCGTCTCTGTTTCGGAAGTTGTTTTGCTGGTTGTTTCTTTGGTAGTTGTTTTGATTTGAGTTGTCTCTCTGTCTATCATTATTTTGCGGGTATCGGTTTTCGTAATTTTGGTTTCCGTAATTGTTTTCATACCGATCTCGTGAGTTGTTTCGGTATCCAAAAGGTCTATTGTACGGTTGCGGGCCGCGCGATTCGCTGCGATACCTGCTTTGTTGGTTATTGAAACTGTTGTCCAAAGGGGACTGGCTTCTAAAATTTTGGTACATTTTTTCTCTGTGTTCTTTGATTGTGTGACAGTTTCCTGTGGAATGACTTCTTGATTGATGAAGTTCGCAAAATACGTCGGTGTGTTGGTTTCTGGTTTCAGCAAATTGAATTCTAGCTGTTTCTGGTGCTTGTGTTAAAAAGTGTTCTTTAGATATTCTACCGTGATTTACTGATTGGCGGTGTCGAAGTTCCTGTTCTATGTGAATCGCTTCCCTAATTGTTGCGTCAAAATCTCCGAGATTTTGTTGATTTAGATTTACTGCGATTTTGTCGAAGAGTCCTCTGATGAAGGCTCTGGTTACCGATTTTTGGACTTCTTCTAATCTTTTTTTCAAATATTGTTGCTCGTCGGCTCTGCCGTAGCATTCGTTTAATCTTTCCGTTATGCGCTTTAAAATTATTCGAGTTCGTGTCGCGTATTCTGCTACCGATTTGTTGAAATTTTGGGAAATTGCTTTGAGCTCTAGTTCTAAGTCTAATAGTTCGATAGTGGCACCAAAACTTTCTTTAAGGTCTCGGTAAAATTCATCGAGAGTTGTGTAATTTTTTGTTTCTGCCAAATCTTGGGCGAATCCTGTTAATTTGTATTGTATGGTCACAAGAAATTGCGGTTGTTGGGCTTCGGGAATTAATTTTGCGGCTCGTTTGCAAGCGCCAATGAAATGGTCTACGGGGATGTTTTTTTCCGTCGAAAGTTGGGATAAGTCCGTAGATATCACGGAAAGTCAAGCTAACTCCTTCCATTTTTCTTTCTTCTAGGTGAAAAAATGAGGGTGAAATATTCTGACGCGTACTGGTGCGTCGGGGCGGTCGTATTGGCTCTATTTTGGGTTTTTATGTGTTCCTTTTTCCAATTTTTCCTGTGTTCTGATTTGGCTTATTTTTCTAATATAATCTGGGGAAAACAAAATTAATCTACTGGAAGAGTGAAATTTGTAAAAAAAAAAGAGAAATTATTTCATTTTTGTTTTGTTGTTTTTTTTTTTTTCCAGCTTACTTGTTGATGTTTTGTTCGTATTTGTAATTGATTCGTGAAGACGGGGTCATTTTACGTTAAAAGGGGTTTTTTTTTTGCAAAGAGTAATTTTTCGCAAAAAGGGGGGAGAAAAAAAATTTTTTTTTTTTATATTGCTGTTTTATTATTGTTCTTAATCGTTGAGTAGGGTAAATTCGTTTCAAATTCGAGGGAAATAATAGGAACAAATGCGGGGTTAAAATTTGCGAGATGTAAAAATTTTCGGTTTTCGTGTTTTTTTCTTTTTTGGTGAGCTATGGAAAGAACGCAAATTTTTTATGATACGTTCGTTTTCGTTCTCAAAAGTTCAATTCGCCGACTGAAAATTACTTTGTTCTTTGTTTTTTTTTTTGGCTTCGTGTTTCCTTTTTCTTTTTTTTTTTTTATTCGGTTTGTCTCGAACGGGAGATGTTGAGTGTTCGGAAAAATTCGTTATTTTTACTTGAATTCGTCGCGTGAAGCGCGAGGGTGTTAAAGTATGTGTATTCGGTATGAACGGAGCATAAAAGAGCGCGTATATCTATATATATTGTGACGTTGTCACTTCTTCCTTCTATCTTTTTTTTGCCAGCGTCGAGCCGCAGCGGGAGCCGCCGGATCCCCGAAAGGGACCGGCTCTCTTCTCTCTTATTTTCTAGCTCCCGCAGACCGAGGAGGACCGAACGTGGCTGACGACCGTCGCTGGACCAGCATCCTGACTGCGATTATTCACGCGAGCGCGGGCGAGCGACCCACCGATCGAGCGACCCCGAAAATCGCGTTGCCCTCTTTAATTGGTTTTTCCCTCCCTCCCCCGCGTGTAATATTTTATGCCCCCCCCCCCCCCCCCCCCCCCCCCTCAGCCCGACCCCCCCCTTAGCCCTGTCGACATCGTCGAGTCGCGGAGCTCGTGTCCGTCATCGTCCCTCCGACAATAGGCTTGTCCGTCAGGTCGGAGGGAAACAGCGGGTTCCGCGGCGTCGAGGCGAGGCCGTCGATACGATCGCGCCACGGCCGTTTTGACAGCCGTGGGCGCCGCCATCTTTTATCGAGCCTCGGTCTCGCGAGGCAGACAGCGTGGCGCCATCGGTGCGCGATCTCGCGAGGCCGGCGCTCGATATTCGATCGAACGACGGCCGACTACAACGCCGCAGCCTGATTGGCTGCTGGCGCTCCCGGGCCTCGAAAAGCCTCGAACCAGCCGCTATCACGCGGCCGGGAGCTCGAGGAGAGCCCGGAGCGCCACACTTCCGCTTCGGACTCGATACGGCCAGCATCGTGTCCCGTTTTTGTGCCCTTTTTTTTGAGTTAATCGTGTTCGATTTGCGATCGAATTTGACGACGACCCGGCTTCCCGAAGGACCACTCTCTGGACTGTTTTGGAATAAGCTGGCACCGCATTCTCGGTTTTACTCGACAAAACCGAGAAGACAAGTAAGTCCTTCGATTCTTGCCGGGCGCGCGACGCCATTACCTTCCCGTTCATTCTTGCTCGCCCCAAAATCCCCGCAGTCATTTTCGTTTGCTTTCTCGAGCTTTTCGTTCGAGAAAGAGTTTATTTCGTCGGTCAGTCGACGCGACGAGTGTTGTGCCTCGAGTCGTTTCCCCGTCCACCCCCGCGAAGTCACTTTGCCTTTTTTTCTCGTCATCCCCCGTTGTTTCGCGCCCATTCCGTCTTTGGATTTTTCTCCGCGTTTTCGAGCCCCGTCATTACAATTTTTGTCGATTCCCCTCGTCGATCGCCCACCTCGTGTTCCCTTTTTCAAGTAGTGAGTCCCGTTATCGGATTTTTGTGCGTGGATCGAGCGAGGCTCTGTTTCGTTCGGTCAATCGGGTTTCGCCGGCCGAACTCGATTCGAGTGTTCGCGTGGTTCGCTCCACCGCGTGGCTCGCTCGCCCGTTCCCCCTTTTGTGCGTACGTCACTGGTATAATAAGACGCCTGAGTTTCAGGGACCCGCGGTCCCTGCGTTTAAGATTTTCTAGTTTCTCCCTGAGCCAGCCCGATTAATTATTTTGGATTATTTTACAAATTAAATTCTTTAACATTGTTCTTTTCTTTTTCTTTGACCACTTTTGGAATAAATTCTGTACCGGTTGCTGGACCGAATAAACCAGCTGGCGCCCTTCTTTTCTTTGTATTCGTCACCAGCAATAAATCACGGATTGTTTTATTATTTTTATAATTCTTCGTACGATTTATTTTTCCCATCTTTGCCCGTTTTCTCTAGCGATTGTGTCGAGCCCGTCACAATATATATCCGTCGCGAACGAAGCACAAGAGCGCGCGTATAACTATATATTTTCGGTCAGCTGTGCATGCGAGGCGTGCGAGGAAAGAAAGAATAAAGGAGGAATAAGAATGTCGAGCGTCTTTGTCGCTCTTTACGTACGCAGATGGGGAGCCGTGTCGGTGCGACAAGGCCAACGGTATCCGCTCATGCGTCGCACGGGCTCTCACGAAGCGTGAGTTGTGTGTGTGAGTGAGCGACTTTGTCGTCTTTCCTCACTTCTATGGGCAATTTGTATTCAATTGGTACTTTGGTACTTAATTTGGTACTTACCGTAATTTGGCGTAATTTGGTACTTACATTGCCAGGATTATCCAGATTTTTATTAGCATTTGTTGTTTTCGTCCTTCCTTCTATTTTTCCTTTTCGTTATGCGGTTTGTGGTAATTCGGTGAGAGAGATGGAGAGAGAAAATTTTGAACTGGTGCGCTTTTCTCTTTGTCCGTTGGTCGGAGAGAAAGGAGAAAGGAGAAAAAAAAATTTTCACTGATCGTCGTTGAACTTCCTTTTTTTTCGCAGTTTGCTCTGCTTTTTCACTTTTTTTTTCACTGTTCGTTGTTTCGATTTCTTTATTTTTCACCGTTTTTTTTCTTGTTTTCACTTTTCGTTGTTAAACTTTCACTGTCTCTGTTGTTTCTCGGGTTTTTTCGTTTCGTGGGTCGCGTGCGGTGTTTCGAATCCCGATTCTGACACCAGTTGTGATGACCGGGGTTTGAGAGGGCGAAATAATAATGATGATAATAATAAGACAGGAGAATGAGGTAAAAGATATAATATATTGAGACTTGATAATTAGGGAGTGCACGAGGTATTAACGGTTCGAAGGATGGTGATGAACTGAGGAGTCGAGGATTAGAATAAAGGAGAATGATTTGGTGAAGTGGTAGTGGGGAGATGAAGCGGAGGAGAAGTTGAGGCTCGTGGGACAAAGAAGTGCTGAGGAATGCGGTGATAAGATTAGGATGCTGAGCTAGGAGTTTTGAGTGTGAGAAAGAATTAAGAACGGATGTGAGGTATCGGGTACGAATGTGGGAAAGAGTTTGGAGAAGAATAAGGTAATAAGGTAAGGGAGGAAGGGAGGGATAAGGAAGGGAGGTAAGGTAAGGGAATAAGGTAAAGGGTGCTACCGTGACAAGGCACAATCGTTTGCAAATCACATAGAACTTCTTGCTCACTGTATAATTCAACATTTTCGTTACTCCAATTACCTTGTTTGTTTTCTTTTGATATTTCTCGAATCATTAATTCTGCGAACGTTTCCTTTTCTTTTTGTTCCTGATCTAAAATTCCTTTCTTTTTTTCTTTTCGTCCATATTGATTTTCGATGTCTGTGCCCGATTCCCCGTTATTATTATTATTTATTTTATTTTGATTGGCGATTATATGCTCGCTGCCGTCAACTTTGTCTCCTTGCTCGGTTTCTGCGTTAATTCCTCGAGACCATTCACGCATACGATTTTCGCAATCCCATGAAGTTTTATTTTCAAACCCGGTCTCGATATTTATTCTCGTTATAGTCTGACTTTTAACAGGCTCTTGAGATGGAACGTCTTCCTGACTATATTCGGTTTCATCCGTTTTTTCCATTATTTTTGTAACTATCGGTACTTCTGAAGATTCTATCACTGAATTTTCTGAATTATCGTCAATTTCTATGATTTTTATCAGGTTCTCATCTTCTTGAGCTCCTATCTCAGTCAATATGGACAGTTCGTGACTATTCAACACATGCATATAAACCATCTTGTCTTTCTGGACGCACAAAAGCGTTTCGGATGCCCCTCGCTCAAATGCCATCGACGATTGAGCTAAACGCTTTCCTCGAATCTCTATGCTCGTTGTTTTATAATCAATTATCGCGTTGTTTCTAGCCATCCAATCATTACCTAAAATCATGTCCGAAGTTAAATAAGGAATTACCAAAAAAGAGTTCTCTATCAGCATGTTATCTACTTCTATTTCTATCAAGATTTGTTGCTTAATTGGCGTTGCCTTTTTTCCTACAGCTGTCGACACCATGAGATTTGAGACGGGCAATTCTCTCACTTCTTTTTCAGACAATAACACGCGATAGAAAGTGTCTGATACTGCTGTTACCTGGCTACCGGTATCCAATAACGCTAACGTTCGTTGTTGGCCGGTTTTGGTATTGTATTGTCGAGGATTCTTCTACATGAAGTTTCCCTGTCGTTTCGTATGACATTAATTTTAGGCTTTTTTTGAATAAAGGGATTTGGATGGGACAGGGATGCAGGAATAAATTGATGCTTGATTGAGCACAACAAATGATTTCTTTATTGGCTCGTGTGGGAAAAGCCTGACGGCATAAAAACCCACTATCATTTCATTTATAGAAAGATAAAGGTGCGTGTGTGTGTGAGTGAATGATTTGGGTTTGCACGTTGCGCGGTTTGCCCATCGCCCGTTGCCCATGACGCGTTTAGCGCGTTTTCGATCCTTCGACTCTGTTGAGTCGGAATTCGCGTGTCGTGATTTGCCCATTGCCCATGGTGCGTTAGCGCCCCTTTTCTTTGGTTGACGAGATTGGTCGTAGACGATTCTGTGGAATCGGAATGCGCATCAAGCGAGGTTTACGCGCACTCTTTTTGATTTAACGCGAGACTGTCAAAAGATAAAACAAAACGCCACGATCAGCTCACGGAAGACGCGATAGCAGCGCCGCTGTCAACTGATGGCGATCGCTCGTGATTGTTTCGTCTTTTTATGTATTTATGCGTATATGGGTATTGGTCATTTTTACGTTGTCTCCCGAACAGGTATGAATATGTGGACATTGTCCTACGGGGTTGCTATTATTATTTTTCTTTAGGTCCTTCTTTCCTTGAATTTCTTTGGCTATTTTTTTTACAAAATCGAAATCGTGACGGTGCGGTGGTGGACCATTTTGCATCGCACCGGCAATTAGTTTAAATTATGATGAGGCCCAGTGTTTTGAAACGCTAAATTCGGGTAAAAGTTTTGAGCTGGATTGTACGGTTTGACCGTCGGTGGGGGATATCTGGTATCGGGCAATTGAAAAGATCGCGCATTGTGTTGATTATAGTTCGAATAGCCGGAATTATAATTATTTTGTCTTCCATAATCATTGTAAAAGTTATTACGAGAATTGTTTCTCGCATGAGACTCCTTGTACCGATCGCGTGGATAATTCCCTCGAATATTCATTTGTCTTATTTTTTGATTTGTATAATTTTGAGCTCCGTTCTTGTGTTCGCTCTCTTTCCCCCTCCTAATACCGTCTAGCTTTGCGAGTGTTTGGCCAATTGCTTGCGTATCCGTATAATTCCTCGTCGACACTAATTCTATAACCCACTTTGGATATTGTTGAATGATCTGATAGTTTACTTCGTAATCAGTTAACTTGGGTATAAAGTATCGCGATTCTTTTAGTTGTTTATAATAATACGTTTGTAATGTGTCCTTATGAGCATCGTAACGTCTTTCCATCCAAGTACTTTGAAATTGCACGCGAGCGGGTATGGAGTAAAATTCATTTAGAAACCGTTCTTTAAATTCCTCATAATTATCGATGTTATTTTGCAATTCTATGCACAAGCTCGCCCTTCCCTCCAAAGAATGTTCGGCGACCAACATTTTATTATCATTTCTCACATTTTTTATTTTAAAAAATTTTTACAACTCCTCAATGAACTCTACGGGGTTTGACGCGATTTCATCTTTAAATTTCGGCATTTTAACTTCAAAATTAAAGTTGTGTGCATTAATTATTATTGTCGCCATCTCCTCAGTATTTACACGCTGTTGTCTCGATTCCAAAACTTGACCAGTGCCATTATTCGTCTGTTGTTGAGAATTTTGTGTTCGTAGAGCCTCAAGGTCTCGGCGCGCTTGCTCCAATTCTAAGCGAAGAGTGATCATACTCTTCTCGCTATTTACATGCTGCTCTCTCTCTCTCTCTCGCTCTTGTATGCCTTCATCTCTGGCAATTGCCGGCATTATAATTTTTTTCTTCTTTGTGCCTGTAAATTTATAACCTCCCCGGGGAAAAAAGCCTGGACAAGTCCATTTGTTGGTGACCCCCTTTTTCATTTGTTTTCACAAATAAATCTACTCGCCTAAAAAACTTTGGTATAAAAAACATCTACTCTAAAAAACCTCGGTAAAAAAATATCTCGCCTGAAAAACGTTGGCCAACTTAGCCTAAAAAATTTAAGACCCTTCAAAGAAAGAGAAAAAGAACTTCAAAAACCTTGGTATAAAAAACATCTCGCCTAAAAAACCTTGGGCAACCTCACCTAGAAAAATTTAAGACCCTTAAAATAATACAATGAAGAACAACCTCACAAGAATCTCGCCAAAAATTCAAAACACTTCAAATAAATACAAAAAAGTATACAACAAAAAGTGGCAAGAAAGAATAACACAAAATGATATCATTCACGTGCAGTACTATATTTTCTGATATCAATAAGAGAAGAAGTTTTTCATTCATATCTGAGAATTGACTGATGAGTGATGAAACAAAATCATTTGTTATTAAAAAATGATGATTCAGTCAATGAAGAACCACCGTACAAAAATCTCCTTGAAAAATGATTAAAAACACCTCAAATAAATATTAAAAAATACAACCAAAAATGCTCAAATAACGATAATGTAAAAATGGATCATTTGCGTTCAGCACTAAAATTTCTGATACCAATAACAGGACAAGTTTTTCGTTGAGGTCTGGGAATCGACTAACGACTAATTAGACAAAATCATTTGTTGGCGAAAAAAAGTTTAACCTGAAAAATTAAAAACACCTCAAATGAATATAAAAAAATACACCGAAAAATGCTCAAAAAACAATAATGTGAAAATAGATCATTTACGTTGAGCACTACAATTTCTGTTGCTAATCGGAGGACAAATTTTTCGTTGAGGTCTGAGAATCGACTAACGACTAATTAGACAAAATCATTTGTTGTCAAACAAGAGTTTATACTAACTCACAAGGCTTCAACGGTTTTTATTAATTTGACCATGTTTTTCGAATTTTCGCCCAAACCGATTCATGATACCCTTATAAGACTGCCGCCTCACCCGTGCACGGAAAAATTTAAAATCTTTTCGGTGGTAACAGATCGTACCACAGATTATAACTTGAGGTCCCAATACTGTTTGATCGGTAACAATTTGTTAAACGGTCACCACCGTACGTTTAGCGAATGCGCACAGAGTACTTGTCCGGCCCATAACATTTTATGCAAATTGCTCATTCAAGAAAAAATCAACATATAACTGTTGTGTCTCTATAGTCATGTAGACACGTGCACGTCAACTTATTGGAAATTAAAATTGATTTATACATTCTTCATGAGTTTGCTATATGTTTCCGAGGCGAGGCGTCGGTAGCAATACGAAGCGAGGACAAACCCTTTAATTCCAGTGAGCTAAGGGTGTAGCGGAGTGCAAGCGAGTCATTATTCAACTCTCCTATCGTTTTTCTTTGACGATACGATGGTAGAAGCGACACACGAATCGGACCAAGAACGCCTGCCGCGTGTCGGGATTCGAACGAGAGTCCGCTTTGTCGGTTCTTTGATAGGCTGACGATTGTCCGGATCCCTCGCTGGCGTCGGTATCTCGATGATTTTCGATTTAGATCGGTCGCCCGTTCCGACCTTGGCCGGTCTGGTGGTGACCTGGGTGCAAATGAGGTGGTTGGTTAAATTTTCGTGCAGAGGAATTTTTAAGCTTTTCAGTGGGATCGGGACACGGCGCAAGGATTGCGTGGGAGCGATGGGGCGAGACTTTTTCGGCGAGGATGAAGCAAGTGGCGAAGGAAGAGTTGGAGTTTCGTCGATGATTTCGGAAAGGTCAGGTTGCGGAACAGGTAGTGTAGTGTTCTCAGGCACCCGGGTCGTGTTTAGTTCTTCGCCTATCGGAGCGGACAACGGCGATGTTGGGAGAGAAACGACCCACCGAACTTTATCCCGAGTGGGAGACCAAGAGAGAAGGCGTAAGCGAAGGCTCTGATTAGCCGCGACAAAACCTTGACGACGATCGACCCCGGGACGTAGAATCTGCCTAGTTGAGAGTCCCGCGAGGTTTCGCGTCATGCGACGTTCTCGCCGGCGTTGTTTCCGTTATTCTTTCGTCATAGAGTCTAGTACGGGAGGTACACCAGGAGTAGCCGAAAAAAGTTAGGTTTAGTCACGCACGGAATGGAAGAAAAAATCCGTTTATTCAATTTCTTTCGGGCGTTGGTTTGGGTGGATTCCAAGCGGGAACCCTACGCGAACAATAAGAGAGTGAAAAGAACAAATAAAAAGGTAGAAAAAACAAAAGTAAAGAAATTTTGACGTTTACGATAATAATACGGAGGAACAAATAATGAATCTCGCTTCGCGAAAATGAACAAAGAGAGAATAACAGTTTAATTATGACGATTCTCTACAGGAAACCCTTCGGCCTCAACGGCGTAAAAGGCGTACAAGAGAGTGAGGGGAGTAGTTGTTTTTTTTATTTGGTTAGTTGTTTAGGCCTTAGTGGCATTCGAGAGTTACAATGGCTCTTGAGGTGGTCGGCTTCAGCAGCCTAAAGACCCTCGAGAGTCCCGGTCCTTCGGCCTTCGCGGCGTAACAGACCAGAGAGAAGTGTTAGGACTGTTAGGCTCCTAGCGTTCGCTCCGTCTTAAATAGGCGGTCACGACCAAGCGCTGCGGCGTCCCCTCCACTCGCGCTCCCGCCAATCGCTGCACGAGCGGAGTTGCGTCACTTGAGTTCACGGTGGGGCTTGCCGACTCGGCGCTTCGGTCGCTTCCGCCGACCCTCGGCGGAGTTCGTCTAGGAACATGTGTTTCTATTACATTTATTTTATTTTATTATTGGAAAAAAGGCTAATCGACGGTAAAAAAAAATGTGGGCCAAGAATTGGCGTACAACAAGTTGAGATCAGAATCAATATCCATTGAAATTTTTCAGAGTTATTATTATCTTCGTTATTATTAGAAATACTTCAAAAATTCATAAATTTTTCAAGACTAGGTGATATTATGGGTACAAGATTAGAAATTGATTTTCAATGATTGGAATGAACACGTACCTGCTGTGACATAACATTTTGCCACGTCACTCGCACGAATGCCTGTCGACCAGTGGACCGAGTTTTCGGTTCAATTTTCGGTCGCCACTCGTCGAGACAACAGACAGGGCATTTGCGGAGACTCAAGGCGTCGTAATTATTACTATCTTTTATTATTATTTTATTTTATACGACGTTATTTTATTGAATTGTACACGAGCCCAGCCCGATCATCGAAGTACCTTCGCGAGTTTAAAGAAATTATCGCGAACTACCGAAATCGATCATTTAGTTTATTTTGTTATTTTTAATTATTCGAGATTTCCGTAGTTGGCTGCAGAATACCGAGAAACCTGAGACGCGATATTACCTTCCTGACCATTGCCTTTTGTGTTGTTGCGCTTCTCGTGCGCTCACTCCGACGCGGGTTTCTCGCGAGGGAAAACATTTTGCCTTGTGCCTTGCTTTGCCGCCCCGTTTCTCTCAAGGCTTTCGCTCCCGTTAGACGTGTCATGACCGTAGCAACGGATGTGATAAAATAATGAATAGTGTAAATGCAGTGTGATATGTCTTTATTATAATTACGTGTCCGGCTCACATGCCGTCACGACACCACTGACCAGGTATTCGAATTTGCGATATCGCTTAGTGCGAGGCAGGAGGTGGCGCCCTCACTTCTTACACGGACAATCCATGACATCTCCCTTCTTTACAAACATTTACAATGTCAACTGTGTCACCGAATGTTACATATTTTTATTATTCTAATTAAAATTTCTTTCTTTCCTTTAGTCTATCAATAATGCTTAAAACATCTGATTACAATCGTATAAAAAAAATACATTATCAATCCGTAAGGATAAGGGGAAACACGCTGAATGTTGATCAAAACAATGACAAACAGTGCAGTTTACTTATCGACATAATCACTCAAGTATGCTGGACGTTTGACAATTCGTACGGGACGTGCTCGAATTTCTGGGGTAGGCGTGGTAGCTTTTGACTCTTGCAAAAGCTGTTCATTTACGTCATTATTGATACATTGATCGTTGTCTTTATCGCTTACATGGGAATTCATTTGTTTACCAGAATTGTCAAGATTAACATTCTCTTCGGTATACACACTTCGATTACCCGACAAGATCGCCGGAGAGCTTTTTACTATATGTTTCCGATTTCGCTCAAGATCGCTCTTCATCCATCCGCAAATTCGACCTTATACGATCGTGGCCTGTCACAAATGGCCTTGACTTTCGCAGGTTCCAACGGTTCATTTCTTTGCAACTTTTTTATTAACACTGGTTCGTTTAACTTTAAAGGTCTGAGATCTTTTGCCGATTTATTATATGTTAATCGATCATTATTCTGTCGTTGTTTAAGGTACTCTCGCGTTTCCTCGTTTTTTTTCGCTTCGCCTAGATTTCTGAAAATCCGGCAACAAACCCCTTACTTTCTTTCCAAACATCAGCTCTGAAGGAGAACCCATGTTGCTAGCAATCGGTGTGTTACGATATTCCAATAAGGCTAAGTAAATATCTTTCCGATCATAATCACATTTTCTCAAGATTTGTTTGATAATACCGACGTACCTTTCGGCTAAACCGTTGGATTGCGGATATCTTGGGCTTGAAGTTCGATGTTTGAAATTCCATGTTTGAGAAAATTCTTGGAAATAATGACTACTAAACTGAGGCCCATTGTCCGAGTACAACAAATACGGGATTCCGTGCCGTGCGAAGATGGATTTTAACAAGTTGATAACCGCATTACTCGTCGTGCTATCTAGCTTGACAATTTCAACATATTTACTGAAATAGTCTACTGCCAATAAGTATTCTTCCCCTTTGTAGTGGAACAGGTCAACAGCAATTGCTTGCCATGGCCCTTCTGGTATCTCACGCGCAATGTACGTCTCTTTTTTATTTGACTTTTGAAAACGTAAACACGCTTCGCAATTCTGCACGACATCCTCGATTTGCTTGGACATATTAGGCCAGTAAAAAATCTCTCTCGCACGACTTTTGCATTTTTCAATCCCAAGATGATTGTAATGGATTTTCTCAAGCATGTTTTTTCTTAAGTTCTTTGGTACGACCACGGTATTACCCTTAAAAATTAATCCCTTCATTACGGTAAGTTCGTCTCGAAACGTAAAATACGGCTTGATAATTTCAGGTACAAACTGTTTATCTATAGGCCAACCCTGTTCAATGAGCCTTATCAGCATTTGCATTTCTTCATCTTGATTCGTTTCTTCTTGAAACTCTAAATATTTTTCATCTGACATCGGAAGTCCTTCAACTACCATGCAAACATGAGCCTCAATGTCATCACCAATAGTACTTGATTTATCGATTAAAAATGCTGGAGAAAGAGCATCAGCCAGATAAAGCTCCTTGCCAGGCTTGTACACGACACGAATCGCGTAAGGTTGTAGTCTCAATCGAATCCTTTGAAGCCTCGCAGGACATTGGTTCAAGGACTTTTTAAAAATTGCTTCGAGTGGCTTATGATCACTTTCGACAATAACTTCTTTACCAAAAATATAATGATGAAATCTTTCGCAAGCAAACGCAATCGCTAGTGCTTCTTTTTCAATCTGTGCATAACCTTTTTCCGCTGAGGTTAGAGATTTTGACGCGTATTCTATCGGTAAATTATTCTGTAATATCACCGCACCGAGACCTTCCTGGGAAGCATCAACACTTAACGTTACAGGTTTTTCACTGTCGAAGTACTGCAGCACCGGACTAGTAATTAATATTTTTTTGAGATCTGCAAAAGATTTCTCCGAATTACTATCCCAGATCCAAACCGCGTCTTTCCTCGTCAAATTTCTTAGTGCTGCAGTTGTTTTGGCCAGTTTTGGGATAAATCTGCCAAGATACGTAATCATTCCCAGGAACGTCTCAAGCTGTTTAACATTCTTTGGAGTCGTCATCTCCGTTATGGCTTTGATTTTGTTATCGTCTGGTTCAATGCCTCTGGCCGAGAATCTGTGTGCCATATATCTCACTTCCCTTACTCCGATTTTACATTTCTGCAGATTAAATTTAACATTTCTTTCAAGTGCTCTTTTCAGAACGAGTTCGAGTCGTTCACAATGTTCTTCCTCATTTTTTCCCCAGACTAAGATATCGTCTATGTATATTTCTACACCTTCAAGATCTTCGAACATTTCATGGAAACATCGATGAAACACTTCTGGTGCCGAGCATATGCCGTATGGCATACGTAAGAATTTATATCTACCAAATGGAGTATTGAAGGTTGTATAAAACGAACTCTCTTTGCTGACAAGGAAAGTCTTTCCGCTGACCTCCTTCAATTTTGATGAAATTGAAATATGTTATTCTTTATCAAAATCTAAGAGACACGTATTTTTTTTATCGGCGGAAAAACGTTTCTAAGGGGTGAAAATATCCCCTAAAGTTGAGACCTCCGAGGGGTAGTTTTCAGGTTTCGCCTATTTTCACTCGAGATAAGCGAATGCACCCAAATGGATAATCAACTTAATGATAAACGATGGAAAATGCGACTGGTTTCATATCGGGGGGTTGCACAGGAAAAAAGTTATAGGGGTTGAAATTCACAAAATCGTTATAACAAAAAAACTATAGCACCTATCTCGATGGTTTCAATTGCATTTTGAAGAGGGCAAAAAAGTAGTAGATACGGGTTTTTGCGTTTTTCCCGCAAATGAAGTTAAGGGGGTGAACTACCCCTATATATGTCTACAGTAAATCTCAATAAAACTGCAGTATTTCTTTGTTTTCTTATTTCTTCTCCTCGTGATACGTGTTTTCTTCAAATTTACAACAACCGTGCCACGTATATATCATTAAATGAACGGTTTTATCTAGAAGCCAACTTATTTATAGATCGATATTTCGATGAAAAAGTATACATATATGGCTTATCGATAATTCCGATTGATTTATATTTGGCAATGAGATAATATAGGCGTACGATAAGCCCTTACACATATTTGTTTCGGTAGATAGACAAAGTTTCGGGATGTCACATAGAAAAACTGTGTAGTCAACGAAAAAAAAACGAAAACGTGCAACATGCTTTTATCTTTTATTGATGATAGGTAAACAGTCTAACAAAATAATCACTGTAGCGATAGATAGAAGCGAATATATAATCGCAGGCTATTTTAGCCGTTGTAAGTACTGCAGTAATGATAGTCATCAAAAAAATGTTTAAAACATAGCGACTTTTTACACCAGGAGCAGCGAATAATAGCAACATTTTCACATCCTGGAACTTCACAATGTGAGTTGCAGGAATCTCCAAATGCAAAATCTACAGGATTTTCAAAATTCGCTGATTTTTCTTCTATGTAACCACTTTTGTACCAAGAATATTTGAAAAGATCGATATAACGCGGTGACGACAGTTGGTTATGCACGAGTGACTGCAGCTTTATGATATTGTTTCTCAAATGCAAATCAATATCATAATCCATCAAACGACAATGATCAGAAAAATGTTTAACAAAATTTTTCCATACTCGGAATCCAAAAACATCAAGGGGTTAAATTTTTCCGGTAGTTCCTTTAGGTATAATCATTACTTTGACATCTCTATTTGAAGGTTTCACATCAAGTACAGCTTGGGGACAGTGTCCAGTCCAAGAATCAATCAGTAATAAAGATTTTTGACCAATTTTCGGGAACAATACATGCTGTAACCAAGTTTTGAAATGATCTGAAAATAGAAAAACGTATTTTCATCATTCGAAAAAATATCTATACAAAAACAGTGGGTGTGTAATTTATACCTGAAGTAAGCTTCCCAGACTTGGATACTTCTATGTACACATTATCCGGTCTGAAAAGCGTCTTTTCCACTATTGGACCAATCTTGCCAGTTGGTTCTTTTAAAACCAAAAATAGAGGAGATAACAGCTTACCATCAGCTGATATAGTCGGTTGAATACTGTAACTGTGGGTCATAGAAGAGACTGATTGTACAAGACATTGTATTTGCTTTTCTCCTTCGACTGCTAAAGTTCTTCCGGAATGCATTTCTAGTTGGAAGCCACTCTGATCTGCGTTGAATGTATTTGACAATCCGTAAGTTTTAATATTTTGTTTTGCGTCATCGACAAATTTTCGAATTTGTTGTTCCAACACTGTTCCATCTTCAATTGTTTTAGATGTAACGAATTTATTTATTTTTCTCGATACGATACGATGAGCTGCTTTGAATGAGTTTATCCACGTACGAGATGCTTTGAAACGAAAATCGGTATGCCCTATTTCTCTTTGAGCATGTAAGGCCCATCTTTTCAAATCGGAATCGTGCACTATCAAACCAGCATCCACAGCAACTTTGAAATTTTCCAAAGTGTAAGCACAAATACGCGCTAATTTTTCTTTGTACGTGCCCCCTTTGTTCAAATTGTGCGCCCACCGCCGCAACTTTCTTATAGATTGCACTCTCTTGAACTTTTGTTTAACACTGCCCAAACCTAAATTTCCTTTCTTCCCGCTGCGCCAATACTCAACGGCCCTTAATTTGTACTCGTAAGATAAGCCTTCGTCATCACGAGTGCATGTATCAGGCGGAAATTTTGGTTCATGCAGGGTGTTTGACCATTCTTTATCTTCAACAATTTCCATTTCCCAATCCTTGAACGGTTCTTCAAAATGCAAAGAATTTTCTTCCACCATTTCGAAACCACTGTATTCGTTCATTGCAGTCAACAAAATATTTTCAAAGTTTTCTTTCAATTGTATTTCATCGTTATTTACTGGTGAATCCGGTAAATGCATAACTTCAAAAGTTGCGAGAAGCATTCTAATAACGTTCAAAGGATTTATCTTCATTTTGATTAATATTTACAATTTCGTTTTAAAAAGTCTCGAATTACAAGTGACTGCTTTCGTGTAAAAGAAAAATAGCCGACTGTGATGAATATATGCCGCGATCGCTGTTTTGTCACTGCTTCTACGTCGTATTTGAAATCTAATTTTGAGAGCGAGTCACAAACTGAACAGAAGTGATTCCCAGATAACACCGTTAAGAAAGAGGGGAGTTACGATAACTATGAAAATGCGTCAATATTTACTAAATTTTCGTGAGATCATAAGGTGTAGATATTTTTGGAATTCATCTTCTGGCTTATTCAATATTGACTAATAAAAAAAATGGTGATCCGTAAAAATTAACCCATATGTAATTTTCGGCGAAAATAAATAAACAAGAAAATTCTTTGAAACTACGGATGTGATTGGTATGGATACCGTAAAAAGTGACAAAAAATAAAAAATTGATAGAGTGGTAGAATTTTCAGAGGGAAATTTTATTGTTTCGAAATTTCCTTGCTCAATTAGGTAAAATTCATTGCTTAAATACATTTAAAATTAAATCTTTTAAGTATAACGAGTGTCTTAAATTGCCTTCAAATAAAAAACAACTTATTAAGATTGGACGCACACTTTTGGTTCTATCGCTTTCACCAGTTATGAAAATGCTATTTCCAGAAAAATCTATCCATCGTTTGAGATGTAGACGTTGAAAATTGGAAGAAAACACGTATCATAAGGAGAAGAAATAAGAAAACAAAGAAATACTGCCGTTTTATTGAGATTTACTGGAGACATATATAGGGGTAGTTCACCCCCTTAACTTCATTTGCGGGAAAAACGCAAAAACCCGTATCTACTACTTTTTTGCCCTCTTCAAAATGCAATTGAAACCATCGAGATAGGTGCTATAGTTTTTTTGTTATAACGATTTTGTGAATTTCAACCCCCATAACTTTTTTCCTGTGCAACCCCCCGATATGAAACCAGTTGCATTTTCCATCGTTTATCATTAAGTTGATTATCCATTTGGGTGCATTCGCTTATCTCGAGTGAAAATAGGCGAAACCTGAAAACTACCCCTCGGAGGTCTCAACTTTAGGGGATATTTTCACCCCTTAGAAACGTTTTTCCGCCGATAAAAAAAAATACGTGTCTCTTAGATTTTGATGAAGAATAACATATTTCAATTTCATCAAAATTGAAGGAGGTCAGCGGAAAGACTTTCCTTGTTAGTTGGCTGGAGAATACCGAGAAATCTGAGACGCGATATTACCTTCCTAACCATTGCCTTTTGTGTTGTTGCGTTTCTCGTGTGCTCACTCCGACGCGAGTTTCGCGCGAGGGAAAACATTTTGCCTTGTGCCTTGCTTTGCCGCCCCGTTTTTCTCAAGGCTTTCGCCCCCATTAGACGTTCCAGTTGCAATCATCGTGGCTGCTGGTGGACGTTCGGAGGCACACGCTGGTTCCGTGGCCATTCGTTGATGCCCCCAGTGGTCTCCTCGCCGAAGCAACCGAGTAGTTGCACCGTCCACAGCCGTACCCTCGGGTGCCACGGTCCGCTAACCCCGGCGTCTCGTCTTAGCGGGATTCGGGAAATATCTTGGGGCGGAGGTGCTTTTTTGCCTATGTTGGTGTGTGGGCCCACCGCGACTCGCTTGGTCGGCGAGCCGCGACGGAGGCCTCCCCTCCACCCTGTCAGGGACGTCGCCCGGATCCCCAGAGGAAGCATATCCGAGACACAGCTCAGCAGGACGGAAGGGGACGATTTTCGAAGGAGAGACGGTCAGCGGTGAAGTAGAGGCGAGTTCGTAATTTTCGAGTCGCGTATCGTCGATTTTGCAATCGGCGGTACGCGCAATACAATTTGCCGCGGAATATCACGTAGCCCGGCAACAGCCTAGTTCGCGTCTAGAGCGTGCTAGCGTTGCCTCGCGTGAGACCTGTTGCGGTGGTGGGGACAGCGCGAGAATCGGGAACAACGAGATTTGTGAATTCCTTTGTAAATCAGTCTTCGGCAAGTACCTGTCCGGAATGGTGACATCTTCCTTGATCGACTTTCGTTGCCTTGCTGCCTTTGTTGCCTTGCTAACTTATTGCCTTTTGCTTTCGCTGCCTTGGTTGCTGTCGTCACCTGGACCACGAGTTTCTCGGTAAGCCCGTTCCGATCTCTCCTTACGTTTGAGTATTTGCGCGGTCTCCAGAATGGCGAACATTGGCGGCTATTCCGGGAGATCTTATCGTTAGAATTTTTGCGTTCGCGGGAAAAGGGGTTGACATTTTCGTGCTTGACCCGCTATCCGTCCCCGGCTTTTTCCCGAATATTAGAGTCATTTTGCGGCCGAATGGAATGAGGCGAGTCGTAAAGCGATAGCGTCTCAAATAATTTCGCTTTCGTTGCGTCGCGTCTCGCAGGTTTTGCGCGAGAACTTTTGCGTTATTTAAAGTCATGTATTTTTTTTGATTAATTACGATCTCGGTATTTCTCATGTCGTAGGATTCTTCGAGCGACGGAAATATATTTTGTTTCGTTGTGCTAGAGTCGTCGCTCGAAGAAGTCCTTTGTTGCGCGTGGCCTCGAGTCGGCCGGCGCGCACGCGTTTGTCTCTCTCTCTCTCTCTCTCTCTCTCTCTCTCTCTCTCTCTCTCGCTCTGGCATGGACCCAGCATCCTCAATTTTCAATGGATATAAGAGAAGGGAGGAATTGGGAAAAAAATAAATAAAGTCGCCTAAATGATTTAAAAAAAAAAGTTATACTCCGGTCTAATAATTGTGTATAATAAAAAATAGTACGTAGTGGAAATCATGCCCGTGTTCGCTAGGGTTTGAAGTGATCCGAACCATGTGCAACTGATCCGCTCACGCATGCGCAAATGGGGTTCGCTGTTCACCTTTTCCCGTATACGCATGCGTGAGCAGATCAGTTCCACAAGAATTGGATCACTTCAATACCCCAAAGAACACAGCTCATGTGTTTGTACGTCGAGTGCTAGTCATAACCTCAAAATCTTGGTTAGGTGAATACGTCAGGTACGCACAGTGGCCATCAATTAGAGACTCCACGTAACAAGCAGTGAGACTCAACTCGAGGATACCAGAGACCGTGGGGCAGTTATCGGTTATTTTACCGGTCACTGTCAGATAGGTGAACTCTGGTGTATTTCTCTTGACAAATAATGAATATGAACGCGGACAAAGCTCCACAATGTAAAAAATGCATGAAAACTATAAAAACGATTATTCATGAACGTGACCTGTGCATGAAAACGTTCCATCCCAGTTGTGCAGTGATACATAAAACTTTCAATTCATTGAACCAGCTTGTGCCGCGTACTGCGAGGATCAAAGTTACAGTATTAACAAACGATAAAGAACGAATGGATAAAAATGGACAAGAAAGTGAGAGTAAACGTCTTGAAGAAAACGATGCAGGCGAAAATAATGATGATTGCGACAATGAAGACAAGACAAACGAGGGCGGCGCGAACGAAGGAAAACCATCGATAGAAGAAAAGATCGATGAAATACTGGGGTCTGTCTATAAAATTGACAATAAATGTGAAGAAATTAACAAACTTAAAATAAACGTTAAAAATATCGTGAGAGAAGAGATTGAACGATTTAAACAGGACTTCGAACGGGTTTTCATGAATACAATGATGAAAAAGTTAGTTAGTGAAATTAACACAAGAATGTGTAAGCTGGAGGAAGTAACCAGCGCAATAATAACTAATCGAAATGAACTCCAAATCGACAAAAACAATAAAGTGAGGACGAATACAATGTCATACGCGGAGAAAGTGAAAAACAGTACCAATGAATGTGTGATAATCGAACCGGTGAAAGAATAGTCGTGTAAAGAAACGGTTGGAATAATTAAGGACAGAGTAAATATAATGGAATTGGGCATCGGAATTGATAAAGTGATAAATGGAACAAATGGAAAAGTGATCCTTGGCGTGAAAGAAAAAGAAGACCAAGAAATATTAAGCAGTGAGTTAAAAAAAGGACTTGGATCAGGATACAAGGTATACGAACCAAAAAAGAAATTACCGAAAATAAAAGTAATTGGTGTAGAAAAAGTGGATAACATGGAGGATGACGAACTTGTGAAAAATATAAGTAGGCAAAACGAATTGGATAGCCATGAAAGCGACTTCAAAATAGAAGTGATAAAAAAAATTAATATAAATGGATATGAATCGAATTTGATATTAGAAGTGGACCCAAGGACTCATAAAAAACTCATGGAAGCTGAGAAAATGAAAATAGGTTTCAAAAATTGTAAAATGTATGATTATGTGAGTGTGCTAAGATGTTATAAGTGTTGTGGATATAACCACCTCGCCAAAGAATGTCAGAATGACGTGTGTTGTAGAAAATGTGGGGGGAAACATGATGGCAGGGAATGTAGAAAATCAGAAAAAAAATGTGCCAACTGCGTTAGAAACTATGAAAAATATAATATCAATGATATTGATGTGAAACACGAGTCGACTGACTATAGATGTCCGATGTACAGAAAAATAGTGGAAAAAGCTAGTAGGAATATTTAATACAGCTATACATAGCAACGAAAAACAAATAGAAGACATACTATCGAAGAAAGACGGGGACGAAATTTTATGCTAATGCTAAATGCACAGGGATTTATTTTACATAAAGATGAAATTGAGAAGATGACAAATAGAATGAAACCACAAATACTTTGCCTAACAGAGACACATGTAACAGAAGAAGTGGAAGAAGTCGAATTGAATATCGATAACTACGAAGTAGTGAGAACGAACTCGGAAAACATAAGAACGGGCGGCGTATTAACGTATATTAAAGAAGGAATAATGTACAAAGTATTGAAAGTAAATAGTGTGGAAAGGAATATGTGGATAAATATTATACAATTACAAGAAAAATATGCAGGGCATGTAATTGGAAACGTATATCATTCTCCTAGCGCAAGTGATGGAAGATTTATTGAAATAATTAATGAAGAGTGTGTAAACGTAGTCGATATGGGGAAATTAACTGTGATAGGAAACTTTAATATAGACATTAGTACAGACAATCACTATTCGAAAAGACTTTTGAACAATTTAAAATTAATAGGACTTAAACAGTATGTGAAGAAACCGACTAGAACGACAATTAATTCTGAGACGATAATTGACCTAGTATTTTCAAACTTTTTCGTAGAAGTAGAAGTACTTCAAACTCCAAAAATTACAGACCATAGCATAGTTGCAATAAATATTGTTACGTCCCGGTATTTTTGCCCGATCGTGTAGGGACTTACCGTGGTCGTAGCTGTAGAAGTTGCTCCGGTTTTAAATTTGCAAAGGCAAATCGGGGATTGAAGCCAGTTGTCCAGGCAGGTGAAATATATTATAATTTGGGTTTTTTATTATTATATGGAACGTCGGTGGATGAAGGAAACGATTGGTGTATAAAAAGATCGACGGTACACGATAAACGGTTAACAACGTTTATTTGAGATAAAACAATTATTAAACTTGTACACTGATTTAACATTCGGTTTATATTTTAGTGGTTTACGCGATGACCCACTGAACGACGACGTTAAGGGTCATTCGCGTTTGTTGTTTCGGAATTACAATTCCAAATTATTTTATTTTATTCAGGTTCGCGAATTGTGTTTTCGCGTAACCGTTTTGACTATTGCCAGACCGAACTTTGAATCGGGTCCTCGACCACGAGGGTCGAGGCCCTTTTGCAAAAACTTGGACTATGCTGGTAGACCGTTCTGTTTGAGGTCTCCAGGTCGACTAACTATTTTTTTGTCTGACGTAGTGCCCTGCACTTCTCATGAAATTAATCCGCGCGCGAAGTCCGCGATAAGCTGGGCTCCGCGCGTTCGGAAGGTGTGGAACGTCTTCTCGGTACCGCGAGATTTTTAAGGTCAGCAGTTTTGCGGACCGTCACCGTGAGATCTTGACAGTTGAGACGTTCCCACCTTGATAAAAATTATAATTATTGAATTATTAAAAATTAGTCAATTCGAGTATCGAACGGAATCCCAGGACGTAACAATATAAATGTGAATAAAGGGACCCACAATAAGAAGACAGTATTTCACGTAAGGGACTACACTAACAAGGAAACGTTTTCAAGTGTCCCCCTCCGATTTCGATGAAACTCTGGTATGTTATAGAGGGTCAAAATCGATGACATACGTATTTTTTTTATCGGCCCAAACTCATTTTAAAGGGGTGAAACACCCCTCCACAGTTGACCACCTCCCAAGATGATTTTTCTGTTTTGCATACAAGGAGGGGATTTTGATAACTAATAATGATAGTAATAAATACCTTGTCAAAAGTGATGAAAAACAGACTTTGAATATTCTCAAGAACTCTTTATTTTAGGGGTTAACTTGTATATACAAAGTTCATTTTTTACATTAGAAATAAGATGTTCATCGGGGCTTAATGAATCCAACAGCACTGTGAAGAGCATGCAAGAATACAGAATACGTGCTTTCGATTTTTTCCCAAAAACTGAATTCTTATCGACTTTTTCCCCAATATTGCGGATTATGTCTAGTATTTAGCCATGAATCATTGAATACCATTGTTTGAGGCTCGCATTCATTCTGGCATCGCTCTCTTATCATTTTACTGTTTTATAATTTCTTTTCAAGAAACGTGAATATTTTTAATTTCAAGCAGACTATCAACTACTCGAAAATTCGATGTGTGCCATATGTAAACAAGTCATATCTCTACTTGATTTAATTCTATGGCACAGATATTTTTTTTGACGATTACGCGTATCTTTCGGATATTTTCAATATGAAAAGTCGTGAGACCGTTCAGTGCTTGTTAATACGTTAATAACAGAACTTCGAGCAGTTATTGAATTTCTTCTCACGTTTACAATGAAAGTGAATCCAATAAATGTTATTAAACTTCTGTGGGCAGCATTTGAAGTAATGAATATACCCGAGTCCCCGTTAACAAATGATGAACGTGAAATAGCATCGAACTTCGAAAACATTTTATTACAAAGCATGACAGAATATAATAGTGTGGAAATGATTGAGGAAAATTCTTTTGACTTTGAAGAGCCCTACAAAAATTTTGAAACGTTCGCAGTGGAAGATGCAGATTTTCAGGTGCCTTCCGAAGGACCTGAAGATAGCTGTTCCGAAGATGACGAACCTTTAAGTTTCGATTATAAAAGAAGAGCTGTTGAATATTGGAGAAGTGCAAAGACGAAAAAAAATCGCTCAATTGATACGGTTCGTCATATATATAAAAAAGTCAAATCAGTACGACAATTGCGTCGTTGGGCACACCAAATCAACCAGGGAGGGACATACATGGAAAAATTGGCTCGCATATCAGAGTATACGTTGCAGAATATGAAAAATGCCATTGACGCAGGCTTGATTGTTCATGATACGGATCTGCGAAGATGGGCTTTAAAGGTCCAAGGACTTATCAGTCAAAAGGATTTTAGATTTAAAGCATCGTCAACGTGGTTACTTCACTTTAAGAAGATCCATCGCATTACTAGCAGAAAAATCAATAAATTCGTCACGCGAAAATCAGTGGAAAATAGTGAAGATTTACACAAGAGTGCTGCAGAATTTTTGAAAAGAGTTGAACCTTATATTTCCGAATATGGATTACAAAATATATATAATTCTGATTAGAGTGGTTTCCAAATAGAGATTCATTCTGGACGAACGTTAACGGAAGAAGGAACTAAACAAGTGTCGTGCATAGTACAATCAGTAACTTCAACAACGCACAGTTATACTATACAGCCTACAATTTCAGCGGACGGAAAATTATTATCTCCTTTATTTATTGTTTTAAAAGAACCATCCGAAACGTTCGGACCTATAGTTGAACAACATTTATTCAGACCGCCAAATGTTTTCATCACAGCTTCCAAATCAGGAAAACTTACTTCAGGTATAATAATTCTTGTTTCGCGCTGCACATATTCAAATGGTATGAATCACAATGATTCATTACAGAGCACTTCAAGATGTGGTTAGAAGAAGTGTTTATCCCAAAAGTGGGACCGGAGAGTCTACTTCTAATTGATTCTTGGAGTGGGCATTGTTCTAGAGTTGTGCAAGAGACAACACCCCCAGACAAAAAGTTGACGACTTTATTGATACCGAAAGGAACCACTGGAAAAATTCAACCTCTCGATGTTTTCGGCTTCCGTATATGGAAAAATTATATTTGTCATTTTTCAGACACCGTAGTACTTCTTGATTATGATTTAAATTTACATTTAAGGAATAATATAATAAAATTACAGTCTTTAGTTCACAACCAACTGTCATCTCCGCGATATCATAATTTGTTTCGTTATGCGTGGCATAAAAGCGGATTCATTGCAAAGAAACCTGATGAATTTGATAACCCCGTCGATTTTGCATTTGGGCAGTCATCTCATCTGAACTGTGAAATCGAAGGTTGCACGAATGTCGCAGTAATCAGATGTTCTTTTCGTAAAAAATCACTTTGCCTACAGCATTTTTTTGATGAATATCATTATTGTACCGACTATCATCCATAAAGCGATTTATAGATAAACTTGGAACTTGTTTTTGTTTAAAGGGTGTGGCCACGGTAGAGGAAGTAGAATCATTTGCATATTCAACAATTTTGTATTATATAAAAACGTAATTTATTTACAAAACTATTTACAGGTGTATTTAGTGTATGAATCAAAGTAACAAAAAAAAATTTTTTCATTCATTTTTTCAATGCAAAATGGCTAATAATCACTACTTGTTTTTTGTTTATCTTTTTCCCAGCCCTTACCCCTGAAATATCTGGGCCATAGAATTAATTCAAATAGAGATATGACTTGTCTACATATGACACACATCGAATTTTCGAGTAGTTGATAGTCTGCTTGAAATGAAAAATATTCACGTTTCTTGAAAAAAAATGATAAAACAGTAAAATGATAAGACAGCGATGCCAGAATGAATGCGAGCCTCAAACAATGTTATTCAATGATTCATGGCTAAATACTAGACATAATCCGCAATATTGGGAAAAAAGTCGATAAGAATTCAGTTTTTGGGAAAAAATCGAAAGCACGTATTCTGTATTCTTGCATGCTCTTCACAGTGCTGTTGGATTCATTGAGCTCCGATGAACATCTTGTTTCTAATGTAAAAAATGAACTTTGTAAATACAAGTTAACCCCTACAATAAAGAGTTCTTGAGAATATTCGAAGCCTGTTTTTCATCACTTTTGACAAGGTATTTATTACTATCATTATTAGTTATCAAAATCCCCTCCTCGTACGCAAAATAGAAAAATCATCTTGGGAGGTGGTCAACTTTGGAGGGGTGTTTCACCCCTTTAAAATGAGTTTGGGCCGATGAAAAAAATACGTATGTCATCGATTTTGACCCTCTATAACATACCAGAGTTTCATCGAAAACGGAGGGGGACACTTGAAAACGTTTCCTAGTGAGTAGCCGACAAAGATCCCTTTCGTCGAACGGGGTTCCAGTTTTCCTTTTGTCGGTGTGCGGTCAAAAACGAAAACGTGAGCTCCAAATTCCCAGAAGTATCTCACGTCTGGTGCGTTTCCCGTCCACTTCTCGTACGCCGTCTTACCTCCGAGGCTACTTGACGGACACCGGTTGCGAATGTAGTTCGCCGTGTTTATTGCCACGCCCCAGAACGACGCAGGAAGCTTCGATTATTTCAATAGACACCTCGTCATATCCATTAGTGTGCGATTGTGTCGTTCAGCTACGCCGTTCTGTTCAGACGCGTGTGAGTGACTGTTAGTCTTCGTCCGATGCCGCTTTCTTTAAGGAATGCGTCGAAGGATTCGTTCAAATATTCTCGTCCGTTGTCTGATTGAAGGAACTGTATTTTTCGCCCGTGTCGATTTTCGACGAGCGCTTTGAAATCCTTGAAAGAGCTGAAAACTTGATCCTTACGCTTCAGCAAGTATATAGTGCCCCATCGAGAGTAATCGTCAATGAATGTTAGCACATACCTCGCCTTTCCGTTCGACTCGACACGCATTGGTCCCATGACGTCACTATGAATTATTTCCACCAACTTTGTGTCTTTTGGAGGGGTCTTTGCGAATGGTGTTCTCGTCATTTTTCCCTTAAGACATGTTTCGCAATCAAATTTATGTTAAGATGTTTCCAATTTCATGCCGAGCACCCTGCCGGTCCGATCGCTTTCCGTTAGATCACGAAAGTTGAGATGGTCCATCCTCTCGTACCACATAACAACTCGTTCCTTCTTGTCAACCTCATTGCTTGACTCAGCCTTGGCGCTGTATTCACTCTCCGATTCTCGTATGTAGTACAGACATTTTGCTCGATCCGCTATGAGTAATTTATTTCCGGCTTGGTCAAACACTTCCGCTTTCTTGTTGTCAAATATGACTCTGCAACCTCGGTCCGTGATTTTCCCAACAGACAACAAGTTCGTACGTAGTCCAGGAACATGTAAAACTTCGTGGACTTTTATTAATTTACGTCGACCTTCGATGTTCGTGAGTATGGGCACTGATCCTTTTCCGTCGATGGGGGCCGATGATGATTCACTCGCGAGTTTCACCTTTCCTTCGCATGATTCGATGTTTTTCCCAAATTCCGCGTCGTCGTTTCCCATATGAGACGTGCAGCCACTGTCCAGACACCATTTTTCGGGATTTTTAATATTTTTTATTTCGAGCTCCGCGGTGGTTAGTACGATTTCTACTCTGGAATGTAGGCTAACTTCGTCCGCAGTGTTCGCACTACTGTTTTCCTTATTTCCGAATGAAAAACACTCTGAGGCTTTGTGACCCACTTTTTGACACCGATGGCACTTATATTTGAATGTTTCATTTTTCAGTTTTTTTCCGTTCTTCCTCTTCCTCTTTGATCACTCATATTACCTTTTTTTAATCCGCTTTGTATTTTTCCCCATTGTCTTTTCACGACCATAGCGGTTGATGTGCTGGTCCGTGTTTCATTTTTTCTCGCATCGTATTCCTCGGCGATTTTCACTCGTAGGGATTCAATCGTCGGAAGTTCGTCGCGAGATTCGACTGCACATCGGAAATTCTCGAAGCTTGATGGAAGACTGTACAGAAGCATGATCGTTAACAGATCATTGTTTATTTTTATGTCCATTTCGCTCAATTTGTCGATCGTATCGAAAAACTTTCGAAGATGTTCGTGTACATCGCCGTCGTCTGTTATTTTTTGTAGAGTCAGTTGTTTCAGTAACGTCGCCGTCCGTGCCGGTCCGCTCGATTGGTAAATCGATTTCAACTTCGACCACACTTCTCGCGATGTTTCACAGCCTTTAATCTGCTTCAATTCCGACGGTTTAATCGACAATACGATGTCCGATTTTGCTTTTCTGTCTTCGATGCTCCATTTATCCGCTGTTTCAATTGTTGCCCGGTCTCCCACGATGATTTCCGGTCTTACTTTCGCGCCGTTCACGTATCCCCACGCGGCGTTTTTTAAAAGAATGGCTTCCATTTGAATCTTCCAGGTGTCGAAATTCTCTTTGCTTAAGAGCTCAATCCGCACTGAATTCGACAAGGCCATTTTTTTTTTGTTTTTTTTTTTTTTACACTCTCGTAACACCATTTTTCCCTATTTGCACTTTCTACCGTAATCCCTGGGCCCATAACCTATTGAAAGGTGCTCAGTGACTGAAATATTACAATAGTGATCAAATGGATTTTACGACGAAATTGCTTTTATTTAAACGATGTTGATACACGGGAGTCGCGAGAACGATTGATTGGAAGAAGAAAAATAACCGAACAAAAGATTAGCGAGAGACAAATGTAGGTTGCTGTGACAACGTAGGTTGATCTTGGATCATCCTTTTGAATCGCTATATTGTACATCCCGTATTTTGGGCATGTGTTCCAATAGAGATTTTGGGTAGCACTCTTATTAATTAGGATGAACTTGAAAAAAATCTATGAATATGCTAGGAAATAGAAAAAAAAGTAAAGACGTACAAAAAACAAGGAAAACGAAATTTGAAAGCCAAGAACGCACCGATATTTTTTTGGTCGCTCGTCGGGAAATTCCCAAATTTATTTCCAATTTCGACAAAATTACGAAGCGGAGCTATAATTTGCCTGGAATAATAAAATTAAACCCAAACAAACCCAAACAGAGAAAACGAAAATTGAACGACAAGAAGACACCGACATTTTTTCGATCGCTCGTCAAGAGATTGACAAATTTATTCCCAGGTTCGGCAAAAATGCAAAGCCTAGCTATAATTTAAATTGAATAATAAATCTTTCGTATTTTGCACAAATTGCACGACGTCCTCACATCAGCCAATCCTTTTTGTCGGTCAATTTTCGTTTTCTCTGTTTGGGTTTTTTTGGGTTTGTTTCGGTTGAATTTTATTATTCCATGCAAATTATGGCTTCGTGTCGTATTTTTGTCGACCTTGGAAATGGATTTACCCATTTCCCGACGGGCGATTAAAAAATGCCGATGCGTTCTTGGCTTTCAAATTACGTTTTCCTTGTTTTTCACACGTCTATACTTTTTTTTCTTCTATTTTCTAGCATGCTGCCTACTGTATTCATATTCATAGATTTTTTCGAGTCGAATTCTTGAGTCAAAACGTCAAGAAAATAAAATTGTAAAAAAAGTTACTCCAAAATTTTTTTTCGGATCTTTTGCATCTCCGTCAATCGTCCGAGATGCGAAAGATTCGATAAAAATTTTGGAGCAACCTTTTAAACAATTGTATTTTCTTGACGCTTTGACTCGAGATATGAGCTTTTGGGTAGCGCTCTTATTAATTAGAATGAACTTGAAAAAAATCTATGAATATACTGGGAAATAGAAAAAAAGTATAGACGTGCGAAAAACAAGGAAAACGAAATTTGAAAACCAAGAACGCACGGAAATTTTTTGGTCGCTCGTCGGGAAATTGGTAAATTTATTTCCAGGTTGGACAAAAATACGAAGCGAAGCCATAATTTGCATGTAATAATAAAATTCAACCCCAAACCCAAACAGAGAAAACGAAAATTGAACGACAAGAACGCACCGATATTTTTTTTTGTTCGCTCGTTGGGAAGTTGGTAAATCCATTTCCAAGTTCGACAAAAATACGAAGCGAAGCCATAATTTGCATGGAATAATAAAATTCAACCGGAACAAACCCAAACAGAGAAAACGAAAATCAAACGACAAGAAGGAATGGCTGATGTCAGGACGTCGTGCAATTTGTGAAAAATACCAAAATTTTATTATTTCATTTAAATTATAGCTACGCTTTGCATTTTTTCCGAACCTGGGAATAAATTTGTCAGTCTCTTGACGAGCGATCGAAAAAATATCGGTGCCTTCTTTTCGTTAAATTTTCGTTTTCTCTGTTTGGGATTGTTTGAGTCGAATTTTATTATTCCATGCAAATTATAGTTTCGCTTCGTATTTTTATCGAATCGTGAAATAAGTTTACCAATTTCCCGACGAGCGACCAAAAAAATGCCGGTGCGATCTTGACTTTCAAGTTTCGTTTTCCTTGTTTTTCGCTCGTCTAGACGTTTTTTTTCATTTTTTAGCATGCTGTCTACTGTATTCATCCCGATACGCGGGGAGATCAAGAAAACGGAAGGAAAAAAAATTGTGCATTAACGTATTTAACATTTTCATTTTTTCGACGCGTTGACTCGAGAAATGATATTTTGGCCAGCGCTCTTTTTTATCAGAATGAAGAGTGTCAGATTGACATGAGATTGTAATGAAAATGAATCATGCGAACGGTATGCACTGAATGTCTCGATAAAATACCAAAAATGTCTGAAAACATCACTGTGCTGTCCGGAGAAACATTGTTTATGAGAAAAAGCGTTTTCTTTTCCCAAATCAATGCTTATCGGGTCATATCCATGAAACAGTGTCGAGCTGTCCTGACAACATACGACAAATGCCTAAAAAGTCCCGACAACGCGCCTGAATTAATCGAATAAAAATTTACGTTCGGGTCGATATTAGGATAGACCTGACAAACGCGATATCTTTCTAAAAAAAGCCTGTCGTGGTACCGGAGCTCGAGCGCCACCTGGTAAACGAAAACGTTACTAGGCCTAGGACATTGCCGGCCCGCGGAATTGCGTCGAGCACGCTCAAACTGTACACACGTGTGGCCTACATTATTCTACCTCAAGCGAACCTAGTGAAACATAAAACATGGTGTCAGAAGTGTCGAATTAAACAAACACTTCTCGGGATCGAGAAAGCCAAGAGCTAACGACGGGGTAATGACCCCGTTCGGGAGACATGCGTTTAAAAGATTACCGTTCGGAATTAATTCAGCGCCAGACTTGTTCGCGGAAGTTTTTTTCGAGAATTTTTGACGACATGGCAAACGTAATCGTTCACATGGACGATATACTGATCTTTGGGGAATCCATGGAGCAGCACGACGCGACCTTGAGAGAGGCTCTGAAACGTATCAGTAAGGAAGGAATAACGCTAAATCAGTCAAAATGTATAATCGGCGTGCAAGAGGTGCAGTTTCTTGGGCATTTAGTCTCAGCTCAGGGCATAAAAATTTTTGCCAGAAAAGTTTGGGCCATACAAAATTTTCCGGAGCCTACAAACAAAACGTCCTTAATGCAATTCCTCGGGATGGTCAATTTTGCTGCAAAGTTCCTTCCAAACAGGTCTACCATCCTGGAACCCCTCAATTCTCTCTTAAAGAAAAATTCAGCGTTCGTGTGGAACTCAGCTCAAAGAAACGCGTTTCGGAAAATAAAATAACTTTCAGCAGCAGCTCCCATCCTGGCTCTGTACGACTATTCAAAACCTATATGGATTCAAGCAGATGCTTCAAGCTACGGCATCGGTTTTGTTCTTTTGCAGGGGAATAGCGAGGAGTGGCAGATTGTCGCCTACGGTTCGTAGACTTTAACACCTACAGAACAACGTTATTCCCAAATTGAGAAAGAGGCTCTAGCCTTGACGTACACTACTATTCATTAATGCCTGGTCAAACCAAAATCTAGCGATTTTACCGACAGTGTATCGTTGTTGTACGCCAATTCTTGGCCCACATTTTTTTTTTTACAGTCGATGAGCCTTTTTTCAAATAATAAAATAAAACTAAAGTAATAGAAACACATGTTCCTAGCCGAACTCCGCCGAGGGTCGGCGGAGGCGACCGAAGCGCCGAAGTCGGCGAGCCCACCGTGGACTCGAGTCACGCAACTCCGCTCGTGCAGCGATTGGCGGGAGCGCGAGTGGAGGGGACGCCGCGGCGCTTGGTCGTGTCCGCCTATTTAAGACGGAGCGAACGCTAGAATCGACACATTTCTCTCTGGTCTGTTACGCCGCTAAGGCCGAAGGACCGGGACTCTCGAGGGTCTATAGGCTGCTGAAGCCGACCACCCCACGAACTATCGTAACTCTCGAACGCCGCTAAGGCCTAGAGAAAATACCAAAAAATAAAATAAACAGCCTCTCTCCTCACTCTCTTGTACGCCTTTTACGCCGCTGAGGCTGAAGGGTTTCCCGTAGAGATTCACCTTAATTAGACTTTTTTTTCTCTTTCTTTATTTTCGCGAAGCGAGATTCTTTTTTATCCGTACCTTTATCGTGAACGTAAAAATTTCTTTACTATTGTTTTTTTGTTTTTTCTAACTTTTATTTGTCATTGTTCGCGTAGGGTTCCCGCTTGGAATCCACCCAAATTAACGCCGGAAATAAATTAAATAACGGATTTTTTTTCTTTCATTCTTGCGTAACAAACCTAACTTTTTTGCTACTCCTGGGGTCATACCCGTACTAAACTCTATGACGAAGTGTCACAAAACTTCAATCGGGTTGACATCGGAAGACTCGTGCGAGAATCGATGGGACGCGTCTATTGATTCAGGACCGGAAGTTGATTGAATGACCGCAGAACCTTGATATTTAAACAAAAAGGAATGGATTAAAGAACGTTGTTAGGAGGAACCTTGATTGACTACAAATCTCACACAAAATTGCGTCGCCAGTCAAAGAGGGCCGCGTCCATAACCGGACTTTTTAAATTAGACAAATGTCTCAAGCGACGTTCCGCGACCAATGGTCAAACCGCGGCTTCATCGGCCATTCTCAGGTTTAAATTGACAAATCAGCAATCAACCGCGGCCAGCACCAGCCATTAACGATGCAGCAATGACTTTAATGGGATCGTGGATCGAAAAACTCACCAGTCAGGCGCAATCGATAACCTTATTAGTTGTCGTTGGGGCTAGCTCCGGTTTTGTCAGGATGGGAGACCGTGACGTCAATATCAGGATTGCCGAACGATATGCACGCATATGATAAACAAGCTTGAGGATGTTTTTTATGCTCAGAGGAGTATGGAACAAACTGTCACACCGATTAATCCGACCGCTTCTAACTCCCTTTTTTTTCCATCTGTTATTTTTGTAGTCAAGACAACCGAGGTTTTTTTTTTTTTTTATACCTCGCACGAGCGCCTGAGTCTGCCAACTTCGCGTTAGAGACAAATATACACAGGGAGTCATTGAGGAATGGGGCTGAACCCCCTTTTTTTATTTTCAAACATTACCGCCCGCCTTCGTCGACTCAGGCGACGAAGATGTTGGGACAAATGGTGTTAGATCTACAGGACATAATTTAACGATGGGTCGGATGAGCGTAGTTGAATGAGTTTGGACAGTAGCGACTCTGACGAGATTATCACGACCTGGATGAAGTCTGATCACTTTTCCTAAGGGCCACTTTGCTGGAGGATAGCGTTCGTCAATAACAAACACAATGTTTCCCTCTTGTAATGGTGGCGAGATTTTATTCCATTTGTAGATTGATTGATGGCGCTGTAAATATTCTCTCGACCATTTTGTCCAAAAGCTTTGGGTCATTTGCGATAAATGCTGCCAACGTGATAACCGTGATTGTCGCAGTTGTTCAAGGTTAGGTTCTGGGATCAACGTGAGTGGCTGGCCAATCAAAAAATGTGCTGGTGTGAGCACACTCAATTCGTCGGAGTCATTGGTCAACGGGCATAGTGGTCGAGAATTGAGAATTGATTCAATTTGAATCAACAACGTTGACAATTCCTCATAGGTCAGCAAAGTCGTGCCGACAATTCGATTGAGGTGGTATTTCATGGATTTGACCCCAGCTTCCCATTTACCGCCGAAATGAGGAGCAGCGGGTGGGTTGAATCTCCACGCTGTGCCGTCAGAAGCAATAAGGGAGGCAGCTTCTTTGAGTTCCTTGGACTCAGCTGAGAAAAGACGTTGCAATTCCCGATCTGCGCCCTTAAAATTTGTGCCACAGTCACTAGTTAGAGTTGCGCAGATTCCTCGTCGTCCAATGAACCTTCGATACGCTGCGATGAAGGCGTCAGCAGAATAATCGCTTACTAGCTCAAGATGAATGGCCGATGTAGCTAGACACACGAATAACGCAACCCACGATTTGTACGATTTGGAGGTACGTCCCTTCCACGATTTGACAGTGAATGGGCCAGCATAATCGACTCCACTGTGAAGAAAGGCTCTTGCTGGATTCACTCTGGATGGTGGAAGTTGACCCATCAATTGTTGGGCTCGTTGTTGACGATATCGAGTGCATGTTACACATTTCCTGATAACGGATTGAACCGGGGTGCGGCCTCCAAGAATCCAATACTCATTCCGGATGTACGCGAGGGTCTGTTGGGTTGACCCATGGAGCGTTTGTTCGTGGGCGTTTATAATGATCAGATAGGATAAATAACTGTCCGCTGGCAGGATGATTGGGTGCTTGGCCGATTCTTGTAATGCCGAATGTTGCAGTCGGCCTCCGACGCGAAGCACGTCGTTGTGATCGATAAATGGCGTTAATTTAATCAATGAATTGGCCTTCGATAGTGGTTGATGGGCTTTTATTTCACGCAGATGCGCTTGAAAGTGCAGGCTTTGAATCTTTCGAACCCAGAACAACTTTGCATCATTAATGGCACCTGGTGTGACGATGGGTTGATTGGTCACTGGCGGAATGCTGCGATTGACCCGAAATACCTGCTGACACAGCGCTGTTATGCGGAGCAGTTTATTTAAGGATGAATACTTCGTTAATAGGTCCCATGGTTGTTGTTGCTTGACGCTGTAGCACACTTTGGATGACGTAGGAACGCGTGTTTCAAGCGCTGATGACGTACTTGGGAGAAGAGCGGATGAGGATGGCCACTCCGTTGACTGTTGGCTTAACCACGGTGGACCGTTCCACCAGAGGCCGTGAGTTCGAAGTTCGGTAGCTGACAATCCTCGAGTTGCACAGTCTGCTGGATTGCAAATTCCGGGAACGTGACGCCATTGGGCGTTGGGAAGCGTTTCTTGGATGAAACACACCCGGTTGTGCACAAATTCCTTCCATCTTGAAGGATGGTTATTTAACCACGTATTCACAATTGACGAGTCAGTCCACAAGTAACAATGCGCCGTTTGATATTGTCCGATCTTATAGCAATGTGCCATCAACTTTGTCATCATGACGGCAGCGGATAACTCTAATCGTGGAATTGTTAGTCGTTTTAGTGGGGCGACCTTTGTCTTGGCGCACATCAACGATATCGCAATGGACCCGTCCGGATTACTGACTCTGACAAAGATTGCTGCCGCCATCGCTAATTGTGACGCATCACAAAACCCATGAAACTCGATGGTGGCAGTTTGTGACGTATTTATCCATCTTGGGATAACAATCGCATCCAACCCTTTCAGTGAGCCCATGAGGTGGTTCCATGTGTGAAGCTGGGACGGTGGGAGTGAATCATCCCACCCGATTTTGACCGCCCACAATTCTTGTAAGAAAATTTTCAGCCGAATGATTGCCGGTGATAACAAACCTAAAGGATCAAAGATTTGAGCGATTCTTGATAATACGGCTCGTTTCGTATTTGAGTCTACCTGTGATGGTAGCAACTTGAATTGAAACGTGTCAGATTGAGGCTTCCATAATAATCCAAGGGCGTGGATGGTGGCATCCTCATTGCAAACTGACGGTGTCGAAGCGTGGTACTCCGAAGGAATCTCGTGTAAAATGGTGGGCTGGTTGCTGTGCCATTTCCTCAATGGAAATCCGCCCGCCTTGCACATATCAAGCACCTGTTTTGCTCGAATTTGTGCCTCCGGAATTGAATCAGCGCTTCCAAAAATATCATCCACATACCTTCCATTCGTCAGACTGTCAACTGCTAATGGGAACTTGTGACCTTCGTCGGTGATTAATTGCATCATGCACTTAAGTGCGAGATACGGTGCACATGACAAGCCGTATGTGACCGTGGTGAGTTCGTATTTGTCGATGTGTCCGTGATTATTCCATAAGATCCGTTGGAACTTCCAATCATTCTCATGAACCTTGATCTGCCTATACATTTTCTCAACATCGGATGAAAAAATGTACTTGAATTGCCGGATCCATAATAAGACGTCAAAAATATCACGTTGTAACTTCGGCCCCGGATGCAGGAGTTCGTTAATGTTTTTTCCAGTTGTTACTTGACAAGATCCATTAAAAACAACGCGTAATTTGGTGGTAACGCTTGTCTCTTTGATAACTCCATGATGGGGGAGATAAAACACATGTTCGGGCTCAGGGTCATTATCTGGCACATGGATCATGTGATTCAGTTGAGCATATTCGCTTAAAAACGCAGAGTACGCGGCGAAGAATTCGGGGGATGTGGTGAATTTTCGTTGCAAGTGATGCATCATTCGAATTGCCGATGATGTTGAGTCCCCAAGCTCCATAACAGGACGGCGGAATGGGAGCATGACAATATATCGTCCGTTTGAGTCACGAGAATGGGTTGATGCGAAATGATTTTCACATTCTTGCTCCGCGCTGGGTAATGTGCGTGTTGATGATGCACAAATCTCTTCCTGATGCCAGAATCGTTCCAATAATTCATGCAATTCATGATCAACATTGCAGTGAAGCACTGAGTTGGGCGCTTGTGCTGAACGAGCTGCTGAAGGTCCTGATACAATCCAACCCAGCTTGGTCAGTTGTGCTGTTGGTGTCTGCGGCGGCCCGTGTTTAACTGACCCTTCTAATAATTGACCATACACGTCCGCACCAATCAAGAGCTCAATTTTTCCTGACTGGGTAAATCTCGGATCGGCTAGCTGCAGGTTTTCAAGATGGGCCCATTGCGGGTTATTCGATGCGATGGACGGGATTGTTGACGTTAAGCGGGAGAGGATATGCGCTTTCAGGGGGATTGTTATAGTTGACTCAAAGTGAGGCGTTATTTCGAGATCAACGATGCCTCTCGTATATCCCGTGGTTTGTGCTCCGATTCCGGTTATTGGACAAATTGTCTTCGATCGAGGAAGCCGTAGCCGTTGAACGAGATTTTCAGTGACAAGCGTGATTTCCGATCCTTGATCGAGTAGTGCCCGGATTAACAGCAGGTCGCCACGCTGATCACGAATTTGAACTAGAGCCGTTGCTAAGAGAGTGACTCCGTGATTGTTTAGCGTATGGCATGCGTGGTTTATCGACGCAACGTTAGATGAATGGGCTTTGGTTGGATCGGTCATGGTTGCTGGTTTCGAGGGCTCATGTTGGGAGTTATTTGAAAAATGCAATGAGGTGTGATGTTTTTTGCCACACTTATTGCATCTGCGAGTTGACGTGCACTTTGATGCATAATGATGTCCCAAACAGTTGAAGCAGCATTTTTTCTCAATCACGAGATCCCTCCGCTGTTGCGGTGTCTTTCGCTGATATTGTGGACAGTTTGTTAAAGAGTGGGACGACGAGCACAAAATACATGAGTCAACCCGAGTTTCATTGGTAGAGGGCCCATCGTCTTGTCTAGTGCAATGTGACCGCAGCGTCGACCGAGAATTGTAATTCATTTTATGGCCCTGTGACTTTTCCATGGCTTTGAGAGAGAGCATTCTTGTAAGGAGAAAATCTTTCATTTTGTCCCACGTCGGTGCTTGTTTGGATGACCCTAAATGATTCTCCCAATTTCTAATGGATTCTGGATCCAGTCTTTGTGTAATCATGAATACAAAAATATCGTCCCACGAATGCACTGGCCGACCAAGAGTCTCTAGAGTTCTGTAAACTTGCATGGTTGATGAATAAATATATTCGATGTCCGCTGCCGACTCCTTTGAGATTTTTTTAATGGCGAACAACGATTCTAGTTCGGAATTGATAATTAAGCGTTCGTTTTCATAAAACGACGTTAACGCATCCCAGGACTTTTGAAAATTCTCTGCGGTCAACGCCGTATTTTTCAATAATTGACCTGCCGATCCGTGTAAGCAATTTTTTAAGTATTGGAGTTTTTCAACCGCTGAGATGTTTGACTTATTTAACACGAGTGATGCAAACAAATCTCGGAACGGAAGCCATTCAGAAAAATCGCCATTGAATTTTGGCAAGTCAATTCGAGGAAGTCGAGGGCCTTGGCAAAATGCGGTTTGGACTGTCAATTCGGTTCGCGTTTGGGCAAACGACCTCGCTGATTGTGGTCGCGACTCGGCATCAGATTGAGTGTCCAGGAGAACACTCAATTGCTCAATATTGTCGAGGAGCTCTTCATATGTTTTAGCATACAAATTATCTTGAAAATATTCGTGCCCCTTAATGTGTTCCCGTTCGTTTTCGTCCAATTTCGCGATCGCTAACTCAATGGCTCTGTGGTTGATGCGAAACGTTTCCCACTGATCCCTGATCGTTTCAATTCGCGCTTTAATGCGATTTTTTTCAATTTTATCGTGATTTCCATGCACTCCGTGATTGCATGCGTTGTGGATCGTGTTCATATACAATCGCTGCTCCTTCATTCGAACCTCAATATGTTCGATACGCATTTTGGTTTGGTTTTTGAGAAGGTTTTGATACGTGCCTTAATAATCCGGCTCGAAGGACCAAAAAATGTCACAAAACTTCAATCGGGTTGACATCGGAAGACTCGTGCGAGAATCGATGGGACGCGTCTATTGATTCAGGACCGGAAGTTGATTGAATGACCGCAGAACCTTGATATTTAAACAAAAAGGAATGGATTAAAGAACGTTGTTAGGAGGAACCTTGATTGACTACAAATCTCACACAAAATTGCGTCGCCAGTCAAAGAGGGCCGCGTCCATAACCGGACTTTTTAAATTAGACAAATGTCTCAAGCGACGTTCCGCGACCAATGGTCAAACCGCGGCTTCATCGGCCATTCTCAGGTTTAAATTGACAAATCAGCAATCAACCGCGGCCAGCACCAGCCATTAACGATGCAGCAATGACTTTAATGGGATCGTGGATCGAAAAACTCACCAGTCAGGCGCAATCGATAACCTTATTAGTTGTCGTTGGGGCTAGCTCCGGTTTTGTCAGGATGGGAGACCGTGACGTCAATATCAGGATTGCCGAACGATATGCACGCATATGATAAACAAGCTTGAGGATGTTTTTTATGCTCAGAGGAGTATGGAACAAACTGTCACACCGATTAATCCGACCGCTTCTAACTCCCTTTTTTTCCATCTGTTATTTTTGTAGTCAAGACAACCGAGGTTTTTTTTTTTTTTTTATACCTCGCACGAGCGCCTGAGTCTGCCAACTTCGCGTTAGAGACAAATATACACAGGGAGTCATTGAGGAATGGGGCTGAACCCCCTTTTTTTATTTTCAAACACGAAGGAATCACGAAAACAACGCCGGCGAGAACGTCGCATGACGCGAAACCTCGCGGGACTCGCAACTAAACAGATTCTACGTCCCGGGGTCGATCGTCGTCAGGGTTTTGTCGCGGCTAATCAGAGCCTTCGCTTACGCCTTCTCTCTTGGTCACCCACTCGGGATAAAGTTCGGTGGGTCGTCTCTCTCCCAACATCGCCGTTGTCCGTTCCGATAGGCGAAGAACTAGACACGACCCGGGTGCCGGAGAACGCTACGTTACCACCTGTTCCGCAACCCGACCTTTCCGATATCATCAACGAAACTCCAACTCTTCCTTCGCCTCTCGCTTCATCCTCGCCGAAACCGTCTCGCCTCATCGCTCCCCCGCAATCCTTGCGCAGTGTCCCGATCTCACGGAAAAGTGTAACGATTCCTCTGCACGAAAATTTAACCAACCACCTCATTTGCACCCGGGTCACCACTAGACCGGCCAAGGTCGGCACGGGCGACCGATCCAAGTCAAAAATCATAGAGATACCGACGCCAGCGAGGGATCCAGAGAATCGTCAACCTAACAAAGAACCAACAAATCGGACTCTCATTCGAATCTCGACACGCGGCAGGCGTTCTTGGTCCGATTCCTGTGTCGCTTCTACCATCGTATCGCCAAAGAAAAAAGATAGGCGAATTGAATAACGTCACGCTTACACACCGCTTCACCCTTAGTTCATTAGAATTAAAGGGTTTGTCCTCGCTTTTTCATTGCTACCGACGTCTCGCCTCGGAAACTGATAGCATCGTCACTTGTCGAAGTCGCTTGAAGTTCGGAGGAGTTTCAGACTCATGTGTCAAGCGTAATTCTTAACCACTAAATTTTTAACCTAGCGAACACATGACAGCACTGAAATGAGCCGACCGCAGCAGCCTGACGCAGCGTTCGGCAGATCGAGATTGGAACAAGGGGTTAAGTGCGATGAACCACGAAAGATACGAAAATATGATGCTGTATCGGTCGATGAAAATAATTAATAATTTTCATGTATGAATAGGAGATAAATATAAAAAATGGAAATAAAATGAGAATGCTCGAATTTCGAAATTGATTTCATTCGATAAAACATCACTCCGATACAAAATTGAATGAGAATCATCCCGAGCCATTGCAATTCTCGATCAACAAATACGGAATTACCAAATTTTCCATTGCCCGGATGAATCTAAAATACATGATGGGATCTTGCAGCTACTAGATCTGTTTTCTGCTCAAAATCTCGAGGATCATTGATGGAATCATCTGGCTTAGCGCATCTGAAAAAATCCCATTGCTCGAAAGCTCGTAGAACGGTTCAATCAATGAAACGATTGAACTTTGACCAGCAAACTAATGAGTCCAACCTTGGGGTTGATGGTTTCCACGAAGCAGCCACGTTTCGAACCTGGTCCACCAGGTTCTACGATTGGAATCATCTGGAGATCGATGGAACTCCACTCGATAACAGATTACCACGCATTTTCTTTTCAAATATTCGAATTTCCAATAGACACGAACGAGGAAGCACTTTTCCTGCTTATCCAGATGAATCCAGGATGGGTGATGGTATCCCGCAGCTACTTGGGCTGTTCTCTTTCGAAAATGTCTGCACTAATTGATGGAATCATCTGGCTTAGCGTATCTGAAAAAATCTCATTGCTCGAAAGATCGTAGAACGGTCCAATCAATGAAACGATTGAACTTTGACCAGCAAACTAATGAGTCCAACCTTGGGGTTGATAGTTTCCACCAAGCAACCACGTTTCGAACCTGGTCCGCCAGGTTCTACGATTGGATTCGTCTGGAGATCAATGGAACTGAATTCGATCCCAGTTCACCTCTCGCTTTATGTCGACACATTCGAATTTTCAATGGACGATTTTGCGGACGAATCTAGAATGGATGAAAGGATCCTGTGGCTCCTTGGGTTGTTTTATTTTCAAAATCACTGCGCTTATCGTTGGAATCATCTGGCTTAGGGCATCGCAAAAATGTTCATTCCTCCAAAGCTCGTAGACCTGTTCAATCAATGGGACAAGTAGACTTTGACCAAAAAATTGATCAGTCCAACCTTGGGGTCGCTGGTTTCTTCGGAGTAACCATGTTCCCGATCAAATCCACCTGGATCCACAATTGGATTCATCTGGAGAAGGATGAAACTGAATTCGATCCCAGTTCACCTCTCACTCCATGTCGACACATTCGAATTTTCAATAGACGATTTTGCGGACGAATCCAGAATGGATCACAGGATCCTGCGGCTCCTTGGGTTGTTTCATTTTCAAAATCACTGCGCTTATTGTTGGAATCATCTGGCTTAGGGCATCGCAAAAATGTTCATTCCTCCAAAGCTCGTAGACCGGTTCAATCGATGAAACGAGTGAACTTTGACCAAAAAACTCATCAATCCAACCTTGGGGTTGATGGTTTCTACTAAGTAACCACGTTTCGAACCTGGTCCACCAGCTTTTTCAGTTGGATTCATCTGGATATCGATGGGACGCTACTCGATAACAGATTACCACTCGTTTCCAATAGACACGAACGGGAAAGCACTTTTCCTGCTTATCCAGATGAATCCAGGATGGATGATGGTATCCCGCAGCTACTTGGGCCGTTCTCTAGCGAAAATTACTTCAGGAATTGATGGAATCACCTGGCCAAGGTCATCGCGAATAATGTCATTGCTCCAAAGCTCGTAGACCGGTTCAATCGATGAAACGAGTGAACTTTGACCAAAAAACTCATCAATCCAACCTTGGGGTTGATGGTTTCTACGAAGTAACCACGTTTCGAACCTGGTCCACCAGCTTTTTCAATTGGATTCATCTGGATATCGATGGAACGCTACTCGATAACAGATTACCACTCGTTTCCAATAGACACGAACGGGAAAGAACTTTTCCTGCTTATCCAGATGAATCCAGGATGGATGATGGTATCCCGCAGCTACTTGGGCCGTTCTCTAGCGAAAATTACTTCAGGAATTGATGGAATCACCTGGCCAAGGTCACCGCGAATAATGTCATTGCTCCAACGCTCGTAGACCGGTTCAATCGATGAAACGAGTGAACTTTGACCAAAAAACTCATCAATCCAACCTTGGGGTTGATGGTTTCTACGAAGTAACCACGTTTCGAACCTGGTCCACCAGCTTTTTCAATTGGATTCATCTGGAGAACGATGAAACTGAATTCGATCCCAGTTCACCTCTCACTCCATGTCGACACATTCGAATTGGAGTGAGAAGTGAACTGGGATCGAATTCAGTTTCATCGTTCTCCAGATGAATCCAATTGAAAAAGCTGGTGGACCAGGTTCGAAACGTGGTTACTTCGTAGAAACCATCAACCCCAAGGTTGGATTGATGAGTTTTTTGGTCAAAGTTCACTCGTTTCATCGATTGAACCGGTCTACGAGCGTTGGAGCAATGACATTATTCGCGGTGACCTTGGCCAGGTGATTCCATCAATTCCTGAAGTAATTTTCGCTAGAGAACGGCCCAAGTAGCTGCGGGATACCATCATCCATCCTGGATTCATCTGGATAAGCAGGAAAAGTGCTTTCCCGTTCGTGTCTATTGGAAACGAGTGGTAATCTGTTATCGAGTAGCGTCTCATTGATATCCAGATGAATCCAATTGAAAAAGCTGGTGGACCAGGTTCGAAACGTGGTTACTTTGTAGAAACCATCAACCCCAAGGTTGGATTGATGAGTTTTTTGGTCAAAGTTCACCCGTTTCATCGATTGAACCGGTCTACGAGCTTTGGAGCAATGACATTATTCGCGATGACCTTGGCCAGGTGATTCCATCAATTTCTGAAGTAATTTTCGAAAGAGAACGGCCCAAGTAGCTGCGGGATACCATCATCCATCTTGGATTCATCTGGATAAGCAGGGAAAGTGCTTTCCCGTTCGTGTCTATTGGAAACGAGTGGTAATCTGTTATTGAGTAGCGTCCCATCGATATCCAGATGAATCCAATTGAAAAAGCTGGTGGACCAGGTTCGAAACGTGGTTCCTTAGTAGAAACCATCAAC